>SNVD02010297.1:0-469896 GCA_013180625.2 Boswellia sacra | reverse complement strand
GTAAATGGGTTCAAGCATCCAATGTGCCAATCATCATATGTCTACCACAAATCAAGGTTCCTAACTAGTTCGTGTCGGTAAGGAAGAACCATACATCATCTAGAAAGGATCCAAGCATTTGATGTGCCAAGGATTGTCGACAATGGATCAAGACCTCCACTTTACGAGTGGTGTCAAGAATGATTAAGAAATTAAATATAAATCATATTGAATAAACATTATAAGATTAAGATTATTAAGCACATATTAAGGGTTAGAGAATCCTTATTCTATATCAAGGGTTTCACCCTTTCACCTTAGCAAAAGAGAAATTAGAAGAACATTATAATAGAAAGAAAATAAAATGTAAGAAAAAGAAAATTCATTAATAACATAAACACACAAAACACAATACAAGATCCTAGCCAAAGCCAAAATATTTCAGCCAAGGCCAAGATGCCCTAATGGGTCACAAGGCACCTCTATTTATAGATACATCCAGGGGAAAACTTGTCAAATTACAAGGGCATAATTGTCAAATATTAGTTGTAAATATCTTTGACAATTGGGATCATTAGGCACCGACTTTGACCATCAATTTTGACATCGAAATTTTGTGAATTTTAATCACATGTCTTCATGAAAGTTGTAGATATTTCTCTCAGCTTTCTAGAACATATTGATTTGCACAATTTGGATACGTATTTGAGAGATACGGTCCAAATACTGAGGCCTGGTCAGACTGGGCCGAGACTGTAAATGGGTTCACTTCAAGCCCAATTTGCGTCACTAGAAGCCCCGACCGAATTGATGCATTCTGTGAAGATGCAATCTGTAGACAATTGAATCAAGCTTACCAAAACATCAAGAATTGCACCATACTTTGATCTATAAATCAAGCAGAAGTGCTATGACATTTTACCGAACTATCCCATAACCAAAATTCAAGAGAAATATAATTCCAAAGATGCAAATGCAGCTCACAAATATGCCTTAGTTGAGAGATTTTACAGGACCATTATTAATGCAATATGATGAACTAAACTCTTATTAAACATGCATATTTAAGTGTTCATCACCCAAAAATCATTCTATTATAGGCGCTAAATGGATTTTTAGAAATAAAGTAGATGAAAATGGCACCATTAGTATAAACAAAGCTAGACTTGTTGCTCAATGATACAATCAAGAAGAAGGTATTGATTATGAGGAAACCTTTGCACCGGTTACTAGATTAGAATCAATTAGAATGTTGTGTGCATTTTCATGTTATAAAAATTTTACATTATATCAAATGGATGTCAAAAGTGCATTTTTAAATGGTTACATTATGGAGGAAGTATATGTAGAGCAACCTCTTGGTTTTCAAAATCATGATATTCCAAATCATGTTTTCAAACTCAAAAAGGCACTTTATGGCTTGAAACAAGCACCAAGAGCATGGTATGATAGATTGAGCAAATTTCTCATTGATAATAATTTTGAAATAAAAAAAGTAGATACTACTCTTTTTGTTAAAAAAATGATGATTTATTAATTGTTCAAATCTATGTTGATGATCTTATATTTGGTGCTACTAATGTCTCTATGTGTGAGGAATTTTCTAAGTGCATGCAACAAGAATTTGAAATGGGCTTAATGGGAGAATTAAATTTCTTCCTTGGACTTCAAATCAAGCAATCAATAGATGGGATCTTCATTAATCAAGCTAAATACACAAGAGATCTTCTCAAGAAGTTTGGCATGGATAATTCAAGGACATATAACACACCTATGGGTACATTAACCAAGCTTGACAAAGATGAGAAAGGAAAAGATGTTGAGGTAACAAAATATCGAGGTATGATTGGCTCTCTTTTGTATTTAACTGCTAGTAGACCTGATATTATGTTTAGTGTGTGTATGTGTGCTAGATTTCAATCTTGTCCAAAGGAATCTCACCTTAAGGCTGTCAAAAGGATATTTAGATATCTTCTTGGAACCATAAATCTAGGTCTTTGGTATCCTAAGTGTGATAATTTTGATCTAATTAGTTATTCGGATGCGACTTTGCTGGAAGTCTTCTTGATAGAAAGAACACTAGTGGCTCTTGCCATTTTCTAGGACATGCATTAGTCTCATGGTTTAGTAGAAAACAAAATTCTGTTGCCTTATCAACCGCGGAAGCCGAGTATATTGCAGTAGGAAGTTGTTTGTGCACAATCTCTTTGGATGAAACAAATTTTAAAAGATTATAGTGTGGTATTTGATCATATTCCCATCAAATGTGACAATACAAGTGCCATCAACATTTCAAAAAATCCTATACAACACTCTAGGACTAAACATATAGAGATTAGACATCATTTTATTAGAGATCATGTGCAAAAAGGTAATATTTCTTTAGAATTTGTTCCCACCGATAAACAATTAGCCGATATATTTACTAAACCCCTTAGTCAAGATAGATTTTGCATAATTAGAAGAGAATTAGGCATGTTGGATATGTCTTAATTTTGCTTTTATATGATAATCTTTGAATGGTAGCATATGTTAAAGGGGAGAATATATTTAGGGGGAGTAGTTAATTTGATTACATCTTTTTTATGATAACAAAAGGGGGAGAAATAGTTGGATTGCTTATATTCATAACAAGTGCCATTCTTTTTGCTTATTGTTGATTTTATTTTCATTCTTGATTTTAGATTATATTTGAAAGCAATCAATGGTTTGTCATCATCAAAAAGGGGGAGATTGTTAGCCCTAAGGCTACATGATAATTTTGATGAGGGATAATTTCAAAAACTACCCCTAAGTTTTGGCTTAATATCAAGCAGAAATCATCTATGCATTTTCAATCAATAACACCCCTGAACTTTAATTCAAATCATCAACAGTGTCAAAAAAGACACATATACCCCTTTTCTCACATGCTTGCATATAATTAAAATTATATAAGTTAAATATTATAATAAAATAATCAAAATACCTATAAAATATATAAAAATATTATTAAACAAGATAAAGCACATGGGCTATAAAAGTTAAAAATACCCTTAATTGAAGTTGAATTTAAAAAATAAAAATTGCATGACCGTTGGATACGAAGATTATACTTTTTTTAAAAAAATAAAAAAATAATTATTTTTTCAAAAAAAATAGTATACGAAGATGAGACACTGCATCCAATCTTTTAAAACCATTTTTTAAAATTTTTTTAAGAAACTAAAAGTGAGAAATTTTTTATGAAAGTGAGACACTACATAAACAACCATTTTTTTCACATTGTGATTGGATCATTAAAAAAACACTTTGTTATTAAGTTCATAAAAATGATTGAGACTTTTCAATTTCTTAAAACAATTAAAAAATGGTTGATCCAACGGTCATATAATTTTCATTTTTCAAATTCAACTTTAATTAAGGGTATTTTTGACTTTTATAGCCTATGTGCTTTACCTTTTAATAATATTTTTATATATTTTATAGGTATTTTGATCATTTTATTATAATATTTGACTTATGTAATTTCAACTATATGCAAGCATGTGAGAAGAGGGGTATATGTGTCTTTTTTGACTGTTGATGATTTGAATTAAAGTTCAGGGGTGTTATTGATTAAAAATGCATAGATGGTTTCTGCTTGATATTAAACCAAAACTCAGGGGTAGTTTTTGAAATTATCCCATTTTGATGATAACAATACACATTGATTAATTGAGATTTACTAACATGTTTATTTATGTGCAAGAGTAATATCATTGAAATAATTGTAAAATCAAGAAGAGGCTTATTAAAATGAAGTATTGAAGTTAAGGAGAAGACTACATGTTAAAGGCACCAAAGTTTAAGAACAAGGTTTGACTCAAGGAATGTAACACATGAGCAATGTTCAATTAATTGATCATATATATCTCTATAGATGTCCAAATAACATGATTCTTAAGCCTTTAGAAAGCTTACTCAATTTATAACATTTCATATGTTTTAAAGAAATTCAAATTTTAAGTGCAAGATTGTCCAAATCATCATGCAAGTTGAAAGACAAATGGAAGTAGCTAACATGAGCACCGAATACTCTTTTGAACATATCTTAAGCTATAAAATTCAAAATGACTTGATTCTTATGGAATTGGAAAGAGGACTTAATGAAGCACATTTAATATGTTTTGAATAAATTTAAATTTCAAATGCAAGGCTGACATAATTGATATGCAATTCGGTGGACTGACACAGAGAAGAAAAATCAACTCATTTGAGCACCGAATGATGTTTTATCTATATCTTGAGTTAAAGATATCCAAATGACTTGATTCTTATGGAATTGGAAAGATGATTCAATGGAGCAGGCTTAATATTCTTTGAAAAAATTCAAATTTCAAACATAAGGCCGACATAATACACATGCAATTCAATGGACTGACACAAGAAAGAAAAATCAAGTCACATGAGCACCGAATGGTGTTTTGGCCATATCTTGAGCTACAGATATCCAAATGACTTGGTTCATGATGCGTTGGAAATATTATTAAATTATACAGATCTTTTATGTTTTGTAGATTTTCAAATTTCAAACAGAACAATGACAAAAATGGCAGACAAGATTACAATTTTTATGGTGGGCAGAAAATTTGGAGGTAGCGTCTTCACTTGATTAAGTTCTTCCCATTTGCCTATAAAAGGAGCCCTTCTCCCATGTATTCAGCAAGAGCAAGAGAAGCATTTTATCAAGCAAAAAATAAGAGAGATATCAAGTCTAGAGAGTTTTATATTCTTTATCTACTCTTTGAAGAGAGTTGTACTTTTGTTATAAAAATTTACTTTGTTCTTGTATTGTGGTGAGAGTGAGATCTTCTTGTAAAGGATAAAAGTTATCCTTGAGAGAACTCTTTCCTTGGTGAGGTTGTTCATCAAGAAGAACTCTTGGTGTGGTGTTATCAAGAGTTGAAGGAAGTTGCCTTGGTGAGGTTGTTCATCAAGAAGAACTCTTGGTGTGGTGTTATCAAGAGTTGAAGGAAGTTGCCTTGGTGAGGTTGTTTATCAAGAAGAACTCTTGGTGTGGTGTTATCAGGGATTGAAGGAAAAAGGCTTGGTGAGGTTGTTCATCAAGCAAGTTGTAAAGATTTCTACAACTTAGTGGAAAGCCTAGCTTGTGGAGCTAAGAGCCCGTAGATGAAGGCAAGGTTTGCCGAACCACGTAAATTGAGTTTGCACTCTCTATATCCCTATCCTCTTTACATTAAATTGCACTTGTGATTGTTCTTTATTGCTATTCTCTTGATTGCATTCTATTTTCATCTTCTTCAACTTTATTCTCAAAGAAAGAGTTATATAATTTTGGTCTTCAAAGAAAAGTTTTACAAATCCGTTCTAATAAATAAAAACCCAATTCAACCCCCCTCTTGGGTTGCCATACCTGGGTCAACAGAAGTGAGGTTAATAGGGTGTTGATCTTTAAGAACAAAAGGTGCTTTTGTGGAAGAAAGGCTGACATAAAAATTTCTAAGTCACATTCAAATCCAGGAAAATTGTACTTATTTGTCAGAGAAAGGTTTGTGACTATTACTTTTTTTTGGGTTCCAGACGTTGATGAGGTTAATGCAATGTTATATGGAAACATGCACATGCGAGTAGAGGTTTTGAAACCTAAGGATGGCATGCAACACATCAAAGCTATGTTAAAAAAGATGTTCATCCTCAATGTGGTGATCCATATCGTGATTTATGCATTCTTCTAAGCCTATTATCATACTCTAAATAGTCAGTGAATTAACACTTAGCATGAATTTTGAAGCATATTCAACATCCAAAGGTATATATGTAAACATCATGATTTAATATACTCTAAACATCATGATTTAACAATCTAAATGGTTAAATAAACCAATATGAGAAAAGGAAGCTTGTATTTTTCCTTCAATATACATTCATACAATTCTAATGTTCAGTACATTAACACTTGGCATCTAAATGTTTTGGCCTAAAAACAAATCAACAACCAGTAATCCTTATCTGTGTTTAGGCCAAAACATAAAAAATGTAACATCCAAAAATACCAATCAATCAGCTAGATTTTCAAGCATATTCAACATCCAAAAGTATCAGGCTATCAACTGACTTTTCAAGCATATTAATTATCCAAAAAATTCTACAAAAAAAAAGATATCCAAAATATGCATAACCTATTGTTCTGGGATGAGAAGAAGCAACAACAGATCTTCCAGCATTTGAAGGTCTTCTAAATCCTCTCTTAGATCCCTTTAAAGAGGCAACAGTTATCGTTTTGTGTATTGTTCTTCCAAAAACACAAACCCCTCTTCCAATAGCAACTCCAATTTCAAATCGTCCGAAAATAAATACAATTCCTCCTATGAAAGCTCATCTTATTCCAACAGCAACTACAGATCCTATTCTTAGTGCTCTTCTTCCAATTGGTCTTCTTGTTGCTCCTTTTCCTACTCGTTTACCAACTAAAGATGAAATGCCTCCAACCTAAAACTATAGCAAATAAGTTATAGTAAGTAAAAGCATCAGTGGAAACCAATTAAATGACAATGTTTTTTTTTTTTTTTACCTCAAAGGATGAGGATGGAAGAACCTCTCTTCCCCTCCCCTCCCCCCCCCCCCCGGGACAGTTGTTGTCCCTCTTCGCTGTAAATGCAAGATATTAAATTGATTAGCTGCAAAGTATTTCAGCAAAAAACATTTAAAAATTGAAATTAAGATAAAACAAGGGCTTACCCTTGGGTAGTCACATTATTCTACCTTGGTTATTTGCAGCTTCTTTTGTTATGCCCTATTAGACAACAAATGGTGCAATGAACTGCAAAAGATCTCTTATGACTTGATGGCTCATTTATTTCCCTATGTCTAGCTCTTTTTGGCCTCCGAGGCTATCTTTTGTAGTTAGGAAGAAGTAAATGTTGGCATTTAACCTCTTCCCACACACACTGGTCAGGAATTGGAGCAATCATACTAGAATATGCTTCAATGTAAGCTTGTCTCTTAACGTAAGAATGAATGAAATTTATTGGATCCATCCTACTTTTTGTCAAGCATGCCACCACATGTGTGCAAGGAATTCCACTTATTTGCCAAGCACTGCATTCGCATGCCTATTCATTCAATTTCACCAAGTATGATCTGTCTTCATGTAGCAACTCATATTGGAGGTCTTTGTTACATAAAATCCTTAACCCTCTACCTTGTTGCCTATATTTCTCTAATTTTTTTCTCATAATTGGTGGCATATTAGTATCCCAGGATAGTGCATCCTCAGCTGTCTCATGGAACCTAATCATTACTTTCCTCCTAATGTATTCAAGAAAGTTGAGTACAGATTTTCTTCTCTTGTTAACCAACTGTTAAATGACTTAATCAAGTTATTGTTTATATGATTACATTTTAATTCTTCATCAAATGCATGCCTAGACCAGAAGCTACATGGAATGTTGTTCAACTATGCCAAAGTTGCTTCATCTAGGCTCCTCATGGCATTCCTGAACTGCTATCTATTGGTGGCTCTATTGGCCATCCAAAACAAGTCTCTAAAATAAACATTAGACTATCTAGTTCTAAAATCAGCATAAACATACCTCGCACAGAATCTATTGTAAGCAATAGGCCAAGTGTCTTTTAAAGCTTTGATTAACCCCTTTTGTCTAGCACTCATTATTATCACTGTCCTATTTTGCCCCTATCCCATGTACTCCCAAAGTGGTAGTAGAAAAAAACACCTATTCTCCTAGTTCTCACCATCACATAGCATGACAACTAAAAGAAAAATGACACATTATTGGCATCTAATGCTATAGCAAACAAAAGGACATCCCCCAAAACTCCCTTTAAATAACACCAATCTGTTACAGCCCGCCCAATTTGCTTGCTAGAGTGGCCCAAAATGTGCACAAAGGCTTGGCCCAATTTCTAGAAGACATGCAATCCAAGCCCATTTTCTAGAAACTCTAAGCAAGTCAAATATGTACAATTAGCACATGTAAATATACAATGTCAATGGTACTTCACCTACCACACCTAAATTAGGTAGGACTCATTTATGGCCATTGGATGTAATAAATCCTAGCCATTCATTTGGGAGGTGGATTAGTATAAATACCCCTCCAAGGCTCATTTGTAAGCATCCAAGCAAATACAACACAAAGCATTGTAAGCAAGCATTCGTGTAATACAAAGCTTTCTTGTTTAGCAACACTTGCCTCTAAGTTCTCTTCTCCTCTCTTATTGCCTCTAAAGCTCTTTAGCTCAACGGTCCTAACTTCTCCTTGAGCGAGAAGCAAACTAAAAGGCTTACTTAGCAACTTTCGGGTTCAAGTTGTCTAAGTACCGCACGAGCAGCTGCGTAAAACTCTAAGCTCGTGACAAATCACTGTCTATAAAAGGCCTACATCCATTAACAAAGCCAATTTTTTGTGTAGGGAATGAAAGGAAAAATCTTTTAAAAACTGGTTCATGAGATGGCCCTTCCTGTTAAGCTATTATTTGTGCTATGGCTCCTGGATTTGTTTTCAACACTATGTTTGCATATTTGTGCAACAGTGAATAACACTTAGCATGATCCTCTCCTAACTCTAGAAGTGCTATCCTTTTGGCTTTATAAATTCTCTATTTATTTACATTGACCTCTTTCCTTTCCAACTCAGTTTCTAAAAATTTAATCTGGACATCTAGCATGGACCTAATGGTTTCTTTGAACCTTTTAGCAATCCATGCAAAAGATGCTTCATTAGTTTTGTTGCTTCTTTCACACAAGTGTCTATTGTTAAGGGTTTTAATCATAAAACTATATCCATTAGGTAATCTAAAGGCATGAATCCTCCAAACACAGCCTTCTCTTAGACATTTAGCTATGACTCTAGATTGCGCATTCTTAACTCTCTTAATATTACAGCCAAACAACGCTACATTATCTTTGAAAGCCAGCCTAAACTCATTCACAGATCTAAAAATGCTTCGTACTTTAAACTGAAAATTTTTATCTTTACCAAGTTGAACAAAAGGCTTCCCTTTTATATTCCTAGCCATCCTAGCCATCCTAGCCATTGGACCTTCATCTTTACTATCACTACCCATTAAATCATCATCACAAGACTCATACTCCTTTAACCCATCACTTACAAGTCTCTTCCCACAGTTCTACTCCCTATAATAGTCCTCACCACCCTCACCCATTTTCCTAACATTGTCATTATTATCCTCATCATCACTCCAGTGATGATTCTTATCTAATAACTCTCTAATATCGGCAGGAATTCCTGAACTATCATTGTCAGAAGCCTTAGTTGATTCATCACTTGAATCATGCTCCTCATTAATTGTTTTTGCTGTTTGTTCACTTTTAGGTTCAAACACAAATACTGAACTAGGGACTCTGTTTTCATTAAACACTGATCCCAGGTTTGAAATTGACTCGCATGTAGATTAGGATCTATTGGCTCTGGTATGTATGGTTCAGAATCAATTGGGCCAATTAATGGGGTTATAACTGATTCTAAAGGGATAGGATCTATTATTTATCTCTATCTTATAAATAGACCTAGACTTAAACAACTCAAACAATAATTCCAAATCATTGTCATCAACCATTTCTAAGTGACCCCATGATCAAGGCAACCTTGCCACTATCTTGAATTGATCATGCATCACTATTTCTATGCAATTGCTCATTTCTAAGGACTCCTTTAAAATAACTATTTTACCACACATCTTAGGACCTACAAATTCCATTGCATGCATTTTATTGAATACGTGGACCTTGTAGTGTGAAAAGAACGACCTTGCATACCATGAAAATACAACACAAAACAATTAAAACATTAAGATGCAGCAAATTAATACAAGATATCAAACATCAACAACAACAGGAAACAAATAGCTGTAATTCATACATACTTATTCTTCAAATTACGAAAATTAAAATTGTCATCAAATATCCTACAACCTATCAAGCGTCAATATCAACAGAAAACAATCAACTGATAGTTATACATATTTATTCTTAATATTGCAGAAATTAACACATAAGCAAATACCCTAAAGAAACGACCTTCACATCACTTTTATATAAAAACATGCATAAAAACATGAAAAATAGATCTAACTATAGCAGATATACAATTTAAAGATAAAAAAAAAAAAGGAAACACGAAGAAGGACATGGAAATATACATGTCTCAATAAGAAAATTAGGGTTTAACGCAATAAAACAAGAAAAGATACGAGAAATATTAATCTAGTCATTGCCATACCCACTAACATCAGTTGTTTCGTAACCAGTTAAAAGCCAACATTTAATCCCAAAAAAAACTAGAAAACAATAACTATGAACTAAATATTATTGTCAGAAACAGATTTCCACTTTTAACACAAGAAAACAACAAAAAAATCATCACCTTTAGCCATGGAAACCTATAAAGGTACCACCTTTATGTAAAAAAACATACAAGCTTTGCAAACAACAGCACTTTGATGACAAAAAAAAATAATAATAAATAACTGATACATACAAACGAACAAAGAATAGTCATTAACGAGCAATAAAAATGTCATGCAGAACATTCTAATGAAGAAAAAACCACAAAAAATGAAAGACACGAAGTACTCACCTTTCTACTAGCAAGAAACACGAATACCAGAGTCACTGGAGCTTCGAACTGTTGTCGTTACCTGTCGATAAGAAGTGACCGTCCTTTTCTTGCAAGATAGTAGAAGCTTCTTCAACATCTACAACCGAGAATGTCAACCCAATTGTCTTTCACAAGCTCTTTCTCTCCTCCTAGGTTTTTCTTATTTTATGTTAACAGAAGAAGACAAAAAGAAAGCAAACAGACTTTTTGAATTTTTTTCTAACCTTCTCTCTTCTTTTATACCACGTGTCCGCTCCCTACAATTCTATCACGTTTCATTTGTCCCATTGCAAGAAACCACCCAAGTGGACCAAAATACCCCTTATTCCAGTACCTGAGACAAAAGGTTGTAAACGGCAGTGTTCCCTTGTTACATTTCTGAAACGTGGGAGTCAATCTTGTATTTAGGCCTTACCTCAAGCTCATCCATGAAAATTTTCCATCTCAAAATATTAAAAAAATATATAATTACTAGCAATATTGATAAGTTTTTAAGTTGTTAATTCATGTATAACAGTTATAGGTATTTATATGTTAATTGTATCTAGTATTTGAATACTTTTATGCTTTTGATAACAAAAAATTTTCTATAGTTAAGTTTGGGGAAAGGATAGGTGTAATGCCCATTGGGTTGTGAAGAAGGCCTGGCCCAGTCCAATTTTTTTTTAAAATAAGAAAGGGTGAATAGGAAAAAGGGAGAGACGGGAATTCTGGAAAATTTTTGTGAGTTTTACTGTTCATCGTCGGTTACTGTTCACTCGCCTTTGACCGACGATTCCAACCAATTTCCGGCGAGTCTCCGGCCCTACAATATGTCATTTTGAAGCTTGTAACATCATCTTTCTCATCATGTATGCCTTGGCCTTGGGTTCTTCACTGTTTTTGCGGATCGAAGCGTGAAAGACGACGGCTTCGTATGCGTTTTTCGATCAAAATCCGGTGAGTTACCGGTAAATCTTTACATTAAATTAAAGCTTGTTCCATGCTCTTTCTAACCATACCAATTTTATTACATGTTGATATACGAATTTTGCAAATCGGAGAGAAATGAAATTTGGTTACTATTCACTCGTCGACGACGACTTTCCAGCGACTTTTCTGGTTATGCTTTCCGGCCATTAAATAATTCTTATAACATTATTCATCCATAAAAGAGCTTAAATTCAGTGAGTGGATTATATTTTGAGAATTTCATATTATATTGAAGAGTATTAAATTTAAGTTTTTTTCATATGATTTAAGTTATTAGTTTGATTAATTGAGTTATATTAAATGTTTTCAGGATAGTTAATGATGATGTATGTATTCGGAAATAAATACGTGTAAATTATTAATTGTGGCTAACAGAGATAGTTATGAGTAGTGCTTGAAGTATTTAGTTATTTTCTTTAAATACATACACATGTTGAAGAAATAATATTTTTTTATTTACAAAATGATGAGTGATTTTATATTTAGATTAATAGCAAATTAAAAAGAAAAAGTTTTAGAAAAATAGAATTTAATTCTGCAGGGGTGGCAATGCCAAATTCTAAAACTGCGTAGCAGTAGGGGGTAAATTACAAATTTAGAAAACTATTCCAAAATTTGTAGGGACCTAAATGCAGATTCTAAAAATTATAGGATAGTCATAAATATTTCAGTTAAAGCACGATATTTAAGAATTTAGAAATCTTTAAAATTCTGAATTGAAATACTTGGAAAATTAGTTAAATTTTGAAGTATAATTTTATGAAAGGATGTTATATAGTATGTTAAATAGAAAGTATGAGATTTTGAGATAAAAATATAAACTATGGATTATAGTGAGATGAAAAGTATTTTTTTATGAATATTTTAGAAAGTCTTAAAAAGAGTAGAAGATTTATTTTTCTAGATAATTAGAAATATGTTTTAGTGTTTACTTAGTGATGTTTATTTAGCATTTTATAGAATTTCTGAGAATTTTAGAGAATTTAGAAGAATTCAAGTTAGTTTCTTTTGTATTTCTCAAGGGTAAATAGACCCATTTATTATATTTGTTTCAATTATTAAGATGTTTTAAAGCTAGTTTCAAAATGAATGGAGACATAAATTTTAGTTTCAAAATTAGTTTTGAGCAAAGATATAGCACTTTTAAAGAAAGATTCATATTTTATATATATGAATTGTTTTCTATATTATTATAGATACATATTCTATCATTTTATAGAAAGTCTAAAAGCAGAATAATTATAATCATATTTTTTTATATAGTAATTTGATTTCAAAGATTTCTTAAAGTATTTGCAATTACTCTTTTAAATAATTATCATGGATTTCCAAGAATTCAGATGTTATGAGTTCCAGCTTACATAAGTTTCACAAAATTTGATAAATTTGCTTGAGAAGTAATGGTTTAGCATATGAAGTATATTTTGACAAGAAATCAGTTTTAGCAAAAATAAGAAAGTTTAATTATATTATACTAAGCTAGTACTCAACTCACTTAGACAGTGAGACAGCAGATTTCAGACAGAAAGTTATAAAGATAGAGGCCTTTGGGACCCGTTCAGACACACATAGAGGCTTTGGGCAGTGTGATCTGGGCGCTTTAGCCCTTTGGGGGCAGCTCTGCGCATGCGTATGACCAGATAACAGGCCTGTGTGATGTTAGATCTCGCCAGGTATAGATAGCTCTGCCTGCGTGATGTAAATCTCAACAGGTATGAGATTCAGATAGCAGGCCTATGCGATATTAGGTCTCGCCAGGTACAGATAGCTCTGCCTGCGTGATATAGATCTCACCAGGTATGAGATTCAGATAACAGGCCTGTGCGATGTTAGATCTCGCCAGATACAGATAGCTCTGCCTGCGTGATGTAGATCTCATCGGGTATGAGGAAATATAGATAGCTCTGCCTGTGAGATATTAGATCTCGCCAGGCAAGATCAGACAGATTCAGGGGTACTTTTTTAGTATAATAAAAAGAGTTTTAAATACGATTATATGAGTTAGTTTGAGAATGAAGTATTATTAGTAAAAGTTTCTTTTGCAAGAAGATTTTAAAGAAATTATGTTTTGTTTATTAAATAACTGAAATGATGATTTTAGCACATCATCATGAGTTTTATTTTATAAGAATGAGAAAATATGCATTCTTTTCACTGCTTTTAAAGAGCATAGAATCAAGCAATTTTATTTAAAAATTTTTAATTAAAAGTTATTTGTTTTAAAACTTCTATGAGAGATTTGATGATATTTTAATAAGTACGATAGATTTTTCTTAAGTATAAATATGATATGAGTTTCTAGTTAGAAATATATTATATGATTTTATTATGAGATAGTCATAGTCATGCAATTTATGATTTGTTTAGAGAATAAATTTAGCAAATAATTGAGTATATAATGAGACGAATGTTATTTAAAAGTTCTATGTTAGTTTAGTTCTTTTGGCATCTGTTTATACCATTTTTTAGAAAAGAAAGAGATATAGTGATATATTTTGCAATGTATATGAGATTAAATAAGGGTGGTTCAAAATAAAGGTACGCAACTGATTTGCTTATATAGTTTAAGAATATTAAGTTATTTAGGTAAGTAAGTTGAAGAATTATATAAAGTATTTTCTTTACAGAGGGTTAATAAATTTTTATAGTTGTATTATAACAATGAAGTTTATAAAGAAAGTTGAGAAGAAATAGTCGTTTGTACGTTATTTTGGAAAGAAGAGTATATTGGTTCCCTTTTAAAAGTAATTATACATTGTATTTTGTTTTAAGAAAAATGAGATTTTAAAACACAAAACTTTATTCAAGAAATGAGTTGTATGAAATAAAGAAAGTAATATTTTATGTAATAAAATTTATCCACTCACTGAGCCTTCAGCTCACTCTTTTCCTATTCTTTTTCCCAACCAGGTGCTACAGGTTTAGTGTTAAGCTGTCTCTGATGCTAGGGAAGGCCACACGATGTATAATAATCTTTCATGCATTGAAAGTATTTCATTTTTTTATGTATTGTATAAGCTTTTAAATATTAAGTATGTTGAATATGACTTATTTATCTTTTAGTATGTTGTGGTTGATAAGGATGAAAGTCCCAAAAGAAGTTGGGATGAGGAATAGTTTAGAAGTGTATAAATGTGTGTTTTTGCAGGGGGTTTTCTTCAAATTATAGGGAAAACTCTGCCGGTTTTTCATTAAAATTTTCGGAGGATTTTTTTTAGTATTTTACATAAAAGACCTGAACTAGAAATAATTTTTTTATAAATAGTTTATCAAAGCGATAGAGCGAAAAGTGTGAAAAAAAATAGTTAATTAAAGACCATTCTTTTAGTGAACAGTTTTAGGCGCGATTTACCCGTGTAGCTAGGGGTAGGTCGTGTCAATAGGTATCATGTTCAAATCTACGGAATCCTCATCCTTACCCCTAATTTGTAATAATGGGGATCGAAGTGAGAATGGAGATCCTCTTTCTAATCGGGGAGAAGGATGTTCATCCTAGCCCATTGCATTCCTAAGTGAGCTACATGATTGAGTTTAAGTCTTATTTCCAGTTTCCCCTAGCGTTGGCATTTATGGAACGTCGGAGTTGCTAGCCCTTACTTCATGAAAGTGGTGGCTAGTAATTGTCACCTAACCTTAATTAAGTTGAAAATAGTCAATTGTGGGGGAACGGTATGACTAGTATCTACATAGATTTATAACTGAGTTTCGAAGTCTCGTTGCCAACTTCCCTTATAATTAGTATTCATAAAATGTCAGAGCTGCTAGCCCTTGCTTCATAGTGGTTGTGGCCAATAATTGTCATCTAACCTCAGTTAATTTGATAATAGTCAATTATAGGGGAGGCGTATGACTACTATCTATGTATAGGAATAGGATCATGATTGAGTTTTCAAATTTTATTGCCAGCTTTCCCTAGAGTTAGTATTTATATAATGTCAGAGTTGCTGGCCCTCACCTGGAGGTATTTATATAATGTCGAAGTTATTAGCCCTCACTTCATGGAGGTGGTGGCTAGTAATTGCCATCTAACCTTAGTTTAGTTGATAATCGTCAATTATAAGGGAGATACATGACTAGTATCTACGTAGGATCATGATCACTTCCTGGTCCAGATATAGTTGATAATCGTCAATTATAAGGGAGATACATGACTAGTATCTACGTAGGATCATGATCACTTCCTGGTCCAGATATGGGAAGGCATTGTGATACCATATGGCCTTTGTCACATGCTTTCGCATAAATTAGCTAAGTTACATTTTAACTAAGGGATCGTTTATTTTTTTTACTTGACACTTGACAGCTTTTTTAGTTCTTAACACTAATGAATTAATTAATATGTTTGTTTTTCCTTTTCCATACAACTTAAAAAAAGTGTAAGGAAATTTTATAATTTAAAATTGACATATTTACCCTTATCATTGAAAAAATAAAACTTATATATATTTTAATATATAAAACCTTAAAATTTAAATAATAAATGTTAAGCTACACTATATATATATATAATTTTGAAAATTAAATTAAATTAATCGATTGTAGTAATTCAATAACCTTTTTATTAATTTATTTAAATTATTATATTAAACATATTTTTTATAATAAACTCCCTCTCAATTAATTATTATTAACAATTTACTTTACACAATTACATTTTCATTTTTTAAAATTTTGTTAAACAACTTGTAAACAGATTTATATAAATTTAAAAACACAAACTCAATTTTTATTTCTTAAATCATGAGTCAACTTTTGACTAAAAAATATTAGTAAAGATGAACAAAATGACATGAATAATATATAAACCGATAGCATTACATTATTTCAACTATATTAAACTATGGAATTTATCATTGTAACAAAACCAATAATAAAAATCAACTAATTATTTCCTTGACATATTTGACAAGTAATTCTCTCTTGAAGTTGATATGTAAAAGCTTGATCTGGTGATCCGAAAGATTAGCTTTTGATTGATATTTGATTATGATATGCTTCCTCACTCTTTAATTGAACATCTTCATCATCAAATTTGGAAAACAATTCATCCGCAATCGACATCTTTTGAAGAAAATTATATAACACAATGCATGTTATCATTGTACCTTTTTTTGTGTATCAAATGAGCACAGTAACATTTTTGTTAATATTGCGAAGCGAGCCTTCAATACTCCAAAAGCATGTTCAATGATATTTCTCAATCTAGCATAACAATGGTTGAATGTTTCATCTTTTCCATTTGTCCGACCACCAATATGAAAGTCATTCAACCAATATCAAATATGACAATATGGTGCCATAAACCCCCTTTTGTGTGTATATGCAACATCAACTAAATAATATTTATCCAAAAAAATTAGTTTAAGTAAACATTATGAAGAAAATTCAAATTAATTAATCAAAATAATTACCAATAATAGACTTCATGGTGGCATTGAAAAATTATGTCTCAGGCCATTAGTAGTTTATGTGAAATCCTTTTATCATGTGTTGTTCCTTCCCATCCAACAACAGCATATCTAAATATCGTGTCGAAGTAACAAATTGCCAATACATTTTGAAAACATTCTCGTCGCCCATGACCTCTGTATGCTATTTGTTTATCAACTAGTATAAACGCACGAATTAGAGTTTCATCAATTCCACCAACAAATATATATATATATATATCTATATCTAAAATATTGACAGAAGAACAACGAAAATATAATATATCTTATTCTTATAGTAATTCATAAAAAGAATAATATATACCTTAAAAATTTTGTCGGTTGATGATTAGTGATACCATTGAGAGTGTGATTGAATGAAGGAGAAGTAATCATTTCTTTTGAAAAATTTAGCATTGCTTTCAACACCTCATGAAAATGTTTGTATATTGTTTGAGCTGAGTGCTGTAATCGATTTTTAATGAATCAATTTTGAAGATTATAGCTTATTGTCATTAAGAATATTGTCATTTTCTCTTCAACTGTCAAATGTTCACTATTGACAAGCCACCCTTTTGCCTGAAACATTTGACACAAACAAATGAATCCATTTTCTCCACTGTATCAAGTCAAACATTATAAAAGATGGATCATCTAAAAGCTCTAGAGTAAATTGTGCACCTGTAAGTGAAGAGGTAGACTTCGGTTGCTTTCTAATAATCGATTGATTAATAAAAAAAATATTTATTTGATCAATTCTTTTTACAATTCTTTTTCAACCTGTAACTCTTTATCATAATCTTCACTTTATATGAATAAATTAAAAATACTTGAACTTGCCATACCTATTATTAAAAAAAATATTGTTAAAATCGAACTTATATGACATCTAGTTTAACTAAACAAGCACAATCATAATATAGATAAACCTAACTAGATAATTCTGCTCACAATCATGATAAGCAAATTCAATTATCAAGACCAACCAAATCATAATATTAAGATTCAATTAACTAAAAAAGCACAATCAGTTCAAATGTGAACATCCATATTAACAATCCTTGACAAACTTCAAATTAGCAAAGTAAACTAAACAAATTTAAACAACCATTTAGACAAAAGTAAAATTAACAATCCTTTGATTTAATAATGACTTAATCTAAACAAACTGGTAATGATGCTTATAATGCTCCAAATGTAGTAAAAGCAACAATAGTTTCCTCGGTATCCTAATTTAATTTTCTAATACATTTTTACCATTTGATCCACGTGGAATTACAAGCCCAACAAGTCAAATTTGAGTAGCCGAAAACCTAATTTAACTTCTCCATCAGCACCTAATCAATTAAATTCATATATTTTTAGTTTGACATGGTTAACTGTTTTTAAGAAATAATGTGATGAACACTTAAATACGTATACTTAATAAGAGCTTAATTCATCATATTGCATTAATAGTGTCATTGAATTCCTCAACTTAAGCATATTTGTAGTCTTTGCATCTTTTGAATTAACTGTCTCTTAATTTTTGTTTTGTTATATGTTCGGTAAAATGGGCATAACTTTCTATGTATAGATCCGAATGGTACAAATCTTGATGTTTTGGAAAGCTGATTAAATTATATACAATATTGTATTTCACAAGTATCATCAAATTCGGGCTCTTAGTGGATCAAAAATGGCCTTGAAGTGAACCCATTTACAGTTTTGACCCAGCCTGATCATGCCTCAGTATTTTGACCATATCTCTTGATATACGTATCCAAATCGTATGAATCAAGATGTTATATGAAGCTGAGAGAAATATCTACAACTTGCATGAAGACATGTGATCAAAATTCTCAATAACTCGATGTTGAAATCGGTGGTCAATATCAGTGCACCTAATGATCCCAATTGTCAACAAAATATTTGACAATTGTTCTTTTGTAATTTGGCAAGTTTGCCTCTGAATGTATCTATAAATAGAGGTGTCTTGTGACCCATTAGTGCATCTTGGCCTTGGCTGGGATCACTTGTTATTGTGTCTTTCTCTTGTGTTTTTATGCTATTAATAAATCTTCTTTTTTTTTCTATATCTTATAATGTCTTTCTAATTTCTCTCTTGCTGAGGTGAAAGGGTGAAACCCTTGATATGAGAAAAAGGATTTTCTGACCCTTGACATGTGCTTAATAATCATAATCTTTGTTATTTATTTTTTATGATTTATATTTATTTCTTTAATCAATCTTGACACCACTCGTAAAGTGGAGGTCTTGATCCATTGTGGACAATCCTTGACAAATCAAATGCTTGGATCCTTTCTAGATGTCGTATGATTCTTCCTTACCGACAAAGTTAGGAACCATATAATGACATTTTTTTTAATTCAAAATAAGACCTTTTTCTTCAGATCTTTTTAGGACTTTTTCTAAGTTTTCAAGACAATTATCAAAAGAGTTACTGAAGACAGTTAAATCATCTATGAAAACTACTAAACAATGCTCAACCATGTCTCTAAAAGTGCTCAACATGCGTCTTTGAAAAGTAGTTGGAGCATTACAAAGTCTAAAAGGCATCCTTCTAAATTTGATAATAGCCTGAGTATCCATCAAGAAAGCAATAGTAGGAATACGCTACCACTCTTTCTAAAATTTGATCAAGGAATGGCAAGGGAAAACGATCTTTTCTGGTGACAGCATTTAATTTTCTATAGTCAATGCATATCTTCCAACTAGATGAGACTCGAGTTGGCAATGATTCACCCTTTTTATTTTTTACTACTGTAATATCATATTTTTTAGGTACTACTTGTGTGGGCCTTACCCACTTACTATCCAGGATAGGGTAGATAATTCCCACATCAAATAGTTTAAGAACTTCAGCCCTAGACCTCTTTCATATGTGGATTTAATCTCCTTTGAGGTTGTTGGGATGTTTTGGCATTTTCTTCTAAATATATTCTATGTGTACAAATCAAAGGGTTAATGCCTTTTATGTCTTTTAAAGCTCACCCAATTGCATTTTTATGCCTTTTAACCAGTTCTATCAACTTACCTTGTTGCTCGCTTGTGAGGAATGAAGAAATTACCATCGTATATTTCTAATTCTCCCTAAGATATGCGTATTTTAGTCCTTCAGGTAAGGGCTTCAATTCTAACTTGGGAGCTTCCTCTTCCTTGCTTTCATTCATTTACCCCAATTCTTAGAATCGTGGTTTTAAGTCTTTTTCCATGACTTTTTGGATGTGGTCTTCCACAATAGTTTCAATCATATTAGCCTCCTCAATTTCATCATCTTCCTCATGCAGTTGTTTACACATATTAAAAACGTTAAGTTTCAATGTCATGTTCTCCAATGATAGCTTCATGACTCCATTTCTACAATTAATCAAAGCATTAGAGGTAGCTAGAAATAGACACCCTAAAATGATAGGAATTGAATTACATACTTCCACTGGTTGTGTATCCAAGATGATAAAATTCACTGGGTAAATGAATTTATCGACTTGAACTAACACATCTATTATTCCTTTTGGTACTTTAATTGATCTATTAGCAAGTAAAAGAGTCACAGAAGTAGCTTTAACTCACCTAGATTGAGTTTCTAAAAAATCGAGTATGGAAGCAAATTCACACTAGCACGAAGATCAAGCAAAGCTTGTTCAATTTTATGGTCTCCAATAACACATAAAATTGTAGGACAACCTGGATCCTTATATCTTACTGTACTAACATTTTGAAGAATAGCACTTACATGCTCGACCAGAAAGGCCTTTTTTTCATATTCAATTTTCTTTTTACAGTGCACAAATCTTTCAAAAATTTTGCATAAGAAGGTACCTGTTTGATCACATCTAGTAAGGGAATATCGACCTTCACCTGTTTGAAATTTTCAAAAATGTTAGAATTGTGGTTTGGCTTCTTTTGAGTGGCTAATGCTTTAGGAAATGGATGAATAGGTAGGGATTTGGTTCCTTCTTCGCTAGGTATTGGATTGGTAACCTCTTCCTGATCTTTAGAGATCGATTCAGCTTCTTTCTCATAAGGTTTAGGAATGTGTTTTTCAACAAGCTTACCATTGCGAAAGGTCATGACGGATTTGGTTTGATCCACATAATGGCTATTTGAACTACCCACATTTGAGTTAGATTTATCTTTGGAATTTTGTAATGTTTGCGAAGGAAATTTTTCTTTTTCTTAAATGCTAAATGCGGATGCAAATTTTGCAAGAGTGTCTGACAAGTTTGCTAATGTTTGAGCAGTTTGACTAGTGAAAGTCTCTTGCTTTGTAATGAATGAATGTAATGTTTCTTCAAGGTCCTTTCTAGGAGGAGGAACATATGTATGATCATGAGAATTTTAAAAATTTTACTGTGTTTGAAAAGGAACTTGTGAAGATTGTGCATGATTGTAATTTTTTCAACTAAAATTTGAATGATTTCCCCAATTGGGATTGTAGGTTTGTGAGTATTGATTGTGATTTGGTATTTTGAAAGTGTTCAAGGCATTGGCTTGTTCATGGAGACATTCCCTAAAAGTAGGCAAAGTTGGGCACTCATCAATAGGATAGTCATTAGGATTACAAATATGATAGATAATTTCTTGTTTAGAATTCAATTGACCACCCTTTTTCATTTCTAAAGCCTCGACATTTTTAGCTGGGGATGCATATTTGGCTTGAAGGTCATAGTCTTCTCTAAGGTTGTAAATACCTCTACTGTATGTCGAGGGTGGGGCTTTGCTTGGTACCCATAGGTGCCAGCAGTGTATCAATTTTGGACTTTGTCTACTAATGAATCTAGGTAGTCAATTACTTATCTTCAAATTGTCCATTACAATTTAGCTCTATCAGTTGCCTATCTTGAGGTGTTAACCCTTCATAAAAGTGTGCAACTATTCTCAAGTTTCAAAACCATGGTGAGGACAAATATTAAATAATTCTTTATACCTATTCGAATGTTGGTAAAGGGTTTCTCCTTGTTTTTTAGTGAAAGTAGTGATTTGTTTTTTAAGAGAATTTGTTCTATGGGTAGGAAAAAAATTTTCAAAAATTGTTTTTTCATCTCATCCCATCAATTGATGGAACTTGACCTCAAATTTTGTAGCCATATTCTAGCTTTATCTTTTTAAAAATAAAGGAAAAAGCTTTCATCTAACGGTGTTTATGCTACAATTTGGGTCATTGTAGGAGTTACACATCTCTTCAAAGATTTTTAAGTGTGAATATGGGTTCTCCATATCAAGGCCATGAAAGTAGGTAAAAGTTAAGCGAAACTTGGTTTGCAATTGAAATGGATTGCCTCGAGATGAGAAACTACATAAGATGGTGCACTAGTCCTTACCGAATTCATGTAATTTTTTAGGGTTCTTGGTTAGTTTTGTTTGTTTTGTTGAGAACGATTGTCCTCTTCATCTATGAACCGTTCCACTTGATTGTCGGCCATGTTTCCTAAAGAAGATGATGTTTTTCTAACGAGTCTACCACTAGATGTTTGTGACCAAATTTTCATGCAAATTTAAAAGAGAAAAGAAAAGATGAACACATAAAAAGAAAAATTAAGATCTAAAACAGAGAAAAGGGAATACTTATAGTTTTGGACGCCAAATTTTACCTTGCCCAGCAACGGCACCAAAAACTTGACACATCCAAAAATAGGATTATCTTCCAAGTAAAAGAGTGTCAAAGTAATAAACCTGGTGAGACCAATTGGATCCATGAGAAAGGGGATTTAGCGATACAAACTATATAATGAGAAATACGATATGAATAATTCAAAGAATGACTAGACAATATCAACAAATATAAGTAAAGATGGTAGGTAGTACTACCGACCATTCAAATGTAAAACAAAAACAAAAGGTGGTAAAACCATCCATGGAAATAGGAGGTAAAACCTACCACAGCAAATAAAAGAAAAAGTTCATAAGCAATAAACTAGAACACTTAAAATATACAAGTAAAAGAAATTATCACAATAATGATGAAAGCTAAGGTTAGGGGATCCGCCTTTGATGTAACAGATAAGAATAGACAACCCAATTATAACTCAATTGGAATCCACGTATCAAGGAGGTTCCAATCGGAAGGTATGCCATTTAAGCCCGTTTTAGTTATATGAATTATATTTGTTTCGTTACCAATATTTATACCACTTCTTGTAAAGGGGTTCAAGCATCCAATGTACAAATCACCATATGTCTACAAAAAATCAAGATTCTTAACTAAACTTGTGTCAGTAAGGAAGAACCATACGACATCTAGAATAGATCTAAGCATTTGATGTGTCAATGATTGTCTACAATGGATCAAGACCTCCACTTTACGAGTGGTGTCAAGATTGATTAAGAAAATAAATATAAAACATATAAAATAAATAACACAAGATTATGATTATTAAGCACATGTCAAGGGTTAGAAAATCATTATTCTCATATCAAGGGCTTCACTCTTTCATCTTAGCAAGAGAGAATTTAGTGAAACATTAAGCAAGAAAGAAAATAAATTGCAAAAAGAAAATGATTTATTAACAACATTAAAAGAAAAAAACACAAGAGAAAAAACACAAAAATAAGAGATCCCAGCCAAAGCCAAGATGCCTTAATGGGTCACAATGCACCTTTATTTATAAATACATTCGCGGGTAAACTTGTCAAATTACAAAGGGATAATTGTAAAATATCTTGTTGACAATTTGAATCGTCATGTACACCGACTTTGACCATCGATTTCAGTACCGAATTATTTAGAATTTTGATCACATGTCTCATGAAATTGTAGATATTTCTCTCGACTTTCTAGAACATCTTTGACACATCCAAAAAATGATTATCTCCCAACTATAGGAGTGTCGAAGTAATAAACCCGGTAAGACCGGGGTCGATTCACGAGGAAGGGGATTTAGCGCTACAAACTATAAGGAAGGCAAATATGGCATGAATAATTCAAATGAATAACAAGATGATATTAACAAATAAAGGCAACATGATAGGCGATATAACCGATCATTCAAATGTAAATCAAAAATAAGAGATGGTTAAACCATCTATGAAAATAAAGGAACAATTTAATAAGTAATAAACAAGAATACTTAAAATACACAAATAAGAGAAATTGACACAATAATAATAAAAGCTAAGGTTAAGGGATTCGCCCTTAATATATTAAATAAAGATAAGTAACCCAATTATAACTCAATTGGAATCCACATATCAAGGAGGTTCCAATCGGAAGGTATGTCATTTAAGCCCATTTTAGTTATATGAATTATATTTTTTTCATTACCAATATTTATACCACTTCTTGTAAATGGGTTCAAGCATCCAATGTGTCAATCACTATATGTCTACAACAAATCAAGGTTCCTAACTAGACTTGTGTCGGTAAGAAAGAACCATATGACATCTAGAAAGGATTGTCCACAATGGATCAAGACCTCCACTTTACGAGTGGTGTCAAGATTAACTAGGGAAATAAATATAAATCATATAAAATAAATAACAAAAGATTATGTTTATTAAGCACATATCAAAAGGTAAGAAAATCCTTATTCTCATATCAGGGGTTTCACCATTTCACCTTAGTAAGAGATAATTTAGCAAGACATTATAAAAGAAAGAAAACAAATTGTAAGAAAAAGAAGATTTATTAATAACATTAAAATACAAGAGAAAAGCACAATAACAACAGATCCCAGCCAAGGCCAAGATGCCTTAATGGGTCACAAGGCATCTCTATTTATAGATACATTCAGAGGCAAACTTGTCAAATTACAAAGGTACAATTATCAAATATCTTGTTAACAATTGGGATCATCATGTACACCGACTTTGACTACCAATTTCGACATCGCATTACTTAGAATTTTGATCACATGTCTTCATGAAACTTGTAGATATTTCCCTCAGCTTTTTAGAACACCTTTATTCATATGATTTGGATATGTATATCAAGAGATATGGTCAATAAACAAAGACATGGTCAGGCTAAGCTGAAACTATAGATGAGTTAACTTCAAGCCCATTTTTGGTCCATTAACAGCCCGAATTTGATGATGCTTCTGAAATATGATCTTATAGATAATTTAATCAGCTTTCCAACAAATCAAGATTTACACCATTCTGATCTATAAATAGAAAGTTATGCTCATTTTACTAAACCTGTAACAAAAACCAAAATTAAGATGAAGTTAATTCAAAAAATGCAAAGATCATAGACATGCTTAGGTTGAGGAATTTAATGATACTATTAATGCAATATGATGAAATAAGCTCTTATTAAGCATACATATTTAAGTGTTCATCACACCCCCCAACCAGCTTATTGCTAGTCCTTAACAATTAAAGCGTTATTATTTAGAAGTGATTTATAGAATTTTACATCCAAGGTGGTCATTACTGCACTCTCCTTGATTCCATCCAAATAAACAAACTCTCAACCGATTTTTTTTCTCTCTTTTTTTTTCAATAGACTCATGTACCCTTCAGTCAAGATATTAACGAACCTTCTTTTTGTGCTCAGTTGACACATGACTATAGGGCTTATTAGAAAGAAGCCATATCAGTTCTAATATTTGTTAAGGCTAACATTCTTAGGCAAGGGGCATTCATTCATCAACATATATATTGAAACAATGCATAACCCATGTAGCGAGCCTTAGGCTAATGACTCCCAAATTAGTTGGCCTTAGGGCATTAGGTGTTAAAACAACCCTACGAGTTTAATGACTCGGGTTGCCAATGCTTTATTTTTGCTTAGAAACTTGTGGATAGTGCAATGTTCAATCCCCTTAAGCTTTCTCCTTAATCCATGTAACGAGCTTTGGGCTAATAGCTCCTAAACTAGTTGGTCTTAGGGTATTAGGTGTTAAGGCACCCCTCGGGCTTAATTGCTCGAATTAATGAGGCTACGAGACCAAACTTATCCACGATTGCCTTTCTTTTTGCTTTCTTTTCTTTTTTTCACTTTTTTTTTGCTTTCACTTTTTTTTTTTTAACTTTCCCCTTCCTTTTGTTGTTATCCTAGACAAAAGAAAAGAACTCAAATATTGCAATATTTCATTTTGCAACTCACGATCAGCATCAAAGTATGTGTGTGTGTGTGAAGAACGGTTCATGAATACTTGGTTAACGAGTACATGAGCACACAGTTTATTAAATGATAAGGTTGTGAGAGTTCATAGATTTAAATAATCCAAAGTGAAGTAAATAAGACCTCCTTGTTATAAAATTCAAAAATAAAAACTAAATAATATCAAGTTATCTAACTTAAGTCTTCAAAAATATAAAATCAAAACAAAATGACAAATTGATTAGAGTGTGTTTCAAGAGTTCAAACTGGCCCTCTTTACTCTGCCATTCCTGACCTAGAATGTGTCTCAATAGGATTTGAACTCCTTACACTGCACTCTGAAACTAATTACTAACTCGTTTTTTTTTTTTTTTTGCAAAAAAAATTTAAAACACACTTATGTCTACTATCCTTCCCCCCTAACCAAATGAAACATTATCCTCTATGTTTAAATATAAAGAGATAAAGTATAGGAGACATTACTTGAAGCTTTAATTATTGAAAAGAGATGACCTAAAAGATACATAAAATAAAATGCTACAAATAAAATAAAAGACAAGAAAGATTACAAACGGAGATTCAAATCCAATTTGGACTTTTTGTTTTGTCCCCCTGACCAATTAATTTGAGTTATAGCTGGGTTAGGTTCATACTCAACTGCTTGTAATTTGTCAAGTAATTTACTAGCAGTAGTGGCAAAAACAAGGATCTATCTCACCAAATGAGGGATGAAATTTTGTTCTACAGCTGCATCAACAAAATGTATCAAAGGATCAAAGAAATTTTTAACATTCAACAAACCTATGGGTTTTTGATGGAGATTCAATTGGGCCCAATAGGCAATTTGAAAAATTCCTTCAAGAGTACCAAAGCCACCTGGTAAAGTAATAAAGGCATCCGAATTGATAAGCATATATGCCATACGTTCATGCATAGAGGAGACTTGTAACTCCTTCCCAACCTTTTTTCCAATGATGCTTTCTATAGCCAAAGCTTTAGGAATAACACCTAAAACTTGACTACCTGCTACGAGTGCAGTTGTTGACACACAACCCATTAGCCCGAGGCTACCTCCCCCATAAACCACATGAATCTTTCTTTCAGCTAATAGCCTACCAAGATAATTTGCTACTGCTACAAACTCTTCACTTTTTTCAGGTCGATATCCACAAAATACACATACCTTTTGGATTCGATGTTTTGAGGTTCCCTCCATGTGTATGCAACTCTCTAACTATATGTGTGAAGAGGAGAATAAGAGATGTCATATTTATGGAGTGCAAAAAGATATTTTAATGATGACATCTATATGGGTAGCTGGGCTATTTATTGAAAAAGTTTGACAATAAAGCATAGAAATTCACAAAAAATGATAGAAATAAGACATCATAAATACATAAGTCAACCAAGAGATATAAATTCAAAAATGACAGCTGTAAGGCATTAAAATTAAAAAATGATAGCACACATACATATGTACATGTAGTTGTGACTGTGACTCACATCTTTCTCTGGTTTTACGTCCAGAAACGGCTTAAACACCTTATATGAGTTGGGGATATGCTTCCCATCCAGTTTTTATAAACTGGCCAACAAGGTCGTTATGAGTCAGATTCCCAAGACTATAACATTCTTGCTCATCTTGAAATTGTGTCCATAATTTTCAAATTTCATGCTACACAATTACACAAGAATGCGTCTCAAGAGTCAATTGGATATTATCCAAAGACTCCCTACTCAATCCATTCTTGATGAATTGTAGTTTATCCTCTTGATTATTAGACAAATATCCCAAGGAGCGGCAACGCTGGTTACTTGGTTACAAGTCCATCTTGCACAATTGTGACAAACTTGTAACCTTTTCGCTCTTCGCTTTTTGGTGTAAGAGCTTTTTCCCAAACCTCGCATGTGAGAAACAAGATCATCTGAAAATTCACAAGAAAATTGAACATTGGCTTCAATTAACCATCTTAAATCAGCAAGAATACCCTTACAAAGTAACATCCTTAGTCTTTCTACGCGAGCTTTATAAATTTTAAGCAAATCATTTTGAGGAAGAGAGGGAAAACATTTGTGCAGATTCGAGAGAATAGTATCCATGTGAAGAAAATGAAAGAGAAGAAAAGAAAATGAACGCAAGGTGAGCAACAGTTTTTTAAGGAACTGAAAAACCGACTTTAAAAGTCACGGAGTACCGTATCCGCCACTTGATCGAGAAAAATCAATCCTTAAAAAGGATTGATTAAAGCAATGGACTCTTTATTTTGGTCAAAATTTTCAAAGAATGGTTTTAACTATTTTCCATTAACTTTAAACACATTATCATTCTTTAGGTTCTCAATTTCAACTTCTCCATGAGGGAAAACATTTTTAACAATGAAAGGCCCAGTCCAATGAGATCGAAGTTTACCAGGAAACAAATGCAATCTTGAATCATACAAAAGAACTTTTTGTGAAGGTTCAAAAGATTTTCTAACAATGAATTTGTCATGAAAAACCTTCATCTTTTCTTTGTAAATTTTAGAATTTTCATAAGCCTCATTCCTGATTTCTTCAAATTCACTCAGTTGGAGTTTACGTAACTTGCAAGCATCATTCAAATTTGTATTAAATGTTTTAATGGCCCAATAAGCTCTATGCTCAATTTTCACAGGCAAGTGACAAGGTTTTCCATTAACTAATCTATAAGGAGACATTCCCAATGATGTCTTGAAAGTAGTTAGATAAGCCCAAAGTGCATCATTAAGTCTTAAAGACCAATCTTTAGGGTTTGGGTTAACCGTTTTTTCTAAAATCTGTTTTATCTTCCTATTAGCTAATTCAACTTGTCCACTTGTTTGCGGGTGATAAGGTATAGAAACTTTATGGGTTATTCCATATTTCTTCATTAGAATTTCAAATGGTTTGTTACAAAAATGTGTAATCCTATCACTAATAATGGCTCAAGGAATTCCAAATCTATACAAGATATTCTCTTTCAAGAATTTGATAAGTGTTTTGTGATCATTGTTTCGACATGGAATTGCCTCGACCCATTTTGAAACATAGTCTACTGCAACAAGAATGTACACAAAACCAAATGAAGGTGGAAAAGGTCTCATAAAATCAATACCCCAACAGTCGAAGCTTTCAACAACAAGAATGAGATTCAAAGGCTGTTTCGTTTTGAAATGGATCCCAATTTTTGACTATTTTTACAAGTTTTGCAAAATACATGTGCATCTTTAAATAAGGTGGGCCAATAAAATCCACATTGCAAGATTTTAGCAGCTGTTTGTTTAGATGAAAAATATCCTCTACATGCTGCGGAATGACAAAAATTAATGACACTACTTACCTCATTGTCGGGTATGCATTTTCTAATTATTTGGTCCAGATAATATTTGAACAGATATGGGTTATCCTAATAAAAATTTTTCACCTCGGCCAGAAACTTCCTTTTGTCTTGAGCATTCCAATGAGGTGGCATTTCTCCTATTGCAAGAAAATTTACAATGTTAGCAAACCAAGGTACTGCAGCAATGGAGAATAAAAATTCATCAAGGAAAGAGTCATTGATAGGTGAAGTTTCAATTAATCTATCTGTCGTTAATCTTAACAGATGGTCTGCAATGACATTTTCAGCTTCTTTCTTATTGCAGAGTTCCAAAAAAAAAGTATGTATATATATGTTACAAAATTTAGAAACTATACCTAAGGGTATTTGAGTAATTTTATTTGAATTTGATGGGCTTTAGGCCATGAAGTAGTTGTAAAACGATGTTTAAATATATGAGAATTGGGTTGGATTGTAGTTGTGGGCTTGTGTTAGAATTTGGTAAGGATTAATGGGTTGGGAAAATAAGAGGGCTTAGGCCCGTTAATTAAGGCTTTGTATATATAAGAGAGAAATGAGGGTTCCAAAAAGGGGGAAAGGGGAGGGGGGGGGGGTTTTCGTTCATTTGGGTAAGAGAAGAGGAGAGTCTTACAACTAAAGGGAGAGAGAGAGAAGAAGGAGAAGAGGAATAAGAGGAGGAATAAAAAGAGAGGAAAAGAAGGGAAAAATCAAGGAGGCGTATAGGCTTGGAAACCAAGTAGGGATTTTTCTAACACTATACTTAAATCGTGTTATTTATTTTTGTTATTCTTAATTGATACGGGTTGCAATACATGTGATTTATTGTTAGATTGATTGTTTGTTGCTTGGATGATGAATTACATATGAAATTATACGTTTATGAAGTGAAGGAGATGTTGTTCTAGATGGAAGTTGTAGTTCATGTTATTGTTCTATGTTCTTTGAGCTGCTGCAGTTTTCTGGACTGTAATTTGTACAATTTTTCTTTTGTTCAGGAAAATAGACATATGAAGCTTTAAATAGCCATTAATTTCATTGAATTTGGAGTTAAAATGAAATTTTGGTGAATTTTTTAAAGTAGAGGTCGAAATCTAGAAATAATATTGTTCAACCGACATATTCGAACAGGTTCACAACTCTGTATATTCCGAGATTGATATTTAATCTGACACAACTCGACACTAGGTGTCGAGTGTCTAGTTATGAAGGTGTCGAGTGATGATTGGATGGTGTTGTGTGTCTAGTTATGAAGGTGTCGAGTGATGATTGGATGGTGTCGAGTGTCTAGTTATGAAGGTGTCGAGTGATGAATGGATGGTGTCGAGTGTATAGTTATTAAAGTGTCGAGTGATGGATGGATGGTGTCGAGTGTCTAGTTATGAATTGTCGAGTGATGAATGGATGGTGTCGAGTGTCTAGTTATGAAATTGTCGAGTGATGAATGGATGGTGTCGAGTGTCTAGTTATGAAATTGTCAAGTGATGAATGGATGGTGTCGAGTGTCTAGTTATGGAAGTGTCAAGTGTCGAGTTGTGAAAGTGTCGAGTGTCGAACAGAATTACAGAATCGACCTGACTTGTGCGCACCCTCCTGGCAGGCCTGGATTTTGCATAGAAACTGTATTTCCTTGAGATTTATTTTAGAAATTATATTGAAAGGTTTATAAGGATATGCATTGGACCTTGGATGGGCCATTTTGGATACAGATCCAAGGAGAATGCGGATACAAAATTCTTAGTGTTAGACCTTGGATGGGCTGTCTTGCATACGGATCCAAGGGGAACACGAATATAAACTTGATGTGTTGGACCTTGGATAGGCCGTCTTGCAAACGGATCCAATGAGAACACAAATATAAACTTAATATGTTGGACCTTAGATGGACCGTTTTGGATACGGATCCAAAAGGAACACGAATATAAATTTGAAATGTTAGACCTTGAATGAGCCGTCAGGATACGGATCTAAAGGAAACATTAGATGAAAAATTTTGATTGTCAAATGAGTAAATGATACCTTGATGTGTGAATGAGAATGATTGCTTGACTTATTATAATTGGGTGTGTAACTATTTGAATGCTTGTGATTTAGTATAATGTTAGAATCTTTTCATTGGACTATATGCTTACCCCCTCCCTCCACAGGTACACAAAAAGATATTAGTACTAGTGGTGTTTCAGAGCTTTCCTAGAGAGTCTGGCGTTTGCATGCATGCGATGGTTTTGGGAAATGTTTTGACATAGGAAATTTTATTATGTGATTATCAACCTATGTAAAGTTTATCTTGATCAAATAGTCAGATGTTGTAATGGATTCATGTTATATGTATAAATCTATGTATGAATGGGAAAATGATTTTTAAAAAAAGTGATATATTGATGATGTCTTATTATTATTTTTCTTAATCAATCACCCTTAAAGTCTCTAAATAAGAGTTTTAGGGTGTGACACTTATCCTTTATTGTGATGTCGAATTCTTGGAGCAATAAGATCCACCGTATCAATCTAGGTTTTGCATCCTGTTTAGATATTAAATATCTCATAGCTGCATGATCAGTGTAAACAATCGTTGAAGAACCAATTAAATAAGATCGAAATTTGTCCAATGCAAATACTACTGCAAGTAGTTCTTTTTTAGTTGTTCTGTAATTCATTTGTGCATCATTTAAAGTCCTACTTGTATAGTATATCACATATGGCTTGCCTTCTTTTCTTTATCCTAAGACAACGCCAACGGCATAGTCACTTGTATCACACATCAATTTAAAAAGCAAGGACCAATCAGGAGATTGCATAATTAGAGCAGTTATTAAAAGTCCAATTAACTTATCAAAAGCATTTTGACATTCTTGAGTCCATTCAAAAGAAGTGTCTTTTATTAAGAGGTTACAAAGAGGTTTAGATATAGCACTGAAATTTCTTCTAAATCTCCTATAAAATCTAGTATGTCCTAAGAATGAACGGACTTCTTTAACTATTTTTGGTGGAGGCAAATGGGAAATTAATTCCACGTTTGCTTTGTCCACTTCAAAACCTTAAGAAGACACCATATGACTTAAGACAATTCCCGAAGTGACCATATAATGACATTTTTCTCAATTCAAAATAAGACCTTTTTCTACACACCTTTTTAGGACTTTTTCTAAGTTTTCAAGACAATTCTCAAAAGAATTTTAAAAGACAGTTAAATCATCTTGAAAACTTCTAAGCAATGCTCAACCATATCATTGAAAATGCTTAACATGCATCTTTGAAAAGTGGTCGTGGCATTACAAAGTCCAAAAGGCATTCTCCTAAATGCAAAAGTGCTGAAAAGGCACGTGAATGTGGTCTTTTCTTGGTCTTCAAGTGCAATGGGAATTTGATAATAGCCTAAGTATCCATCGAGAAAGCAATAGTAGGAGTGCCCATCTACTCTTTCTAGAATTTGGTCAAGGAATTGTAAGGGAAAATGGTCTTTTCTAGTGACAACATTTAATTTTTAATAATCAATGCACATCCTCCAACTAGATGAGACTTGAGTTGGCAAATATTCACCATTTTCATTCTTGACTACTGTAATGCCAGATTTATTAGGTACTACTTGTGTAAGGCTTAACCACTTACTATCAGAAATAGGATAGATAATTTTCACATCAAGTAGTTTGAGTACTTAAGCCCTAATGACCCCTTTCATGTGGGGATTTAATTTCCTTTGAGGTTGTTGGGATGTTTTGGCATTTTCTTCCATTCTCTGTGTACAAATCAAAGGGTTAATGCCTTTTATGTCTTTTAAAGTCCACTCGATTGCATTTTTATGTCCTTTAAGCACTTCTATTAACTTACCTTATTGCTCGCTTGTAACTTGTAAGAGATGAAGAAATTACCACCGAATATGTCTGATTCTCCCCAAGACATGCGTATTTTAGTTCTTCAGGTAAGGGGTTCAGCTCTAACTTGGGAGCTTCCTCTTCCTTGCTTTCATTCATTTGCCCCAATTCTTTGAATCATGGTTTTGAGACGTTTTTCATCACCTGTGTACAATCCAGTAAAGAACATATATCAGAAAGATCAGGCTCTAGTTCCATACTTGATTCTAATGAATTGACTAAAAAAGTTTTCAAAGGGTTAGAAGAACTCCTTTTTTAGATGTGGTCTTCCACAATAGTTTCAATCATATTAGCCTCCTCAGTTTCATCATCTTCTTCATGTGGTTTTTTGCACATATTAAATACGTTAAGTTCCAATGTCATGTTCCCGAATGATAGTTTCATGACTCCATTCCTGCAATTAATCAAAGCATTACAGGTAGCTAGAAATGGACGCCCTATAATGACAGGAATTGAATTATGTACTTCCACTGGCTGTGTGTCCAAGATGATAAAATCCACTGGGTAAATGAATTTATCGACTTGAACTAACACATCTTCTACCACTCCTCTTTGCACTTTAATTGATCTATCAGCAAGCAAAAGAGTCACAGAAGTTGGTTTTAACTTACTTAGATTTAGTTTCTGAAAAATCGAGTATGGAAGCAAATTCACACTAGCACTAAGATCAAGTAAAGCTTGTTCAATTTTATGATCTCCAATAACACATAAAATTGTAGGACAACATGGATCCTTATATTTCACTGTATTATTGTTTTAAAGAATAGCACTTACTTGCTCAGCTAGAAAGGCCTTCTTTTTCACATTCAATTTCAATTTTCTTTTCACAGTGCACAAATCTTTCAAAAATTTTGTATAAGAAGGTACTTGTTTGATCACATCTAGCAATGGAATATTAACCTTCACTGTTTGAAAATTTCAAAAATTTCAGAATTGTGAGTTAGCTTCTTTTGTGTGGCTAATGCTTAAGGAAATGGAGGCACAGATGGGGATTTGGTTTCTTTTTCTCTAGGTGTTGGTTTGGTAACCTCTTCTTGACCTTTAAAGATCGATTCTTCTTTTTTCTCATAAGGTTTAGGAATATGTTTTTCAGCAAGCTTACCATTGCGAAAGGTTATGACTAATTTGGCTTGGTCCATATAATGGCTATTTGAACTCCCTGCATTTGAGTAGATTGATCTCTAGGGTTTTACAATATTTGAGAAGGAAATTTTCCTTTTTCTTGGATGCTAAATATAGATGCAAATTTTGCAAGAGTGTATGACAAATTTGCTAATGTTCGAGCAGTTTGACTATTGAAAGTCTCTTGCTTTGCAATGAATGAATGCAATTTCTCTTCAAGGTCATTCCTAGGAGGAGGAACATATGTATGATCATGAGAATTTTAAAAATTTTGTCGTGTTTGAAAAGAGACTTGTGAAGATTGTGCATGATTGTCATTTTTTGACTAAAATTTGGATGATTTCTCTAACCGAGATCGTAGGTTTGTGAGTATGGATCGTGATTTGGCCTTTTGAAAGTGTTCAAGGTATTAGCTTGTTCATGGAGACATTCCTTAAAGGCAGGCAAAGTAGGGCACTCATCAGTAGAATGGTCATTATCATTACAAATGTGATAGACGATTTCTTGAATAGAATTCAATTGACCACTCTTTTTCATTTCTAAAGCCTCGCCTTTTCTAGATAGGGATGCATATCTTACTTGAAGGTCATGGCCTTCCCTAAGGTTGTAAATGCCTCTATTAGATGTCGAGGTTGGGGCCTTGCTTGGTGCCTCATAGGTGCCAATAGTGTCCCAATTTTAGGCTTTATCTGCTAAGGAATCTAGGTAGTCAATTGCTTCATGAAGATCTTTATCTCCAAATTCTCTATTACACATTAGCTCTACTAGTTGCCTATCTTGAGGTGTTAACCCTTCATAGAAGTGTGCAACTATTCTCCAAGTTTCAAAACCATGGTAAGGACAGGTATTAAGTAATTCTTTATACCTATCCCAACATTGGTAAAGGGTTTCTCCTTGTTTTTGAGTGAAAGTAGAGATTTGTCTTTTAAAAGAATTTGTTCTATGGGTAGGAAAATTATTTTTCAAAAATTGTTGTTTCATCTCATCCCATGAACTGATGGAACTTGACCTCAAATTTTATAGCCATGTTCTAGCATTATCTTTTAAAGAAAAAGGAAATAGCTTTAATCTAATGGTATTTATGCTACAATTTGGGTCACTGTAGGAGTTACATACCTCTTCAAAGATTTTTAAGTGCGAATATAGGTTCTCCATATCAAGGCCATGAAAGGTGGGTAAAAGTCAAACAAAACTCGGTTTGAAATGGAAATGCATTACATTAAGAGGAGAAACCACATAAGATGGTGTACTAGTCCTTACCGAATTCATGTAATCTCTGAGGGTTCTTGGTTGGTTTTGATCATTTTGTTGGGAACAATTATCCCCTTCATCTGTGAACCTTTCTACTTGATTGTCGGCCATGTTTTCTCAGGAAGATGATGCTTTTCTAACAAGTCTACCACTAGATGTGCATGACCAAATTTTTATGCAAATTTAAAAGAGAAAAGAAAAGAAAAGATGAATTACACGACAAGGAAAAAATTAAGATCTAAAATGAGAAAAGAGAATACTTACAATTTTGCACGCCAAATTTTACCTTCCCGACAACAGCGCCAAAAACTTGACACATCCGAAAAATATCTCCCAAATATAAGATTGTTAAAGTAATAAACCTAGTAAGACTGGGGTCGATCTACGAGGAAGGGGATTTAGCGCTACAAACTATAAGATAGGCAAATATGGCAAAAATAATTCAAATGAATAACAAGATGATATTAACAAATAAAGGCAACATGATAGGCGATATAACCGATCATTCAAATGTAAATCAAGAATAAGAGGTGGTTAAACCATCTATGGAAATAAAGGAACAATTTAATAAGTAATAAACAAGAATACCTAAAATACACAAATAAGAGAAATTGACATAATAATAATGAAAGATAAGGTTAAGAGATTCGCCCTTGATATATTAAATAAAGATAAGTAACCCAATTATAACTCAATTGGAATCTATACATCAATGAGGTTCCAATCGAAAGGTATATCATTTAAGCTCATTTTAGTTATATGAATTATATTTGTTTCATTACCAATATTTATACCACTTCTTGTAAATGGGTTCAAGCATCCAATGTGCTAATCACCATATATCTACAACAAATCAAGTGTCGGTAAGAAAGAACCATACGACATTTAGAAAGGATCCAAGCATTTGATGTGCTAAGGATTATCTACAATGGATCAAGACCTCCACTTTACGAGTGGTGTCAAGATTGATTAGGGAAATAAATATAAATAGGTTAATGTCACAAACCACCCTTATGTTTTAGCTTAATTACATTCAAAGTCATCGTTTGCAATTTTTGTCATAAACTACCCCAAACTTTTGAAAAAAAATCATAAACCACTCTTCCGTTAATTTGACCATTAGATGACGTCAGATTTCTTTCCAAAACTATTGCAATTATCAAAATACCCTTTAAAAGAATTTGAAAAAAGGGTTAATATCACAGACCAACCCTATATTTTGCCTTAATTACACCTAAAGTCATCATTTGTAATTTTTGTCATAGGCTACCCCTAACTCTTAAAAAAAATCACGGAGACAAATATTGCAGAAGGGTGCTTCATAATTATTTTTTCAAAAGTTAGGGGTAGGCAATCTCAAATATTGCAAACGTTGACTCTAAGTGTGATTAAGGCAAAAAATAAGGGTGGTCTATGATATTAACCCATTTAGGTATGTTGGCTTTTCCTGTTATTTTACTATTTTGACCCTGCTATTTTTTTCTTATTTACGAACATCTAACGGAGTTTTTAACAGAAGGGTGGTCCGTGATTTTTTTTCAAAAGTTAGGGGTAGTCTGTAACAAAAATTGCAAACGATGACTCTGGGTGTAATTAAGCCAAAACATAGGGGTGGTTTGTGATATTAACCCAAATATAAATCATATAAAATAAATAACAAAAGATTATGTTTATTAAGCACATATCAAAGGGTTAGAAAATCCTTATTCTCATATCAAGGGTTTCACCATTTCACCTTAGCAAGAAATAATTTAGCAAGACATTATAAAAGAAAGAAAACAAATTGCAAGAAAAAGAAGATATATTAATAACATTAAAACACAACAGAAAAACACAATAACAAGAGATCCCAGCCAAGGCCAAGATGCCTTAATGAGTCACAAGGCATCTTTATTTATAGATACATTCAAGGGCAAACTTGTCAAATTACAAAGGTACAATTGTCAAATATCTTGTTGACAATTAGGATCATCATATACACCAACTTTGACTACCAATTTCGGCACTGAATTACTTAGAATTTTGATCACATGTATTCATGAAACTTGTAGATATTTCTCTCAGCTTTCTAGAACTTCTTGATTTATACGATTTGGATACATATATCAAGAGATATGGTCAAAATACAAAGACATGGTCAGGCTGAGCCGAAACTACAAATGGGTTCATTTCAAACCCATTTTTGGTCTATTAACAGCCCGAATTTGATGATGCTTCTAAAATACGATCTTGTAGATAATTTAGTCAGCTTTCCAACAATCAAGATTTGCACCATTCTGATCTGCAAATAGAAAGTTATGCCCATTTTACCAAACCTGTAACAAAAACCAAAATTAAGATGAAGTTAATTCAAAAGATGCAAAAACCACAAACATGCTTAAGTTGAGAAATTTAATGACACTATTAATGCAATATGATTAATTAAGCTCTTATTAAGCATACATATTTAAGTGTTCATCAATCTTGATTCATATAATTTGGATACGTATATCAAGAGATATGGTTATCATGCGGAGGCATGGTCAAGTGGGGCCGAAACTGCAAATAAGATATGGTCATCATACGAAGGCATGGTCAGGTTGGGCCAAAACCGCAGATAGGTTAATTTCAAGCCCATTTTTGGTCCATTAAGAGCCCGAATTTTATGATGCTTGTGAAATACGATCTTGTAGATAATTTAATCTGCTTTCCAACAAATTAAAAGTTTCACCATTCTGATCTATAAATAGAAAGTTATCCCATTTTATCAAACCTGTAATCAAAATTGAAATTAAGATAAAGCTAATTTGAAAGATGCAAAGACTATAAATATACTTAAGTTGGTAAATTTAATGACAATATTAAAGCAATATGATGAATTAAGCTCTTTTTAAGCATATATATTTAAGTGTTAATCACAGGATAACATTTTTCAAACAAGACGCATTGCTTATGGCAAAGTTGTAATGTGATTATATGTGGTGGCTGAAGAAATGGTCTAAGGTCAACCTAAAAAGTGAGCCTCACCTCAATCATATAAGATTTGGTGGTTTCAAAAGGGCAACGGTTTAAAGGTAAGAAAAAAATGCTTAGTTTCTATTTCTATTAGAAAAAACTATAAAGATGATGTGTGGTGTGATGTTATACCAGCAGATGCATGTCATTTACTTTTGGAAAGACCATGGCAATCTGACAGAAAGGCTTCTCATGATGGCTAAAAAAACATTCATTCTTTTGTTGAGGATGGTGTTCGAATTGTTCTAGCTCCTTTGAAGCCTATAACTAATTCCTAAGATTCTAAGGTGGCTACAAGTTTTATTTCTTTACAGGTTTGCAAATGGAGAAAATTATGACTAACCATGAAAGTTTTTATGCTTTTTTTGTTGTGGACGTTACAATAACTAATCCAACACGATTTCATGAACTCCTGTTACCTTTACTAAATAATTTAGTGACGTGGCATGTGATGAGATTCTTATTGGTTTGCTGCAAAAGAGAAACATTTAGCACCATTATTGATCTTGTTCCAAGAGCTCCCCTACCTAACAAAGCAACCTATCGATTGAATCCAATACAACAAGCTGAATCAAGAAAACAAGTGGATGAGTTGATAGCTAAAGGATTGATTCAAGAAATTATGAGTTATTGTGTCGCTCTTGCTTTTCTAGTCCTAAAAAAGAATGGTTCATGGCGTATATGCATTGATAGTAAGGCCTAAACAAAATCATAATCAAATACCGATTTCCCATTCCAAGATTGGATGATTTGCTTGATCAACTGCATGATGCTGAGGTGTTTTCAAAGATTGATCTTCATAGTGGTTATCACCAAATTAGAATAAGGGAAGGAGACGAATGGAAAACTGGATTTAAAATCAGAAAGGTCTTTATAACTGGCTGGTGATGGCATTTGGGCTTTCTAATGGCCCAAGCAATTTTATAAGAATGATGACACTTGTGCTTTCACCTTTCATTGGGAAATTTGTTGTATTCTATTTTAATGATATACTTGTATATAGTAAAACTATGCAGGAGCATAAGGATTATTTAAAGAGTGTGTTTCAAACATTGAGTGAGCACATCTTTTTGCTAATGCCAACCTAAAGAAGTATCATTTCTTCACCAACAACCTTACTTTCTTGGGTTATGTGGTGTCTAATGCAGGTATCAAAATGGATCCTAGCATAGGTGGACGCTATAGAAAGTTGGCCAGTTCCTCAGTCCATTTATCATGTAAGGAGTTTTCATGGCATGATTTCTTTCTATAGGAGGTTTATTAAACATTTCAGGAGCTTAGTTGCACCCATTAATGAATGCCTTAAAGAAGGAACTTTCAAATGGACTAAGGAGGCCCAAGATAGCTTTGAGCTTATAACAAAGAAGATGACCACAGCCCTTATCCTAGCACTTCCAGACTTCAACAAGATATTTGAAGTTGATTGTGATGCATCTAATGTCGGTATTGGTGTTATCCTTAGCCAAGGAGGAAGGCCCATTGCTTTTTTAAGTGAGAAATTAAATGAAGCAAAGATGAAATATTTAGCATATGACAAGGAATTCTATGCAACATAAGAGCTCTAAGTCATTGGAGTTATTACTTATTGCAAAAGAGTTTGTACTTTATTCAAATCATGAGGCTTTGAAGTATTGAACACTTAACACAAACTAAACACGCGGCATGCTAAATGGGAAGAATTCCTTTAGCATCTCCAATTTGTTCTCAAGCATAAATCTAGACAGTTAAACAAAGTAGTTGATGCTTTAAGTCAAAGGCATACTTTGTTAAACACTCTGCAATCTATGATTGTTGGTTTTGATATAATTAAAAACCTATATGAAGATGATGATGATTTTGGTTACCTTTCAAAAACTTGTTTAAGTGGACCCAAGAACCAATATTTTAGTCACGATGGTTTTCTCTTCAAGGTCAACAATTGTGTGTACCTAATTGTTTACTTCAGAAAAAAATAATTCGAGAGGCGAATGGTGAAAGACTTGCTATCAGAAGAAACAAAACTCTAATGATGATGTAGGAATATTTCTATTGGGCCAAGCTTGTGCAGGATGTTGAAAAGATTGTGAAAATGTGTATGATATGCCAAAAAGCTGAGATGCATTGGAGTAATGCTGGATTATACACTTCTCTTACTATTTCTACAGTTCCTTAGGAATATGTAAGTATGGATTTTATTGTGGGACTTCCTAGAAGTCAAAGAGGAAAAGATTCAATTATGGTACTAGTGGATCAATTTTCTAATATGGCATATTTCCTTCCTTGCAATAAGACTTCAGATGCCACTAATGTTACTGATCTTTATTTCAAAGAAGTTGTTAAACTTCATGGCATTCCTAAAACAGTCACTTCAGATCATGATTCCAAGTTTTTAAGTCATTTTTGGAAATTGAGTAGTAAACTACAATTTAGTTCTTCCTATCATCCACAAACAGATGGACAAAAAAGAAGTTGTTAATAGAACTTTGGGTGCTGTATTAAGAAGTTTGGTGAAAAAATGTTAGAAAATAGGAAAGCTTGTTGCCACATGATGAATTTGCTTACAATTGATCAACTTGTCAAACTACATGGTGCTCTCCTTTTGAAGCAATATATGGTGAGAATCCTACTAACCTTTTGGATTTGTCTTCTATTCATGTTAATAATCATTACAATGGAGAAGCTAAGGAAACGACCAAATTCATAAAAAAGATTCATAAGCATATGAGAAACAAGATCATTAGACAAACTAAAAAATACAAGAAACAAGCTAATAAACATAGGAAGAAAGTTATGTACAAAGAAGGAGATATGGTGTGGATTCACATGAGAAATGACAAGTTTCCTAACAAAAGGTATTAGGAAACAAGATAGAGCTCCCAGACAATTATGGTGTTGCAACAAGATCCTTGACAAGATTAATGACAATGCATACAAGATAGAGCTCCCAGACAATTATGGTGTTGCAACAACATTTCAATTGTGTTAGTTCTTAAATTCAAATCTTGTTTTCTGTGCTGCATAGTTGCCAATGCATTTTAAATTTAATATCAACCACATATCCTTTTCAAAATTCAATATAATCCAAAATCAACCACATATTCTTAAATCTAATTGATAAACAAAAACACAAAATCACAAAACGAACACACCCTTAGTGTTTCAGATCTCTCTCCATATGAAGGTAATAAACCTATTGACTGGAAGTCGAGTCCTTTTCAATCAGGGGAGAATTATAATGATGCTTATAATACTCCCAATGCAGCAGATGCAACAATAATTTCCTTGGTAGCCTAATGTGTTTTCCAACCTATTTCAACCATTTAAGCCAGATGGAATTACGAGCCCAACAATTCAAATTTGACTAGCCTAACAAATGGTTTAATTTCTCCACCAGCCAGCTAATCTATTTAAGTCAGATACTTTTAGTTTAGTCATCACTGATTGTATTTAAGAAACAATAAATCTAGTTATTATCTATTTTTAGTATGTTTTCTTTGAAAATTGTAGTTTGCTATTTTTAGCATGTTAGGAAGATTATTCTAAAATTTATTGTTTTCAGTTTTCTATGTTTGGAGGAATGTTCCAAACTCTTTTTGAAGCTATTCCCGCTTTAGTTGAATGGAGCATATTATTGAAAAAAATTCTAAGCCTTTTGGTGGTACTTTCACTCAAGTCTCTTATCTATTAGGTGGATTGTTTTGAGTGGCAATATTTTCTCTTAGTTTTGTATCTTAGGATAGTGTTTCTGTATCCCTGAGTGGTGAATTAATCCCAAACAAGTGAATTAATCCCAAACTACTATGTTTTCTTTCAATTTCAATTTTTGTTATTTAGTTTCCTTTGCTCTTCCACCTTGAAACCATATCACAAACTAAACAAAGTGTACTAAATCCTTGACAGACAACAAATCCATGCAAGCTTTGCTTGGATAGTTTTGAAGTTCAATGATAATACTCTAAACTCTTTCCTCAAATGTAATGCATTAGTAGCCACATAAAACAATGGCTCTTCATATGACACTAGTGTCTCTAAAATTGTCATACATTGCTTCACATATTCTTCAACGTCATCATTCTCCAAAATATGTAATATCTTATCCATTTGTCCTTGAGTGTGATCCACTTTTCTTTTCTTTCGCCTTTTCTCACTATCTTTTCTCTCATTCACAGTTGAATAATTTAGATTGTCATACTCGAGTTTGGTGCATTTGAATATAGCATCATCTTCCTCCATGTTAATTGGAGTTTCAGAAGTCTTTAATGGAAAAGATGGATTTCCTTTTTCTATAACAAGTTTTCCTTCCAAGTAAAAGCTCTTTTCCATACTAGTACTCCAATTATAATTTCCAACGGCTAATACCCCTCCAAATAAGGCCTCCAACACTTGAAGATTTGCTAATGACTTTTATTGAAACTGTTTAGCTTTAGAATATTTCTGTTTACAAAAATAAATTATTATTATTATTATTATTATTATGTGATTAATTAAAACAAATACAAGAATTATTTAAAAAAAGATTTTTTTTGCCTATAAATAATCTTCACATCTCTTATTAGGCCAATAAATGGTTCAAGTCATGTAGTTATAGCCATGTCTCATAGTGGTAGTTAATTTAACCCAAACAGAATATTGTGTTTTCATGTAATCCTACCCATTTTTAAGTTATTTTTAGCTGAGAGTCTTTCCAGTTAACTTTTTTGACTCTTCTCCTATTCGATTCCAAGTGCTTGACTTCAATGATGGTCTTACTCTATATCCATTATTCACCTCTTGGATACTAAGATCAATAAATTGTTTATTTTTTTTTCATTGGATGGGATCAGTCCAGTTTGCCTTATTATTCTTAGAACTTTAAGACATCTATATAAGAAAATAATTTAAATTAAAAATCAAGCTTAAGTTGCTAATATATGCAAAAAAAATATAAAACATATTCTAGCAACTAGTCCCAAACATGCAAAAAGAAGTATAAAAGATATTCTATATTAATACATTTATGAAGAAAAGAAGTGTAGTGTAAAAAAGTGCAAAGCAAACAGGCCCTAAGACTTATTTGGACTCTTGAGTATGACTAAGCTAGGTTCCTTTTATAGGTCAAAATCTAAAGGGTCATTTGGTGGTGTGTTGTATTCTATTAAAATAATATTTTATATTTTATATATTTATAATAAATTCAAAAATCTTCAAATTTAGTAATCTCATATATTTTTAATATTTTTTATTGCATACTAGAACATGTAAAATAATATCAGTATTTTTGTAATTTTGGACATATTGAAAAAAAATATTTTAATAATAAAGTATTGCTCACATATTGAACAAAATTAGCATATCCCTGTATGCAATCGAACATAGTAATCTGATTCTCACATGAATCATCGTCTGGACAATCATACACAATAATGTTAGTTTCCAAGAGATCAGATTCCCATTTTCAGTTTTTCAGGAATTTAAACTCTACTTCCAGTGAAAATAAACCATTGTACCAAATGGCTCCTCATAGTTTTTGTTTGCCTCTTACCTAGGGATGTGTATGGTACCCGTCCACCCGCCCGAACCCGACATACCGGCCATGGCATGGTGGAGGTAGGGTAGGGTATAAAAAAAATATAGGGTGTGGTATGGTAAAGATTTTGAAAACCCCAACCCGAAAATACCATACCATACCTCTTTTAAAAAAAATAAAAAATTATGTCACGTGTCAATTTATAATTGGTTATGTATAATATTTTTGTATAAGTGTTATATACACTAGGAGAGTATATAATGAAAAGGGTAAAACTCTAAATCCCTAACTTTCTATCATTTTGCTTGAATTTGGAAGTCGTTCCTTTGCTTTGCTACTCTACCGACCATCTATCTCTTGTAGTCTCAGACCACCACCACTGACAGTAACTATAGCTACACCCACCAAGCACCACGAACAGCAGCTGCACCAGGTGAGCTTATTATAATTTATTTTTATTTTAGTGCTTCTTTCTCGTTTTATTTTTGTTTATTCCGAAAATAGCTTCCGTTATTATTTCTGATTTCATGGATGTATTGACTTGCTTTGTATACTGTGGTGCTTAGTAGATTACAGATGAAGTAGTTTCATGTCTAGTAAGTAGTGAATAGTGAGCTTAGTGACCAAAATAAACCTTGATACAAAACCTGTTGTTGATGTCTATTTCTTCCATTAAGAAGCTGACCACCACCTGCAATCGTTCTTCTTTAGTCCTTTAGTCCTTTGCAATGGAATTTGGGTGAGAGTCTTAATGTCTTCTTCTTTCAATTGGAAGTTGTAGTTATGCTAGAACGCAGGGAATAGAGTTTGTGTTTTAACCATATATCATGATAAATATTATAATTAATTCCTTGTTGCAGGTTTTGAGCTTTTTTGAGGTTCCTTTGCACTGGAAAAATCGTTACTTTTTGTCTTTATTTATTTATTTAATTAATTTCTTCGTTACTACTTGCTATCTCCCCTTACTGGCTCAATGCTTTCACTTTATTTTCCTCAGCTTTGGATTAAATTATTATTCCATATAATTCATCAAACAGGAATTATTTCTTATCCCAACTTCTAGCTATAAAGCAAACTCTAACTATCTTTCCTTTGCCATCTATACACAAAAGGGCATTTCTGTTCATTTTATATGCAACAGAATCTCACTTTTCATATTTCCTATAATCATAAATTAGTTATAGTTAATATAATATTTATTTTTTTAAATCAACTCAATATATTAAGTTTCCTTCATGAATTTGAAAATTTCTATGTAATTTGTTATGCATGGATCTAAGATGTCTGCAAGACATTTCCATGCTGAACATTTGTCTTTGTATTATTGTTATTTTGATGAATATATTAATCATTAATACAATCATTTAAATATTCTTTATGAAATGAGATGATGGGTTTGATTAAATATACAATAGAGAGAATTTTTTGTCATTGGTAATCGGTATAATTAAACTTAGATATGTGAGTCTAAGCATTGGAGCCAACAACTAGCATAATTTTTTGTGATCAAAATTATTAAATATTTATGCATTAATTAAATATTCAGTTTTTAATAGTTTTGCATTAACTACCTGAAAATATCATACCATACCTGCCCTTACCTTACCATGCGAGGATTTGGTATGGTATTGTATTCAAGAATGGTATGGTATGATATGGTATAAAAATCTAAAACCTGACCTATGTAAGATAAAGGGATGGTATAGTGATACTATACCATACCCTACCAATGCACATCCCTACTCTTACCTAAATAAGCTTGTACTTGCTTGGATCTCTCATTTAGCCCTATCTTGGGCTTGAAAATCTAGATCCAACAATTTTTTTAATATAAGAAGTACATATTTGTTTGGGTTGTGGGGAAACTGTGGGTCAAGCCCAACAATGGCATTGTGCATGGGCCAGTGAACTTTGAAAATGGACAAATACCATTCTTTCCTATAAAAGGCCCGGTGGCTATGTAGATTATGGACCTGGTCGAAGGGCCAAGGCCCAAATCAATGCCATATTAGGTCACATCCAAATGTGTCAGATAAATGCTATTGACCGTATAGTTTAATATTTTTATTTTTATAATTTAAATTTTTATTAAAATAGTTGAAAAAGATGTTGAGTTAAAGCTTCTAAATGTATGAAAAAAAATTTCAAAAGACCTTCATTTTTAGTTGTGAAATTGAATATCTTGGAATTTGAATTAAAGAAATTAGTGTACTTAAAAGTCGAAAAATTTATACTAAAAACACTCTCGTCACTCAAATAGAGTACACCCGCTTGCGAATCAACCCAACCCATATTGGCCTAAATTTGGATCGACCCAATTGAACCCATTGGGCATGAACAAATTTAATTCTGAATGAACCCAAGACGGACCAATTGCATGTTGTTGCCATGAATAATGTTAATAATAAATTGTTGTGTTGATGACGAATATCTTAACTAACACTCAAAAGAAAGATTAGTGGATGGGGTTATGGATGCATAGTCATGATCTTTTTTTATTAGTCCTAGAAGACCTAGTATTTTGTCTTCTTTTCCAAAAAGCTTTACCCAACATTGGATAATGTATTGCATACATCCTTCTTTTCGAATACTCAACGAGGTTCAGGTATGGTTGAGATCTCTGCTTTTCATATACCATATATTATCTTCACACCTTTTCAAGATACAATAAAATATACACAATCAAGTCATGGAGCACTCCTCCTAATTGTACCCTTTTAATAGATTTATTAGTAAATTGGGTTGGATATTTATAGAGGACTGTCAAATTTAGATAAGTAGTTTGAGTGAATCCAAGTTCTAAGAAAATTAAGTAATTAGAATATATCCACAGATCAATTTTAAAATATGGATGATCCGAATCAAATAGTGTTTGATCTTGACTTTTTGAGATGAACCAATATAACTTTAACTTATGTAACACTTTTTAATACCCTTAGGTTGTTCTAATTAAGTTTTAGCTTTGATGCCATTAATACAGAAAGCTTGTCAAGTAATCAAAATCAAATTCCTAGTTACTATGGGGATCAAACATGGCATCCAAATTAGGCAAGAGCTCCTTTCCAATTGTGATTATAGAATATTAGAGGTGGCCATGTTACGAGTCCCCCACTTTATTATTGATGATTTTGAAAGGAAAAAGATGAGAGAAAAGTTAATTGGAATTAATAATTCAAATGGGGTGAGAGGGAACAGGTAAGCATGGTGGTCTAAAAGCCTACATATCTACAAAAAGATGAGCAATCAAAAGGGCATGTCATAGATGCTTTGTCATCTACTTGTTCCATGCCTCTCTAACTACAATTGGTTAAAAAAAAAAAAGATTAAATCTTTCTTATACTCTATCTTTCTTTAATGCCCAATAAAGAACAGAACAAGAAAATATCAAATTCTGCAAGTTGATCTATTAAATAATAAGAACTTCAATAAATATTATATAGTAATCTAATAATTAATAATGCAACTCTCATCCTTATCTAAAATATTTTAACTTCATGTGTCATCTTCTACTTTTTGAAGTTAGGAGGAAAAGTTAAAGCATTGAGTATTCCTTGAAAGACAATCTTTTTCTTTTTAAGGGTTTAGGTAAACAAGTGAGTCCCACTCTATTTTTCTTGTGAGTGAGAGTTATTATGCATGGTTGGTTAGATAGGTGGGTGGTTGAAGGTTTATTATGGACTTTGTATCTTTTCTTTTCAACAATATGACAACAAGATAATTATAACAACAAACCCAAATAGGTTAAAACTCTCTTAACTAATACAAACTATGCTTTTGCATTGATTTAGTTAATATTTTTTATTCTTAGCAACTTTTCCTACAACTTGGATTGCTTGTCCACATGCAACACCATAACCCTTTTCCATTAATTAAAGCTTTCGGTATGCTCCTATCCTTCCCCATAGTTTCTTTAACCAGCTCAAATGACATTGAATTGCATAGATAGGCAATTAACTACAAGAATTTCTATAGTTAGCTTAATACTTGATTTCAAATGTTGAATTTAGGTTCGAATTCAACATATATTTATTGAAAACTTGGAGCACTTTTATTCCTTGACGTTTCCTTTAAAATAACCTAGAAGCACTACTGTAGAATCATGCATGTGTTTTCTAGAATTTACTCTAACGATGTCAAGCTGAAAACCTAAAAGAAATTATTTAATATTTGTTTGATCGTGAGGAGGAATTGCCAAATAACAACTCATTCTAGAAGAGAATGGAGATGGATAAATTCTTTGCAAGCCCTTGTGCTTGGGAAAAGTTCACTCAATCCCATAACAGTTCCATACATAGTCATAGACGACTCAGTCCACCAAATCAAATGGAAGTCTATGAAATTATGGTCACAATTGTTGCATTCTCCATCGTAAACAACCATGAGTGGTTACAAGCACATCCAACATCAATCGGTTATTTTGTTGTCAATCTATTGACCTTGGTCATCTTAATTTATTGTTATTTGATTATTATAAATTCTCAGATCATCAACTATTTCTATTATTTAATATTAAGATAATTACTTTTGTCAATTTTATTGATATCAAAAGGGAAGGGAAAAAAAAAACTATATTTGATAATATCGATTAAACAAAGGTGTAGAAGGGAAGCGTTGAGTATATGAAATCACAGGAGAGGAGCGTAGTTTTGGTAACTGGAGGGGGCGGAAAGGACGATAAATGGGCAAAGAAACGAAGGGAGAGAGACGAGTGAAGGTCTCAATCACTTTTAAGAGAAGAAAGCAACGGCTGGCTTTGTCTTGCTTTTTCCAAAAGAGCAACAAAGCATCGTAATTTCGTATGCATTGCACCGCCCTTGGGAAACCCTTTTAACGGTTACAGATTTTTCCTAAAAAATTTAAAGAAATAAGTTGTTGAGGGGTCCATGTCAGATGGACTGAGTGGCTCAGCCGCCGCCCCACACCACGCGCCACCACCTCCCTTGCCCCCACTTACCTCTTTTCATTGACTTTCTAAAACATTTTAGACCTACGCGTTTTGCTTCACAAAAAGTTAGAAACAACCACTCCCATTCATGCATGGTGGCTGCTACTTTGTGAGTCTTGGTGTGAGAGAGTTGTGAAAATATATAAAAGCTCACCTATGCTTTTATTATATATAATTTATAAATGAAATTTTAGATAAAGATTTGTTGTCCAAATAGTCAAGCATTAATTATATATTCACGTTAGACTTTTACTAACCATAAATATAACGATACTAGCTATATCAACTTCTTGTGGGTTTTGGTTTAGGTCAATTTCAAAGCACCTTCTTCTACATGGAACCTAGGCAATCAATACACGGCTAGAATCGTCTCATAACATTATTATTATATGGATATATATAATTTTTAATTCAAAATTAAGAATTAGAATTTGTTAAAAAAACCTATGTTCAAAAGATAGCTTTCGATATATATCATAATCTAGATGAGAATATATTCTCATATTTTGTTTCAATATATAAATTCCAAAACAAAAAAGGTGTTTAGAAAGCATTTTTAGATCAGAATTGTGTGTATAAGTATAATCTCAATAATGATTGGAAGGCATGGGAGTAGAAAGAAAAACATCGAGTAGTCAACAAATGTGTGCTTGTGATCAGTAACTTATAAGATATGTAAGTGGGGAAGCTTTTTATAATTACTTTCACTACTTTTTGTTTTCTCTTTTTTTGTTTCCCCTTTTTTTTTTCCCACCACTTTCTCTATTGCCAATTAGAAAAAAACATGCATGCCCAAGTGAGAATCTAATACCAAGCAACTTTTTATCAGCTTTGAATGATGAAAAAGTTTGCAGATCATCAAAAAAAAAGTCTTGATGAGATTGAAATGAAAGTATACAGTAAAGTTGACATGTATGCAGCATGCTTAACACATTTTATGTTCGATCGACGAATCATTCCTTTTTCTTTTTTCTATCGTGTGTCTTGATCTCGAATTTAAATCAAACTCGATCGTCGTATGAACGCATCAAGAGAGTTAATGCTGCCTTAAGCTTACTCATAATTGTTAATAGATGAGAATCATAAGCAAGGCCGAAAAATAGTATGCAAAAATAAATCTCGACACGGTTTTACTTGATTTACATAGACAAAATAATATTAACAATCATGAATCGATAACATACACACACACATATATGAATCGATTCATGATTGTTAACGTTAATAAGGAAAACGCATGTTCATAAATGACAATGTCAAATAATTAGAAAATTTTCTAGCCATATTCATAACAATTGCAAGGTATAAACATGATATGAAAATTAATAAAAATAAAAACACAGTGTCCTCCCTTAGTACCAAGTCTGTTATATAAAAAAAATTGAGTTCTAGAATCATAAACTTTGGGTTTTATCATTTAATTCATTAAGAATGAGTTTTACATTTTTAAAACTAAAACTAATCAAAACTACTTTTTATTCGTATTTGAATATAAAGCACAAAAAAAAAACTTTAGAAATTTGTTTCAAAAGAAGTCAATTCAAAAAGAGATTAAAAAGAAAAGCCCATCATTGAATAACATCAATTTTAATTGTTCATCAATTATTCTGTCCTTTATAATATTATTATAAGATTGAAAAAAAAAAGGCAATGAAAAATCAATCACCACTGCTTTTATAATCAATTTGTCTAAAGGATAGGGTTGGATTTATATAATCATAAAGGATTTGGACCACATGGGAGGGTGGCGCTCTTTGCCTGGTTACAACAGCTCAGGTTGAAACAAAAAGGTGCTCCTAAAAGATGTAATTAAGAAGCTTGATTAGTCTAATCTTAGTGGATTAAATTAATCTAGTCTTGGGTGTTGAGAAAAGATAGGAGAGAGTGGTTGGGATTTTTGTTTTCATCCTAAAAAGGCTGACATGACAGAAGCAGCGGGACACAAGCATAAAGGTGTAAAGTTGTGTGGATTGCGGAGAAAATGCCAATCTGCCTTTTTTTATTTGGCTTTGCTTTTTCTACATCAAGACAAACCAAGTGGAGCTTTCTTTGGTTTCAAGTATATTCTTTGAGTTGGACCAATAATTACTCATATAAAAATAAGATCATCGTCACACTTATCCCTCTCCTCAATGTAGCAATTTCCCCTCTTAGCCCTCTTAATTGATTCTTTCTATATACGCTTCAATCTTATACCTAATATTTTAATTATATATGTACATACATATAGCCAGCTTTGTTAATTTAACTGTGATTAACATGTGATTAGAGAGTTAGATGTTTACATTTCTATTGTCTTATTATAGGGAATAAAGACTAGAAGCTAAAAGAGTATATTGTGTTAATTATTCAATGCGCCACTATGTGATTGCATGATTAGATGCATGTAATTAATAACTTAATATTTTAATCATGTTATTATGTCACAAGGAGATTTGATTGGGTTTTGCTCTTACTACACATCCTTAATAAGTCCTAAATGATTCCTTAAATTTTACTGTTTATAAAAAAATAATTTAGCATATGAAAAATTAGAGAGACTTGGGAGCTAAGATTATTTTATTTCGTTTATGGACTAAGTGGGTATTTCATGACATTACTCATGTATCGTTTCTTCTTTTAAAAAAAAATGGAATAAAGATTATAGAATAATTAAAAATGATGTGGACCCATTTCTTAATTAATGTTTTTAATTAATATTTTTTAATACCTAACTTATTTGAATTTAATAATTGGCATTAACCATCTAAATATAGATAATTATTAATAGAGTTGTAAATTAATTGGCATGTGATCTAATCCCCACAGTGAGAAGACTGGGAGCATAAAATCCTGGCTTTGGATGAAGATGAGCCCATGCTACTTAGGGGCAAAGATATTGACAAAAGAAGAATTAAGAGAAAGAAAAGTTTACTTGAAGAAGGAAGCTCATAAATGAGAACACATGCATGAGCATGGTGGGATCACTTAGCCTTTATTTATGTACTATAAAAATAGTTATTGGGATCCTACCATATAATTTTTGGGTTGCTGGGATTAATAAATGTAATTTCTCTCTCTAATTACTAATCCATCCACTTGATTGGGTCTCATTAGAATCAGCTGGGAACCAAATTTGATAGCTAATTTACCCATTTGGGTTTTTAATTAAGTCAATGAAGTAGGGCATGGAGGGAAGGCTAATAGTAGAAGATAAATTCATAGTTTTTTTTTTTTTTTTTTTCCATTCGAAGATGGATGATGGGTTATTAAATGAGAACACATGCAAGCTTTGGGACTCATTAAAGCTAGCTCCATTGAATTCAACTTGTCATGACCAAGCAATCAAATTTGTCTTGCTTCTGTCCACCTTTAAAAGGGACGTGCCCTTTTTGGGACGCTTAAAGTTTGGCTATGCATTAATGTTTTTTTGTGGACTAGAGACCTGGCATTTTGATGGTTTTGGTCTTATCTTTGGTGTATATCCCTCCTCAAGCAAATGTCAATTGTCCTGTCATTCCAAAATGGCGTTTTCCATGCCGAGTAAACACAACTATGTGCAATGGATATAATGGATTCTTAACCTTGTGAAAGTTAAAGAGACTGATGTAGAATCTATATTATGCCGTGGCCTATTTTTATTGCTTTATCTACGTAAAGGATTAGGTTGAAGCTATATTTTCCATTCGGTGTCAATTCTCTTCACACTCTTAATTTCAACTATAACCTCTCTCTTATCAATTCTCAATAAATTATTTTTGTTCGTATATGATCCTATCAAAAAGATTATTGTTATCGTGTAGGGTACACTGATCAAGAAGATGCAATTGGAATGAATTTAAGGAGTAAATTAAAAAAATTGACCAAATTTAGAAAAGGGTTTTTGAAAAAATCGTCATCCAATGAAAAAAGTTAAATATTATGATTGTTAAAAAACTGATAGACCAACATTTTTTTTTTAATTTTTGGTCTCCAGCAACTCAAAAGTATCTTTTATTTTAAGCTCTCAAATTATCGGTTTTTAGTGTTTTATGACAAAAAGATAAGATAATTTACTGATTTGCCAGATTGTCGTTGTTATATCTAAGTTTTTAAAATATGTAGTTATTTTTAAAATTATCCTTTAGTTTTAGTATTTTTTTTCCTTTAATTTCTCTAAATTAGTTTCGATAATAGTTATAAAGACTCTTTGAAATAATAAAAAATAGGGAAAAGGAAACCTTTGAATGAAGTCGGATAGCGTATCATTTTTAGGTATGAAACTCGGATAAATTGCTTTTAAAAAAGGAATAAAACATTTCATTCATAGTAAACTAAGGAATAAAGGAAAGAAAAAGAAACAAAAAATTGTTATGTTATATTTTAGACTTGCGTTATCTCAGTCAATCCAGCTCAATCATCAAAAGAAAAACTTTCTTCACCGTTGGAAGCAGCAAAATCATGGGATGGAATGATTGGACTGTAAAAGTCACGCAATCAAGTGGCCAGCAGATTTGCTTGACTTGAACACGCAACGAGTGGCGCCGCACGAGAAGGGAAGATAGAACGCAGACACGTTTCAGGATTCTTAAAAAAACTGAAATTTGGAGGGATTGATACGTTCGAATTTCAAGAGTCAAATATAGTGAAAGCAATGGCATGGCAGTCGCGTCACAAAGTGTGTTGTTGTGTTCGAAAAAGAAAAAATAAAAATTAAGAAAATAAAAAAAATATCAATTGACAACACCCATTATATTGCACACATTTTGGGTAAGCCTTCACAACCATTCATGAAAGCCTTACCTCATTTCTAATTTCTGTCTTAGTCACCAACTCACCTCCATCGCTTTAATATTATTGTCAAAATAATCGGCAGGTTTCAGCCTCGTATCGTAAGGTGAGGAGGGTTTCTTTCAAAAAAAAAAAACTTAATTTTTAGTTTTTACATGTAAGATTTTATAATAACATATCCCCAATCACAAGGACAGATTTTTGGTCCGACAATTTACGAAGATGACCAAGTTTAAAAGAAGTGTTTTAAAATTTAATTATGTTTTCTTTTTTCTTTTCTTTTTCTCTCAGTTGAAAGAAAAATCAACATAACCAAATAATTTGATTATCAAATCTTAGATGGACGAATCATTCATCGGTCAAAATGAACTGACAATTATAATTCACGAAAGATTTGTCTTCTCGTTCTCTTATTTCGGTATTTAATTGAAAAAGTTTAAATCAATGCATCGAAGGAGAAAACAATCACTATATAAGTGGAATAGGCTTAGTGTTTCGGAGGAAGAAAAGTAGGGTTTACTTCAATGCTTTTGCATCATTTGGAAAAGTAATTTTGTTTTTAAAATTATATTTGGTAAAACAATCAAAAAAAATATTGAACTTACAAAATTTAATTGTTATCTCTAAATTTATTTAAAATCAATATTTTTTTAAAAAGAAAAGAACTTTAAAACTTTGAACAACAATCTCAAACGGCTAACTAATAAATATTTAGATAAAGACTCCTTAAAGACAAGCTTCAACAAACTTAAAAAAATAAAAGTTTATGGCTAATAGAAGAATGTATAATAACTCAACTATCTTATTACTTTAATACAATTTAATCAAAGTATTTCTTTTCCATTTCAAGAATAAATTCCGTTGTTAACATATTATATTATATACAAGAAGATAAAATGACAAAAATGAACTTACATAACAAAATTTTGATAGAATAAAAAGAGGAATGCCTCATCTTTATTGCTCATGGTCCATGTAATTTAATAAATATCTATAATGAAATACTATAATTTTTTTATATAAAAGAAATTAAATAATAAAAAAAAGGTAAGACATTGTCTGCTGGCTTCTAAAGGTACCGTTTATCTATCAATGTCCCCCTCCTCTAACCCCTTTTTTTTTTTTTTTCACTCTTTACTTTCCCGACTATTGTCACTCCCTGCCAAATGCAGTTGAGCATATTTACATCTCTATCCAACATGACTCAAGATAACAGATTACCACTGTGCCTTCATACATGATCTTCATCATTATCACAACCCATCAACCACCACCTTGATAGTACCGGGGAGCAAATCTCCGGGGCTCCGACTACCGGATTCATCATCGATTTCGAGGTTAACGACCATAGATTCATTGGCCGTCAAACCGGCATTGGTGGGTAACCGTAATTTAAGCTGGTGCAAACTAGGAATCAAAACTTTTTCTATCCATTCTTCCAACCCGGTTCTACCTAGCCATAGACCAGCTACAATTTTTTCAAGAGCCTCATCATGGATTTCAATTGAAAGGCCACCATTGATGATGGTGGAAAACTTCTTGGTGATAGCATTTGTAACTTTGTGTCGAATGGGGCTGAAATCCACGGGTTTGAAGACAACGGCATTGTCTACATAGTTAAGTAGTTCTTGTGACGCTGGTGAAGTTGAAGGTGATAAAAATAATCTGTTACTGAGGCCCTGTTCTTCTTCATGATCAACTGTGAGGTCGCTCGAATTGTGTGATCCATCTGCTTTATCATCTCCAACTTCAGCAGCCTGATTCAGGTCGAATGACAGCGCCGAACCAGTGTCCTTCCTTGATTTTGTTGACCTTTCTTCATCATGAAGCCAACTGTGTCGCCGTTTTGCTGTTTTCTCCCAAAGAGACAGCCTTAATTGCCAACCTCCACTTGCTAAACTAGCTAGCTTCTTTTCATCAATGGTATTGCCATGAGACAAGAATTTGAGACTCTGTGGCATCCAGTTAGCAGTGAGGATGAAGATAACTTTTCCCAGACTGATCTCACGGCCATGGGAATCCGCAAGCCGGCCTCTTTCCATTGCTCGTTTTATGCTTCCTCGGATGAGCATATCTGCTTCATCGATGTCCTCAAGTAAAATCACAGAAAAAGGGTTTCTCCTCACTGCATCTCCGATTCTATCCAGTGCTGTTTTACCACGAAAACTGACATCAGATTCTCCATCCTCACGTCTTGAACCAAGAGAAATCATTATCGGGCTGGCTCCACATACAAGCTCTGATAGAGCTGATGCCATCTTCTTCTTGCCAACTCTGTCAGCACCCATGAACAATAGCCATATGTCACCCTTCGATCCAGCACCTCTGTGTTTTCCATTGCCCAATTTACATTGTGTAACAGTTGTAGCCACTGCAGTGGCTGCTTCCTGCTGCCACCAAATTTTCTCCATTAGACCTTTGACAAGCCTCTTGAATGAATCAGCATCTAATGTGCTTAGAAGTTTGTCACTTGGCAATTCATGGAACTTGCTCTGTGGTTCAGAAGATATGCAGCCTAAGAAGTCTTTGACACGCTCTTTATGGGTTTTATCAGCAGGCAAGCTTTCATTGACCTTTGATCGACCAAGAGCAAGCTCTGTCCGTACAGGGCTATCAGGAGGAGAAACTACATGTTCAGGTGTCTGGCTTGAGACCAGATTTGAGTTCAATTGCATAGTGGCTCCAAGGTTTCTATTTAGTTGAAACTTAGGTTGGATAGGCTGACGTGCAAGCAGGTTTGGATTGTATAAGCTTGTCAATGAGAGAGGCGAGGGCGTAATTCTCTCAGAGACAAGACTAAGCTGATGAAAATTGGGATGTCGTTGCAAGCACGTGTCATTCCATTTCTTCTGCAATTCTTGACTCTTTTGCTTCCAGATTAAATCTTGATCTTTAGACTGTAGAAGAAAAGAAAGCGCAAATAAAAATAACTTCCATTCATCCCAAAGTGTTAAAAAAAAATATTTTTTTAAATATTAACAGAACATATGTCAAAGACTAGGCCTATCAATTGACTTGAACTTACTGGTGTCTGATCAACTGTTTTAGGATCACCATCCTGGGTTTTAGCATTGTGCATCCACTGTGGCAACGCTGGCCTAGCTGCTTCTGATTTGACTTCAGAAGAGGATTTTTCAAACTCCTTGTCTAATTTTGCTACTTCTTGTTCATAATTATGCATACATTGCGGGCAACAGCTCATTCTTCGAGCAGGATCTATGTTCTCAGAACCCCTTCTTGGTGGAGTAGTTGCTGCAGTGGGGAAGCCTTTCAAAGGGGACAAAGATTCAACAGAGCTGCTCAATATACCATTTCCATTGCTACCAAGCCTTGGAAACAAGAAACGAAAAAAAATTAAAAATTAAAAAATAGAAATATAACAAGCCTAAAATACCCAAATTAAGCAAAGTTCTGGGAGATTTAAACAGAATGATCAAAATTTATTTTCTTAGGGAAAAAAAAAAATTCATCAGCTCATCAAAGTCCAAGATGCTGACAACTCTAATATGAACTATGATGCCTTACAATCAATGTAAAAGTAAATAAAATAACTAAAGGTTTAAGATTCCATTCCTTATAGAAGATGCAACTTCAAATCAAGCAAGTTCCCCATCTGACAAAAATAAATAAAAAAATTGACTTTTCCCAGAATAAATCTAAAACAACCAGAACTCATGGATTCTATAAACAGCAATCTTGATGATGATAAACTAGAAGATATATTCAAAACTTGCTATCTAATCTGATGCAAAAAGTGATTCATAAGACCAAAAGAACAACTTCTTTTTTTTTTTTCCCTAAATCATCTCATCGACAGTAATTTGCTGGAATCTGAATCATTGAAGTTGTGCAAAGAACAAAAAGAATAGAAAAAGATACCTTGGAAACATCCCTGCAACTGGAGCTTTTGCAGCAATCGGAACAGCCTGCAGATCCCAATCATTCTCCATTGAAGGATGATAAACTTGACATCTCAAATAAGTCTCACAAGTAGCCGTCCCAATCAACCACAACCTCCCCCCGCCCCCACCACCACCACCACCAAACCTCACCACCATCTTCCCCATCTCCGCCACCGCCTCCGACACCACTTGCTGCTGCTGCACTGCCCCGGAATTGGACACCCCAAAACTCAGCTGTTGCTCCACAAGCCATTTCAAGTCACCTAAATCAACAATCACTCCTCCATTCCCAATCTTCCGCTCAATCAATGCGCTCAAATCTTTCAACTTTGAAACAATCTCCGCCTTCTCGAAACCAAACTCTTTCTCCAAACGAATCACCTGAATATTCTTCAACGCTCCATCTAATTCTCTGCTCTCAATCTTCATTAACAATTCTTTAACTATGGTTTCAGGCTCTGATTCACCGACCAATACGGGATTTTTTTTCTTGGTCCTCGTCAATATATCAATCACTCTCTTCACTTCCTCGCCCCTTTGCTGCCCGGATTGTAATCCACTGCCTTGCTGCAACCTCGGATTCATGTACAAGTTTCTATTGGGTGTGGGACGGAATCCCAAACCAATTGGACTCGAATTCGAAACAGAGCAAGTTGAATTGAGAGATTGCTCTATAGTGGCTTTAACGGCCGGACTTGAGAAGCTGGCTTCACGCATCACTCTGCTAACACTCGGGTCATCGAGAATTGATATTATGAGCTGTTCGAGCTCGACTTTGACGGCGAGCAACGGCTGCTGCTGCTGCTCGGGGCAGCCGCGGCGTTGATGCGCCTGTGCCCGCTTGAGCGCGGCCATTAGAGCATTGGAAATTGGTGGGTCGAGGCCGGGACTCATGTTCTGCGCGGTGGGGAGACGCTCCAACGCCACGCTGAAACAGAGCTCGAGAGCCCGGCACTGAAGCGGATGTGATGAATTTGGATGAGACTTGATACAGGCTTGGCGTAGGAACCCAGATGGGGATGCCAAGAGCGTCGCCGCCACATGGAGCGGCGTCGTCTGGCCGTGGTTCCTCCGGCTCGCTTCGGCTATAGAATGGTTCAAGACAGTCGCCGCCTCCGGCGTCAACGTCTGCTGGATCGTACTCAAACCGGCTCTCATTTCTCTATTCTCTGCTTCTCGCTCTCTATTGTTTTATTTGGATTTGGTGTTTTATATATTTATATTCGTATTTGAAAACAAAAACTGAAATAAAATGAAAAATGAATCAAATCTTGTTTCAAAAGTGCATGTAAATAGAAGATTCAATCAATCAGATCCCTTTGCTTCCCTTCAACTTTCCATCTCCATTTCTCTCCTCTCCTCTTCTACTACTTGTACCTGTAGGCTATCTCTATCTCAATTGATTCAATATCCAGACACTTAAAAGAAGCATTATATTAATATTATTTTTTTTTTTATATATGCGTGTGTAAGAGAGAGAAAGAAAAGTGGTTACTGGTGTTCCCCAGCTTTCTTCCAAATATTACACTACAGTAGAAAGAAAAATTTCAAGAAGTTTTTTTTTCTAAAGTGGAATGGAAAATATTAGTTTTATTATTAAAAAAGATTAAATAATAATAGAAAATGGGGGAGGCAATGGAAATGTTTGTGTTTGTACTATGAGTAGTTGCAAGGATTTCTGGAAAATGCTTTCTGAGCAGACTCAGGAGGAAGAGAGGCATTCTGCTTCTTTACCTTTTTTTTTTTGTGGGTTGTGTCATGATCTTTGTTATATAAAAATATAAATAAATGATTTAATTAATTAATTGAAAAAAGAAATGATATTGGGTTTGGGTTTGGGTTTAGTTTTAACTGCTCTTGTCTCTATACAAAAAGGATTGGAATAGGAGAACAGGGAGGCATAATGAATGGAGTGAGAAAAGAGAACCTTTTCTAGAGAGAGAGTGATTGAGAGAGAGAGAGAGAGAGATTCATGGGTTGGTTAGTAGAACAGGAGAAGAGGGGAGAGATCACTTAACTTTATCTATAATCTCTCTATATCAGTCTATGACCATGTATTGACTGCCTTTCTCTCTCTCTCACTTTTCTCTCCTTCTTTTTTTTTTTCTGTTTTGTTTTGTTTTTCTCATAGTCACCCCTTTTTTTTTTCACACTCTCTCTTTCTCTCCTCTCCCGCTCTCGCTCTTGTAATCATGGAATAACGATCCCTCTCCCACGCCACGCCCCTTCATGCAGCGCGTCCCTTTTCCCCCCATCCTAATTGCCTCTCTCGACGAAATTATGGGCCAAATCGTCAAAAAGTAACTTTTGCCACTACCCTGTACAAGGCTAAATTTTTTATTTTTTAAATGTTTAACCTATAATTAAGGTAATCAAAGTTTTAATTAATCTATCGCTACCAAAATAATATTAAAATGAATAATATTATATATATAATTTATTCAAAATTAATTGATTTTATAATAAATAATTAACATATCATTTTATCTAATCTCTTTCATTTATTTTTATTTTTATTTATTTACTGATTTTTTATTATAAAAAATATTGATTGTAGATGAAAGATAAATATAATATTACTCAATCAAAATATTTTATCAAATTATCTAATAATGTTAAATACTTACTTATTATAAGTTCAATTTTTAATATTATATCAATATTTAGGATTACGATATCTAAATTTTTATAATATTATTACCTCTGAAAAATCTATTTAAAATATTTTTAATTAACAATTATGAGGAAGAATTCTTTTGAAAAATAAATTGTCAAATTTATTACTCATAGGAGACGATTTTTGTATCAAACTGGTGCAAATATTAGAAAAACAAAAATTATCTCCCTATACTTATTATTATTTTTTTTTGCGCATTTGTGATACCATTACATAGTTAGCCAGCATTTCAAATAATTCAATAATTGACTTTAATTAGATTAAATAATAATACTTTTTTTCGACGTTGAACTAATAGTTTACTAGGAAGCACTCGTGACTGGAGTCTTGACCCCAATATTATAATTATAATAAAATCAAATAAAAAAAGTGAGAAGAATTGCTACGCGCTTTGTAATTAGGTAGAAATCTAAACTAAGAAAACGGGAAACCTTCTAAGCTTTTCATATCTCTCTCTTAATTTGCCCTTCAACCAATTTTCTGCTTTTCACACGCAATCCCTGCAAAGGCATCGCACGACTTTCACCTTTCCTACTTAATCAAACTCTTTTCTTTTCTCTCTCTTTCTCTTATCGCTCATTTCATTTATATAAATCACAGTCACCTTTCACATCCTCCATCTTTCTTTTAATTACTCAAACTCTCTAATTCTTTCAATATTCATCTTCATTTTTTTAAGAGATTGATACATGTCTTTTAATCCATACATAAATTTGCATTTTTTGATAAAATATGACTAAATTTATTAAAAAAATAAATATTAACTTTTGAAATGAATATTACATATTAAAGTTTTGGTAATGATTGTTGAAATTATTAGGATTTTTGTATCTTTAAAGTTACTCATAAACTTGCATCATATCATTTGAACCCATTAGGCCTTAGCCTTGCCCACCACATTTTTTTAACAACTTCATTTTTTTATTTTTCAATTTTTTTCTCCTAACAAATCACATTAAATATTCTTGTTTTACTTAATTTCAAATAAATATTAATGAGATCTGTACTATTCTAAAAATTAAAAAAGAAGGGATGCCCTGAAGTAATTGAAATAAATATAGATCTTTTTATAATAAAAGTGAAGGCAACAAACTTGATTTTAACCTTTTGAGAGAATGATGGTAATTTGGAAAGTTTCAATTTTTGTGCCAATGAAAACTTGAACTCTCATTCTTTTCAAGGCTGAGTTCGTTAGTTCCCAATAAAACTTTCCCAAAATCAATATTCTAATTATAGTAATGACCAAATTTTTTAAAATATATATTTTCTACTTATATGATTTGTAATTCTTAAATTGTCCATGTAATTAGTAGAAAATTAGGTTGTGTTTAATTGTATATTTTAAATTTTTATTTTTAAAATTTAGAATGTAACGCCCCAAAACCGAAAGACAAGTATTGATAATATGCTTGGACATTACTAACAATAAACCTCTAAATAAAAACTTTAATAAGTCTTCCTATCAGGAAATAGGGAACATAACAACAAATTTTATATCTCTCTACGTCAAAACAAAGTCTAATAATCTAAAGTTTCAGATACAATTATTAAAATAAAAGGGGATCTTCTTATTGCATAATTCTAAAAATGAAATAAAGCCTCAACATCAACCATCAAACTCAACCACTCTTCCGCTATGCTACTATGATAAAATGTTAGAGACGAGAGGTGAGTCGTCAACTCGATAAGTAAAATCATATACAACCATTTAGTATCTTAAAACAATTATAAAAACATCATAAAATTCATAGTTTAATACTTCAATTCCAAAAATCATATCTTAACAAAAACATAGTCATAAGCATTTGTAACATTTAAGATCAAAGAAATCATTAAAGATCAGAAAACATTTATCGACTCATGTCACATAGTGTCATCCGTAATCCCGGTGACCCGGCCACCTGTAATCCCGGTGACCCCGCCCAAAAATATGTCACCTGTAATCCCGGTGACCCGGTCCAAAAATCGTGTGCACACTAATACCATAGTTAGGTTCAGAATTCATAACAGTATTCAGATACTATGACAATAAGTTAAAACATTTTAATAACCATTGCAAATAACACGATACTCAAAGTACATATACTAATAACTTTTCGTAGATAATAATAAGTTCGTCAAAATATCAAGCTTATAAAAAAAAGTCAAGAAAATGATTAATAAATATTCTGATTTCGTAAAAATAGTTTGTTAGAAGTTCCTTTCACTAAAATGATTTTTAAAATAAAAACGATTTTTGAGAATCAATTAAAAATATTTGCCAAAACTCTAATTCCATAATTTATATTCTAAAACAGAAAATAATTCCTCTAATATCTCATAAAAATATTTTATAACATATCAAGATACTCATTAAGAACACGTTACACTTTAATCACAGTATATATATGATGTTACTTATCTTGATCGATCCAAAAAGAGAAATATCCTAGCTCCTACTCGCCCAATGATTGTCCTAAAACATAACCAGAAAATATTTTGACAAAGTCATAAACTCAACACCTAAAATATGCTATAAAAATCCCTTAAATTTTCCTAAACAAACCGTTTTGTCTAAATCTCATTCCCTAAATAGAGGTGATTCTAGAAATTTTAGAAATTTATATCTTAATCCGATTAACTTAGGATTTTGCAGAGGTGAACTAGACACATAAAGAATTCAAGTAAAAATTTTTCAAAGCAATTTACGACCAGAAACTATTTTTTTAAGATTTTTGGTTTCTGCCAGTAAATTCTGTGCAGAATTTTCAGATTAAGATGTTTCAAATTTAAAATTTTATAACAATTTTTATACATGTTGGTAGACCCTAAAAATTTACAGAAACATATATATCATCTTCCAAAAGCAGCATATTAAATTAGAGAAATTTTTGACTCCTCTAGCATATGAAAAAAAAATTCTGAAATTTGGAACATCCAAAAACTACAGTATTTTCTAGGATTTCAACAGAAAGTTCAAAAATTCGTAATAAATTAAAATCTTAATATTTTCTTGTGAAATAAAATCGTACACCTTCATATTTATGTCTATAACAACATATAAAAAGACCATACTAAAACTCGATTTTTAAGGCTTTTAATAAATTCAAAAATCATGAACTGTTCTTTAAACCTCTGCAGAAATCCTAGTATAAATCTATGCAACAATAATTTTTAGTAATTAATCATGCTCTCTAACTAAGGGGAATACGACCTTGAAATTCTCTGAGTTTCAAATCCTCCACCTAGCTTTTATGTTTAAAACCCTAATTATGATGTCATAATAATGTCTATATATATATATATATATATACTAGATGAGGTGAAAAGGTTTCAAAAGAGATAAAACTCAACTACTATTAAAATCTTCCAATTTAAATCTAATTAAAACTCTTTTTTTTAATTATTGTCATTTTCCTTGACTAACTCCCATAATATAACTTATATAGCCCTATCAAAAAAATTACGGTTGTTACATAGAAAGAATATATGATTGATTTCGATTTTTTTTGAATTTTAAAAATGATATGTGATTGTTGTTAATTTAAATGTATTGGTAAATGTACGTTTTTAAAAAATAATTTTTTAAAAATATTGACAAACAAAGCCCTAATTTCTTTATTATAAAATTTTCTTTGAAAAATAAAATCATAATTGTTTATCTACTTATCAACCTCTTTTGTTTACTATAACAATTAGATTGATTTGAATGACTAATTTGCATAAATTAATTATTTGGAGTTGGTCAACTTTATAAAACCAACAGGAGTATTTCTCATAAATATAACTATATTTTAGTTTTTTTTTTTTTTTTAAAGTTGCTGGATCATTAAATGCTTTGATAATGGTAGAATCCTACCCTTCACATGTTCAACCGCCCAATAAAATCTAACATTTAATTTTTGTTTCCAAGTCAACAAATGACACTATCAATAGCTTTTCAGCTTCATGAATATCATCAATGAACTAGGTTCTTGTAGGTTCACTTAAAATAAAAAGTTTAAGTTCAATAACGCATGCTAGATAGGTAGAGAAAAAAAACCCTTAATAGGTAGCTAAAAAAAACTAATGCTAATCATAACATTATACACTTATTAATATTAGTAATAATAATCATTTTAGCGTTCGTCATGGTTTTACAATGCAAAAATTTAAAATCGTTTTAATCATGATCTTCATTTTAAATAAAATTATCGGTCATAATATGACCTTATGTTTAAGAGTATTTTCTATGTAATATTGATGATACATTTGAAAATATTATTATCAAAAAGTCTTTAGCTAATACAAGATATCGTATTAATTATTGATCGAAATAGATGAAATAAAATTTTTCTTTGAATAAAAATATGTGTATGTTGGGAAATACGCATTGAAAAACACGTAACTGAAAAGCTTTTGCAAAAATTGATTTTGACTTAAAAAAAAAAAAGCAATTCTAAAATAAACACTTTCGAAGTCCTACTACCAAAATGAAAGAATGTCTCATATTTAAAATGGAGAAATTGGGGGAGTGGAGGTGGAGGGGCTCTAGACACTAGCAAAGAGAGTGGGCATTACATGATTAACAATCTTAGGAAATATTGGCATAATATAATAAAATGCCAAACATCATATAATAATTCAAAAAGGTGGGTTGAATTAAAACTTTTTGGGATTCCTAACTTTACAAGTCTTGTTTTTATCAATTTATTTGCTTTACAAACAAAAAGCTAGTAGAAGAAGAAGCAGTACAAGCACTTTTTGTAGACGGAAGGTGTCATGGCTTGTTTGGCAAACAAAGAAAAGAAATGATAATAATAATAAAAAAAGTGAAAATCATAATCATCATCATATTCCCTTTTGGTAACGCACGCCCTCGCTTGCCTTTTACGCGTTTTTCGATTTCTTCTCTTCTTCTCTACAACTTCGACTTCAACTGCTACTACCTTTTTACACGGCCTTTTGTTCCCTCCTCTCCACCCTCACGCGCCTTTTCCACGCGCGACTTCTTCACCCCATATTCAGCGTTGGGATCATCTTTCATTTTTAGAGTTCATTTGAGGCTATTAAAAAAATCTGGCTAATGATCATAAACAACAAATGTTTTTGTAATTACAAAAGAATGCTATAGTTAATTTCAGTGTTCATATAAATAGATGTAAATAATAAATTTTAAATAAATAAAAAATATTATTCTCAAATAATAACTATTAACAAAGTGTTATATCAAATAATAACGTCATGTCAAAAAGATTGATAGCTATTATTTTAGAGAATCAATAGATCTTATGATTATAAACAAAAATGCTTTATAGAGTAGAAGAATTTTTTTAAAAATTAATTTTGAAAATACTCTTAAAAATAAAAAATAAGGGTATTTTTTAAATTAAATTTCGCATATATTAAGTACGTGGAAAATGAAAACAGAAAGCGCGTTTAGAAGGAAGGGAGAGGGGGGGACGAGAGCTGAAAATGCAGAGAAATGATCAGGCGGCTAGCAGAGGAGAGCGAGGGAGAAATGATCGTGGCCGTCAAAATGTAGGGAGTGTTTTTGGTTCGGGATTAATTGGATAGTAAAAGTTGGTGATTAACTTTACGGAATTAATTTATTTTATTTAAGAGAGAGAGAGAGAGAGAAAGCTGACGCGCGAAACTTAGTCCCCTTTCCTTTTTCAGTCACACATTCAATAGAAAGTGAACGTTTCAAAGTAGAGAGAGAGAAAGTCCCAATTAAACACACTCTTTCAACTTTCCACATTTATTACCCTCTCCCCTTCGCCTGTACGTTATTGTTTCTTTCTTTCTTTCTTTCCTCCCTCCCTCCCTCCCTCCCTTTCTCAAATTACTATTTTACCCCTCCATAATTTCCTCGGCTCTTCTCTCCTCCTCCCTTCCATTCCCTTCCTAGGTTCGAAAATAAATAAATGAATGGGCTACTTGAAAATTGACCAAAATTAGAGGGAGGACGTTACAGTATTGACCAAATAGTGAAAAACTTTGACCTCATTCTAGTTCTACCGGCCAATTGATAGATTGACATTTTGTTGTCGGTCTCTTAAAACTCATCGTTTTTAGTGCTCCACATCTATTTTTAAATCTTTACCAGTTGACAGCTGATAAAATTTATTTTAATTTGTTATGACATATAAATATCTTTTTCAGATGATCTCCTTAATTTTGCTCATTTTCCACGATTGAAATCTAACTGAAATTACAGGGAACATTTGAAAAATAAATTGTATGTTAAAAAGTTTAGATATCCTGACTTTATTTAACACATGAATAGATGGAGATATTTTTCATACGTCTCTTATGCTTGACATCACAATAGATCTTTAGTGATCAAAATATGTAGTTTCTCAATCTTTAACCCTCGATTATAACAGAAAAATCTATAGATCTAACTATGATCATTACCTCTAAATATTTTAGGCAAATGATCAATTTACAAATAATCTTTTGCTTCTGATTTCTAAATAAATTATTGATGTATATCTGCCTTATAAAATCTCATTATATGTAACCATCATGATTTGAATAATATTTCCTCATATTTAAAAAGACATATGAGTTAACTATTGTTTATATATTTAATCTTATTCCATACCTCAATATTATAATCAACCACGCCAGATTCTATCCCAATTGGTATATATATAACATTAGTGAAAATTCAAGTTTTCTCATGATTATTGATTTTAAACCGAACAGGAGCTAAACTTAATAACCTGCTTCGAATGTTGTAAATTAAATTATTTTTATTTATAAATCAAATGATATTTATTATCTCATGAAATTTTTGGTACAATGTTTTTAATAATTAAATGTAAATTATTACCATAAGTGTTGTTATCTTCTTTAATCATCCTTGCCATAATTACAGTTCATATATATGTGAAGAAGTCAACATAAAAGTATGCCTTAATCAAAGCTTCAATAATCAAATATTCAAAGGTCAACAAAGATAAATTTACTTTGAACAAACTTTGGCCAAGAAAATCAAAGAATGGAGATTGTTTTGACATTGAAATCAAACAAAGTACAAGCACATTTTTAAAGTGATCAATGTTCTAAGAAATACACTTGGAATTTCATATTAAGTTACCTTGAAAACTATAATTTTCCGTAAAAAATTTTTGTTATAATGTATGTTATATCGTGTGCATGTAGTGAAAGAGATTTGGATAAGTTAAATTGTTAAAAAAAAAAGGTTTTCATCCATTTAGTTTATCGAACGTTTAGTGTAATATTAATGTTTTTCAATGGTTTAAATATTTTTTTCTTGAAATTAAGAGGCGTTTGTTTTCATTTCTCTGCTGACAAAAAGAGGTTTTTTTTTATGCGAAAACTCTTTTAATTTTTTTAATATTTTGTTGTCACCTAAAAAGAGTTTATAAATGATCAAAAAACTGTTTTATGTCTTATAGGAGAAGCTCAAAATTGAGGCTTTTAGAAAAAATCATTTTTAAACTTTTTAAAGTTGTAAAATATCAAATATATATTTACTATATTTTAAAAGATTTATCTTATTCTTAAATTCTAAAAAAAAAATTGATAATTTAACATTAATAAGTACTTGCATATTTATCTAATCAAACAACTAATAATTTTTTTTAAGAAAAGTTCTATTTTATAAACTCCAATTCAATAAGATTTACTTCAATAAGCTCTATTTAAAAAAGCTATAAAAAAAAACACGAAAGTATATCAACTAATTAAGCTTATTAAGTCTCTTAGGTTATACAAAAGGTTTTATAATACTGTACAGACGTGCTATTTATTTTCATAAGAAAGCACTTCTATTTTGATTTGCGAGTCTCCGCTAATACCATGATTGTGAATCTTGTAGATTATCTCTCCAATGATATTATTTTATTAGGAATCTAACTTTATGAACACAATGAAAAGTATTTCACTCAAACTTAATTAAAAAAAAAAAAAAGCTATTTTTTCAACTAATCATAATAACTTGTAAGAGTCGTCATTTGTAGTTTCAACTAGATCTGATTTTTTTTTTAAAAAATTTGACTTGAAAATCAACCGGTATTATGCAGCTTTAGTTCACAAACTCACCATGCCAAATTTTAAGAATATTGTACTACCTACTACTTTTGGGAGTTTTACGTACGCGATTAATGGTTACCAAAATTAAGCTTAGTCTATATTCCAATAATAATAATATTATTATTATTACACAAAATCAATTAAGGTGGTTGGATTCTTGAATCCACCGAAGCCCTAATTTTTCTTTTTATATTAAAAAAGTTGCATATTCAAAGTAAGCCAATACAAAAATAGATATAATCTATCTTGATTTAAAATTTTCACTATATTCTATTATGATTGGCTATTAGTAACATATTTTTAATCAATTAAAAAAGTAATGCCACATCTATAATCTATTGATAACTAATCTTCCTTGTAACTTGATTTAGCAAAAATTCATTAGAGTATAAAAAATAAAAGTGAATAAGGGTAATTATATTTTCAGTATAATTTTATCAACTTAAATTGTAGGGAGAGTTGGTTGTAAATGTATATTATTCAAATTAAAAATATAAACAAAGATTAATGATCATTTATGTTGAATATTAGTTAAAACTCAAATAAGTTGAACCAATCTTAGACTTCCAAAAAGAGTGTCAAATTTAGCCAGTTATTTCTAATCAGTTATCATGGATTTGATGTATATTCAACACGTAAATTCTCTTATATACGAAATCATTTTTCTTGATTGATAGAAATTTTCTTCTTTAACTAAAGTTCAAATCAAAAGAAAATCCGATTCCACAAAAATGATGTCATATACACTCTATTAATTATTTTTCATGTTTAACGAGTAAATCTTTCTAATGTAACAAGTATTTTCTTTTGATCGATCAAATCAATATGACTTTTAATGTGATATGGAGAAAGGATCCACCCCCACCCGTTGAAGGCCAAAAAAATATCTAAATCTAGCTATTTCCCCAATTAATTAACTAGCTATCGAATTGCCTAATGCTTAAACAATTTAATTGTCTAGTAATAGTATATACTTAAAAATTGTAAACATAACATGTGAGGTAGAGGTAGAGGTAGAGGTAGAGGCAGTGAAAACATATTTTTATCCATCGAGAATTGCTTAAAGACAACACTACTAGTCATTTCATGGAAACAAATATTCTGATAAACCATCATAAATGTTTTTGTTTCTTTCGGTAGAACATTTTGGACAACTTGCATATATATAGGTAGAGATATACTTCTGATAATTCTTCATATATTGTCTCACATAAATTAACCAAAACATGTTCTTGTTGCCCATCATGCAAATTTGGAATCAATATGAGGATTAAATAATGTACTAACAAGTAAAGTCAATAATTTGCAAGATTTAACTAGTTATAATAAGCAGGCAAATGGAGTTGACAAAAATATTTATATCGAAAAGTTCATACGATAATGAAATAATTATTAGCTAGGCAGAAAATCTTAGGATGATATAGAAGTATGATTAATATATATATATATTAGTTGTAATAATCTGACTCTTACGGTCGAATTTTAATAATTTTTGTTGGCTTAGTGCAATAAGTTAAGGTTTGAAAAAAACTCTTCCAAGTACAATAGGGAGCAAAGTAATTTATGCGGAGGGACCTCAATACGTTATACAAGTTAGAAAAAATACTAAAATAATTCTTGCTTATGCATCAAGGTCTTGAAAATTTTTGTACTCCTGCTGTGCTACGGGGGGTTGTGTAGTGTATAAGTTTGAATATGAAACTCCTTTCGATCGATATATTAGAGGGTTTTAAATTTGAACCAGTCTATTTATATGTTGATGACGATATAGGAATCATATTGTAAATTTATCCTATCAATCATTAATATCAATTAAAAATATATTTTTGCTTATCTGTAATACCATAATTAAAGTCCTATTTGAAAGGGTATATATAAAGCTAACCTTTTCATCTACAAGATGACCTAAATAAAACTAGTCTTTTGGGTTTTTAAATTGAACATAAAAATAAAATGCTCTTGAAATTATTATTAAGAAATCTCTTCTATCTTTTTTCTTTTTTTAATTAGTTTAAAATATCTTCTTTTGATACTCAAAAAAAGGGTTTATTCTGGAAGAAGCTCTTCTTGCTTTTGTCTCTAGCGTACCCGAAGTCTCGAGCATGGTACTGCAATAATTCTTCCCACTTTTGTTAAAAAAAAAAAAAAAAAAAAGGGACTTGGTGACCTCATCACGCTATAACCTCTTTTGCACATTTAAAAAAACTCTATTTTCATGATTCTACTTCTACTTTTTCTATACATTATATCTTTATGAGTTTGAATTGAAAAATCAACCTCTCTCTCTCTCTCTCTGGCGCTAAGCAGCTATACTAATTATTTAACCTTTGCATCATTACTAAAAGGTCGAGTTGCTGTGTAGTTGGTTCCTTGGTGAGGAAAAAGGTAATACCTTTCCCACTAACACCAAATGCCTTTTCATTTCTTCCATCCCCACCCCACCAATAATAGAGGAACCATCATTCAAACAAAGACTCTTTTTTCTTCCAAGTAAGGATTCATGTTTCTTCAGTCAATAGAATTTTGATTTTCTTTCATTTGAATTTTCCGTATATATGAAACTTAATTGTATTATTCATGTTTGATCAAATACTACTATAAAAACTTATAAGAAACGAGTACATACGTTTTAATTTTCAATTAATAACATACTCTCTTGATCTGTTTCTCTCTCTTTTTATACATGTATGTCTGTATTCATTTCTCTTGTGTGATTAGTACAAGTAATCGATGGGATTATATATTTGACCTATGAATTGTAACCTCAAAAAGATGTTACTCTTCCCACAATTTCAAATCACACTTGATCATGGACGCATAGAAAAGCTTCTCTCAAAGACTGATTGATGGAATATCATGAGACAGAAGGGCCCATCATCCTTTTCACTAGTGCAAGCTAATTCAACCCCACAAAGCTTTTCACACACACATATACAAATATACATGAATATTTGGTAATCATGTCATCAAGGTCAAACTTTAAGCAAACAAATCACTCACAGCTGGGGAGAATTGAGATTTGAGAGCCACCCCCCTCTAAAAAGTTTCGGTAGCTTCTTGCACTCAAAGCAAGTAGACTTTCAAGCCCCCCTATATAATATCCCTCCTTTTCTCTTCCTTTTTAGCTTAGAATAAAGGAAAGTGGTCTTGCTTTATGATGAGATAGAAGCACCAATCAAGCAAAAGATGGCCATTGGTTCCCCCCCTTTTTAATTTCAATACAAGAACAATTGTACTATCATTTTTTTTCCCTTCTTTTTATTTTTTAAAAAGAAACTAATCAAAAAAATTTGAATGCGATGTTAAATGGTATTCCATTTTAAAAAGGGATTTTATATGTTACATGTTGAACTAATTTTCTTCACTTTTCATGCAACATAGAATATTGTTTCGAAATAGACTTGCTCAATCAGTTCAGATATCTCCTTAATTTCTTTTAAGTACTTGTGATAAAGAAAATGTTAATGGGTCAAGAAAAAAAATGCACGTGTGTATCTGTCTATTTTAAACCTCTCTCAATCCGATATGATTAAGAGATTTGATACCCACAAACATATAACTAATTTTTTTTGCTTGATTTGATCATTCACCCAAATATTTGATTAATATATGTGATTAGTAATGAAGGTTCATCTATATTGAAAGGGGGCACCGCCCCCATCGTAAAATATCTCAAATTTATTTCTTTGATTTTTAATTTTATCAAAATGGACAAATGGAAGATGCCAGAGTCCCACCTCAAAAGCTTCCTTTGAAAGAACATGGCATCTACTTCCTTCAACTTTTGGAGTCTTTTGTGGAATCCTTAAGAGTTACTAACAATAGAAGATCCCACTTAGAAGAGGCAAAGAAAAAGAGACTTTTCTCCTCTAATGGTGGATTGAAAATTAAAATTTGGTTTTGTCCAACCACTAATGCTACCTTTACACACAAGCATTAAACCTTTATGGCATGGTGAGAAATTAGGAGAAAAAAAAAATTCTAATTAGAAATGAAATGACCGGCTCTTTTGGATGCATATATATGTGAAAGCTAAGCATGCCTACGTGAGACACTTAAACTTTACACTAATATTGCATCAACTTCGATAGGCTACAATTAAACCATAAAGGTCGATTTTGAAATATGCTTTTAAAAGTTGGGACAAATCTTTAAGGATACCCAACTTTCGATGGGACCAACTTACCATCGTGTAATTTTAGTGATCAATATTGGAGAGATAATTAAACCCCATTCCGTTGTGTGTAGTTATTAATTATACTTTCATTAATTTGCTTGAGATTAATGACGTTCATAATCATATCCAACTTTAAACGGGTTCGGATTATCGACCGTCCTTTTGTTTGGCAATTACTATAATTATTTGCTACTTAATTAATTGTGTTTAATTAATATGAATTTTAGATGAATGATTGATTAGTCCACATGCCATTAATTTCTCACAATTAAGACACATAGCTACCTTTTAGACTTTAATTGTTGATGAAGGCAGGATCTTATTTAATTGTTTCAAAATTTTATTAAAGATCAAGTAATCTTAGATGTTGAATTATTTAATATATATTTTTTAATTTAATATTGATATAACCAAGCTTACAAACTCTCTAATATAAATCTTTTAGAGAAAAATGAATTTAAAAGAATTATTACATTAATGCTTAACTTAAATGTAAAAGAATTAATCTCTCTTATTTAAATTGTATGTTGATTACCTGAATTCCATGCTGCTTGACGGTTGATTCACTAAGGGTTGATGGATGCAATACCCATATTAACACCTATCAACTCCGCAAAAGTATGCTTCAGTGCTTTTTTTAACTCATCTGAAAGGAAATTCTTGTCCTTTGAACTAAGCTTGATTAAGCAATAAAAAAGATTTAAGTTAAAAATATAATTAATCACCTTATTTTACTTATTACTTTTAATTTTTAATTTTTAATATTGGATAGTGATTCACTTACCGGAATTTATTCTAAAATCATGAATACCAAATAACATGATATGATTTTAGAACTAACATAATATTTATTATGTCATCAAACTATTCACTTGGTACTCATTAATTGAGTACACTTTGAAATACATAAATTTGAAATATAATTTGAATCGAATATCATTTTGCGACAAATAAATTTTGACTATATTCATCTAAGCTCTGGTAATTCCAAAAGAGTGATACCCATTTCAATGCATACACATCCCATAAAGTAGATCCAAGCTATATAGAAATCAGAACATACATTAAATTTTGAATTCGAGCAAAGAACCCACTCGTAACTACAACATAAATGCAGATTGGGTCATCAATTCAATCCTTTAACCTTATCTTCAACATTAAATAAACCAAACTATATTAGGTTGCAGATTCAATGCCAGGGGACATATAAAAGGACAAGGATAGCACTTATGCTAATAAAAAATATTCATTGTTTTGATAAATACTGAGGCTATCTGGCTTTCCTTTATTAGTTTGCAATTAAATGTAATTGAAAATCATCTCTTCGGTTGTGTTAACATACAGCCATTATGGGCTCTCGAAGCTCTTTTTTTTTTTTTTTTGGGTGCAGTTTCGAACAAAATGACAGCTTAAACTTTTACTGAGGAAAATGACTTTTCAAGCATGCATGCTGGCAAGATTCTCTAGTCGAGTATGTAAATAATTAATAGACAACCAATAATACATATTTGTAGAATACAAAAAATATGCTAAACTCTTTATTTATGCACATTGTTTTTTCTTTCTTTTTAGTTTTGTAAATTGTTGTTTTGTAAGTATGCATCCATCTATAAGAAAAGTACATATATGTATTTAATAAATATATATATTATACACCTATGTTGTCAAATCTGACAATTAATCCCGTGAATTAACTGCTCAAATCAAGTTCTATATTTTGAAATGAAAATTAATAATTGATTGCTTAGGTAATTACATTTATTGGATACAATAGCTAGGGGTGATCATTTGCAATGCTATAACATGCGAAGGAAGTCTATGAAGTAGCAAACCAAACTGTGCATATGGGATATCACAATAAAGCTATCTTTGGTTAGAAGGATCTGAAAAGATGCTACAAAGCAGCTTTAGAGGTTATTTTGCTTGTGTTGGTCTATGTTAGAAGAAGGCATATATAGAATATATTGTCTATGAAAAGTGATTTGTGCTTGGCTGGACTGTCACCCTTCTTGATTGGTCCAAAGAGGTATCCAAAATGTTTCTTCAAGATTCATGGTAATCACTAGCCAGACATTTCCTAATGAAAAGATATGTAAAAGAAGTGATCTCTCTGGATAGAATCAGATTCATAAATCTAAAGAGAGAGAGAGAGAGAGAGAGAGAGAGAGAGTAGAAAAAAAAAGGAAGTGACTGAAAATCCTCTTCTTATCTTTAAATATCTCCATGTTGTTAACATAAAAGACCTGGATTTGGGATATTAATACAATGATAATACATAGAATAATTGAGAATTGGAACTTAATTTTTTATTAATTTGATGAAATTGTTCATCCTTATCCAGTAGCTTAAAAAGGTTCCAATAATTCATAGTAAGATATATATATATATATATTGGTTTGGTTTGGTTTGAGATGACAGGGGAGGGATCTCTCACTTCTCAAGAAATTTTTAAAGTTTTGGGATGGAATGGAATAGGAAAGTAAAAAAGCAAGCATTGTAGCAGATTCTCAAAGAGTTGTAAAAGTGAAGACAGGACAAATACTAAATGACACAATAGCCTGAACACAATATACATGCAATGCATGCCTTTTGGCCACAAGACTACAATGACAAAAAGGCCGATGATAATTACGCTGTGAAAGCTAGCAACAGCCACAGAGAGAGAGAGAGAGAGAGAGAGAGAGGAACCAAAAATCCTTACATTTTGCAGTCTAAAAGAGTATGAGAAATTGACAAGTAAGAAGGCAAAGTGACCAAAAATCCAGCGGCTGTAGATTTTGTGTTTGTTTTTGACAAGAGAAAAGTGGATTCATTCAAACATGCGCATACTACAACACTCTAACCAAAAAAAGCTGACCAAACCCAGATTTTTTTCTTTTATTATTATTATTATTATTTTTTGCATAATTTGATTTGTCAGAATTCAAAAGAAGTGAAAGCATAGCACATGAGCCAAGGACAAACTTCTTTTTAACAACTTTTATCAAGAAGTAAACAGCACAGAACAAGAAAGGGAGGAGATTATTATTATTATTATTTGCAAAAAAAAAAAAAGAAAAAAAGAAAAAAAGAAAAAAAAGAACGCGAAAATGGCTCTAGATTTTATGCTACGTACACCTGCAGTTGTTGTTGTTACTTTTATAATTTCTTAACCTGGTAAAGAGGCTGGGGACTCTCTTTTATTATGATTCTGCTTAGAATTCAAGTTTGTTCACCTTTTCCACATTACAATGTCTGTGAAATTTGCAGAAAACGCAAGGGAATGAATGACAGAGAGAGAAGGGAGAGATCAGACAACCCCATTTAATGCTAAAAGTTGGTGAGGTCTTTGTTTTGTCTATTAACATGCGACTCCCGGAATTGGTGCCGAACTTTAGTTGAGCTTCCTACTGCCTTTAATTAACTCTTCACATTCCATGAGGAAAACATGTAGTTTTACTCCACTACACAACCATAGCTAGCTAGTGTTCACATCCATTTCATTATTTTTGTATCAATCTCCAATCCCTGCATTTATTCTTACATTAATTTCTGTCCAGATTCATGACATGGGTTCCATTCCATTTCCTCTTTCGGTGCCCTTTGTATAGGTCAGCAAGAGTTAAGATCAATTAATGTATGACTATTGTTGTATGGTCTCATAAAAAAGTCTTCGACTTTAATGTCCGGGAAAACGGTGTACTACTTGCAAGTTAAAAAGGAAAGAAGAAAAATATAAAAAATTGAAACCCATTTATACGTATAATCATTCTCATTTTTCATTATATTATTTACATACGTTAAAATATTATTACGCAAGGTAGAATCTTATATTAATGTCTAAATTTTTGCCTGTTTTATATATGAGTAATATTACACCTATAACTTATTTATAACTAATTTATTAATTTATTTTATAATTTTAATTAATAAAATATTATAAATAAATAATTAATGTATCATATAATTTAACTTCTTTTATTTTATTTATGTTTTATTTTTTTACACCAATCCAAGAATGCGTGAATGCCACTCATTCCAAGATACGAGATTGAGTTTGTGGTGGAGGAGGAAGTTTGGGATAAACACGTATAGCTGGCTAACATAGGTTGGTAGTTGGTTGGTTTTTTCTAGAGCAGCTGATCCGGCAGCAGCACATTGGTTTGGTTCACAGAGTATGCGGTTTAGGCTATTGTTGATGAAGCAAGTTCATCTTTTTGACTTGCATTCTCTAAAAGGAATCAAATTTGCCAAATTAGGTTTCAATCAATTTGCTACAAATTGATGGCTTGGGATCTGATGTGCCATAATTTCAAACCTTGGAAGGTCAGCTTCATCTCCATGAAGTGTGTAAACTTGCTTTATAGATATTATTAATTGCTTCGTTACAAGTCAAACCAAATTGCAGAAAGATAATGACACTGATATTTATAGATCAGATCAAGTTGATGAAATGAATTATTCACAATAAATAATACTATATATATATATATATATATATATATATTCCCAGTATCTATTGGAGAAATTCTTATTGGTTTTGAGTTTTTGTTTTCGAAATGAAGATAAAAAATAGAAAGAAGTGGTCTCTCTTATTTATTTATTTATAATTATAAAACGAAACAATGATATTTTCCTAAAGAAAATGATGTGAAAATTAGAGAAAAAAAATTAAAGTTTAGTAAAGGAGGAAAAAGTTTGATTTCTATATTTAGATAATATTGCAATGTAAAGTTTTGAGGTAGATATTATAAGGGGCAGTAAAAAAAAAGAAAGAAAAGAAAAGAGATCGCTCCAAATTAGCAGAAATGAAAGAAAATTAATCTCAGATATTTAAGAAAAAAATTACAGAATATAAATTTGAATAATGGAATTTAACAAAAAGATGATGTACTTTTAAATATTAAATCTTTTCATCTAACACCGAATAATTACTTAGCATGATGTTAGAATCAATAACCTTACATCTCAATCAAGTAGTTTTGTGATAGTAATTATGCTTTATTTAATAACAAACGTGTTCCTTCACTTAAAAGTCTTTTTGTGTACAATGTTAAAGAAGTGTATCCATGAACCCCACGCATATTATCCGGGAAAGAAGTAGAGAAGCGAAAATGTAATAATTTAAAAAATTTTCCCAAAGTCATAAATCAACATTGACATTCCATCTTCAATCTTACTACCTCAAAGACCATGAAAGAATTATATATCCAATTCACACTAGAGTGTGTCTAGTTGTATGCTTTGAATTAGATGTGACAATAAACTTGATGTGTATCAATTTGTCTTTCTTGTTGATTACAAGTGGGAATTCACATGGAAGAAGCAGACCGATATTTATTATTGTCAAAATATAATTGAGATAAAAGACTTAAAAATTGATAAGAAATAGACTAGAGCATGCAACACGCCAATGCAAATTCCTACATGCTTTTCCCATTTGAAAATGACTTCACTTGGTGATTGAACCTCTTCATTGATGTTACGTCTTCCATGCCTCCTTTGCCACGGTATATCAAATTTTCGACATAAAAATTATTGCGTTCGGTTGTTTATGCCCTCCACCAATTCGATCCAAAATCCGGTTTGTGCATATGCCTAAGCAATGAAATCCTCAATTGATTTGCAAGCGTTTTGTCACAAGGTAAATATACATTACGCATGTTGGGTTGACTAGTACATTGAACTTTGCTACAATATTAATTGATTTGACGGATTCAATGTAAATTTTTTTGTAACAAACTTCAATAATGCATGCAATGGATTTGATCTTCTTGTATTCCTCCATGGAGAAGCACAACTTCTTAAATGAGTTTTGACGGAAAATCTGCTGATTTAAAGGAGATGCAAACATGAGTCCATGCCCCAACAATGGCTAGCAAGTCTAAGTCTAACCTTTGGTTTCCTCAAGAGTTGGTTTATTCAAAAGAAGAGAGAGACTAACTTTCTCTCAGATACGTGCCTCTCACCAATAGGGAACCTCCACAACGGCAGGATCTCCATGTCAGCGACTGCTGGCACGACAAATTTTGTTATTTATAATATAAAATTTATATGTAATGTATGATAGATTAGAGCATTTAAAATGGCCAAAACTAATCAAATAAATTGGACATGTTAGCACTTCGCCACAGCTGCTACCAGCATCAATGAGAGTAACACAAATTACATAGATAACAATTGTACATTGAGATTCCAATTACCACAAACGGATAGTCTTCTCATCATCATCAATTCTCAATATTACTACTGTGACAGTTTTGTCTTCATAGGGGCAGCAGATCTCTCAAGTCTTCTCGTTTCACTCTCTTCTACACCGGATGCACGTGCACTTAATAAGCCAATTTCATTGGCTCCACACATTGTTTCTTTTCCCTTCAAACCTGGTTTGATGCCTTATTGAACATCTTCCAACTTGTCAGCTAACCTGTTAAACACACATCGATTCAGTAGGCTTTTACAAATGTTTATCAAGTAATTACAACCGAAAACAAGCGCTGACCATTCTAAGTTGTCATTGCACAGATTCCATTATATCAAGTCATTAAGCGGACAAGAAATAGATTGCAATCTACGATAAACAAAAGAGTAGTCCCACTGGAAGTCTACAGATACTCATGAGCAACGACACACAGATAATTGTATTAACAGTCACATCCATATGAAATAAGTCTGAAAATAACTTCATAGATTCAGAACATGATCACTAACTCAAATTTACAGGAGTTACATTGAGATCAACATAACTTCACTTGCATAAGATCAGAATATGCAAAGTTCCCCTTGGCATAGAGTGGACTTTAACTCAAACCCACAAGATCAATGACTTGTAATAATTTCATTTTATAAAGGATATTCCTTTGTTGAGTACAACGACGAACAAAGTTGATCTTATTCATGTGAAGAGGAAAAACCTCAAGATATTCCAATTACATAGTATTATAAATATGAGCAAGACTTTAGTCTCAGATGCATAAGCATAGAATATCAAATCAGTGATGAAATGGTGAACAGGTTTTCTTCATTTTTGTCCTTGGGAAATAGGAATTCTGAGACTTATAAAGGCTAAACAGACAAGGTTAACAACACATAGAACTTCATCTAAATAGTTTTTCTGATGAGAATAAAAGATAGAGAATTTATCATCAAAAGTTCTGTTCTATGCCATTGTCGGAGTCCAATTTAACAATCTTGCAACCGCTTCTCCAGGATGTAATTCTTTTCATATTACTATCAGTCACAAGTTTTCCTCTGATCAAACGTGTTCTTCCTGGTGGATTAAAACTTGCTCTAATTTGAAAATTATGAATTCAAAGGGAATATGGACATATAAACTCAGTGATAATGAGCATCCCCAAATGGATATTTCCTTGAGATATTCAATCCTGGAACTTTCCAATCAAATATGCCTCGAGGCATTATTTATATCACTGATATCATCATAGAATTGAGACCGAGTGCTCTTAAACATGAGCTTAAGCAGCATGCTTGATCCATATATCTTGCACTTATGACCATACTATTTTCGTGCATTCAACTTAGCAGAGCTTTATGCCAAGAACTAAGGCTAAACAATGGGATACACATATTAATCGAAAGATGATAGATAATCACAACATGGAACAATCAAACAAGAGTATTATGGTGTAAACAAAGCAAACCTCAATCTGACAAGGCAAGTAAGCTTTCAAGTCTAACACATAAACCAACAGCAACATAGATTCAACAAAATTCTAGAACAAATTCATGAATATCATCTGAAACCACAGTTAGTATTTCTTTTTCATTTAATGAATAAAAAGTGGAAAATTCACTCATTTCAACAAGCAGGCGTTACAGAGATTTATATTAAGCGTAATACATAGTCGTACAATAGCAAAAGTAATAAACTACTAAACCAGAAAGAAAGGCGATAACAACAGATTGTTATATTTAATTTTTTTTCCTATTTATGCAAAATTAAGATGAACTTGCAACCATTGTAGCAGGCAGAGTTGCAGTCAGTCCCACAGGAGTAAACAGAAGTCATAGAATTAACATCAAAGACAGCAGGCTCATAGCATTCAGTAAATGCGTCGTCGTTAAAACAACAATGACAAGAAGACTAGTTAACTACCACAAGATGTTGATGAATAACATCTCCTAACAATGTGACCGAAATGTCAAACATTATCCAAAATATACTAGAGAGGATATTCTATATTTCAGCAAAAATGCAATTATGAAAAGTAGACATGTTTTAAATCTGACCTTAATTGAGTAGCTGCAATAGGTTATATGCTACACTAGTTTATCACCAACAAGGGGAACTTACCTTCTAGCTGATAATGTATCACTGTGTCAATATGGCTGAAGAACAACATGCTGCAAAAATAAGTTTCCAGAAGAGATTAGATCTCCTAGCATAAATAGTATCAGTGATTAACAAGATAAACAGCACTGGGAAAGAAGAAAGATAGTTGATCATGCAATAGATAAAATGCATTTGAATAAAAGCAGGAATGATAAATAATATCCGATTGGTAGCATGTATTAAAGTGCGTTTTCCACATTCCTGAAGTCTTTACCTTAATCTGTGTCCTATTATAGGTGTAAGTGATGTGGACATTTCCATCACTAGCCTGGATAACAGCTGGATAGGAGAACTCCATTGACAAATTTTTCTCCAATGTCAGAGCATCATGCCATGAATCACCATCATCAGTGGACAGGGCAACTTTAAGCTCACCCCTGGAGACTGTATTATATGCAAGTAAGATACGTCCATCTCTCAGCTTAACCCCGTCAATGCCTGGCAAGTTATAAATAAAAATCATGGATATGAGTCATATTGGCAGGTAAGAAGATATATATCTTCAAATGAGGGATTTTTTTTTTTTTTTCCAACTTATGAAAATATTATGGTATAGAACACTGTAGAGTCCAAGTTTTCAAGGTGAGATAAAGTATGTATGGAATCTTTTATTAGATCATATATAGTTTTAAAAAAAATGGCTTCTTTTCTTATCAATCTTACAAACAGTCAAGATACATTAGCTTTGGTTAGATCTCAATATCCCCACTTTATGTAATGCAAGAAACAAAATTTGATCATCAACCTGAATTAGGGTTGGGCAGTTCAGTAGGTTTTGCATAACTCCAAGTTTGGCCACCATCATGGGATTCCGACATGCACACTCTATCAATGCCATCAAAAGATCGCATTAAAACACGCAGGCTCCCTTTTGACGTCTGGAAAGGAACTGGTTGAATCACACTGAGAGATTCACTGTGAATGTAAATTGGGCCATACTTTCTCCATGACCTACCTGAATCTCCAGTGACCTGTTGCATGAGAATCATAAATCATGTTATCTCCCTTTTACAAACCTTATTAGATTTCAACAGCTCACGTAGTTTTGTCAATACAACCTCCATCCATGAGCCCCAGGAGTTCCAACTTTCGACTGAGGATCCACAGAGCAGTTGCCCATTATTTAGCAAGATGGGCTGCAGAACAGATACCAGCAAATTTGATAAGGGCACCTGACCGCTAGCATAAAATTTTGTACATCCAAATCTATAATAACAAATATAATAACAAAATGTAACTATACCTTGTTCTTTGATGGACCCAGTATACCAGGTGGAAGTTGTTCCCTTTCTGACCAAGTCACACCTTTATCATATGACCGTTTCATGCATCCGCTCCATCTAGATTTCATTAAGACACCAGCAAGCAATGGAAAAGAAGCCGTGTCAGTAGTTATAATTAAGTTTCATATATCTGAATTGTGAAAGAGATAAAAATTATAAGAATACAAAGTTCGATTCCAAAACAAAAGTAATCAAAAGTATAAAAAGTTCAAGCTTATTGAGGGCAATTTAAGCCCCAAAAACAAAGATAAACTTATCATACAAAATATAAAATTATGTTATAAACAGGAATGTTAAACATCTCTTGCGACTGAATAAATATCATTCATTTCAAATTGGTTAGTCATTTCTTCCTATATTTCAAGATTATGAACCCACAACCACGTTCACAAAGTGCATATCATCAGAAACCCATGTTTTCTTATTGTATTGGAATAACATGACTATTATATATAAATTTCAGGTTAACCTAAAACATATGCTAGAAGAATAGCTATGTTATCCAAAGCAGATTCTAAGTACATTACCATAACTCTGAAACCATGAGGAGAAATCTAATCACTAGAATAATCACACGTAATATTTCAAATATTCGAAACGTTAGCAAGTCATTGATATCATCTAGTCCAACTGTCAATTTCAGTTGAATCATAATATTGCAAAGTGGACATGTCAAAACTGCCTTCTGGTCCATTATAATTTCTGCAACATTACATGAACACTCTTTTGCTAACATGAAAACAGAACAGAAAAACATGTTAGAAGTTAAAAATAGGTTTCACATATGACATATATGTCAAACCTGTAACTTTTCCTATTAAACAAAAAGTTTCCATAATTTACTAACCATGTCTATAGTATCCTGTGAAAACCACAAGGATTCTCCAGTCGATTGTCAGCTTATCAAAACTCGAAATTTGATCACAATAATTTGAAAGAAGGTATGTCAAACTTATCTAAGGTTACGCCGAGACATTTACCAGAAGAACTAATTAAATTACAATAGAATTTCCATACAGAGTTTAATCCACCAGGAATTTGAAATAAAAACAAGAGGCAATCAAGTACAATGACAAACCCATTGTACTTGTTTATACAAATAGAAGCTGCACTAAACAAGCCTTACAATGGACTTTTGTGGCTTATGCATTTTCCCACTCAGATTCTCATCCAAGATATCTTTCTTAGGCTTCAGTAAAAGACAAGCTACAACATATACCTCTCAAAGCCTACGGTGTATCTCCAAGGTGTGCCATGGTGAGGCACTATGCACGCAAGTATAATCAATTAAATGAGTAGGCACAGTATCAACCTTTTCAAACCCTGCTTTCTGTCACAAATGTCCATTATATTTAGGTTTATGAAGAAAGCACATCTTGACCAAATGATGGACAAGCAAAAAGCATGAGGCAGTCAATGAGTTGACCCCAAGGTAGTAATGAAAGTGATAATGCAGACATAAAAAAGAAAAATGAAAACACATCAAGGGTAACTCTGTCATATTTTTCTAACAATATCAGATCATTAAAACAACTGAGAAAGGTTAATCTATGTTAAATGCAAACTCAACCTGACAAACCTCTTCACTTTTCAACAGCATGAAACAATCAATCTGGCAGGAATTGAAAATAGAAAGCTAAATATGTTTTTCTACTTGCCAACTATAATAGGCTCATTGCCCAACAAAGCTTCTCTCTCTTCTTCTTTAACAGAAACACCATGTATTCATATTTCTGGCTTGCAAAGATATCGTGTGGCATCAATTGTCATCCACAAGTAAATCTAGAAATGTCATTGCAAAATTTTTTATTGTCAATGGCATATCTAATATTCACTTGATGGATATTCTTCTTTAGTTTCTTATTTATTTGCAATTTAATAGAACTAGAACATATGTAGAGTTGGCCAAACAGATGTGAAAGTAAAGAATATTCTCAAAAAAAATTGGAAAAAGAAACTATAGTAACCTTAGGCTTGACTATAATAATTTACTAACAATAGTTATTTAGAAGACCATAGAGTGGAATATTTACTTTTGAACCTCTTGTCCTATTTTATAAAACAGCAATAACTCATTTGAAGGAAGTTTGAACAGGACAGGGTTCCACAATGGAACATCAGGTTCTTCATCAACTATCTCAGGTGGTTGCCAACAGCCATCCTGCCCAACAAAATTTAGTCATATGAAATAAATAGCCATGTCAACATGCAAAGGTAGCAATACCAAGAAATTTAAGAATATATTTGAGAATTGAAATGCATCTTTAGTGCCTTCTTATATTTAGACCAAACTAAAAGAACCATAGCACAATCATAAACCAAGGAAGGAATAAATGGGAAGAATCCTTTTAATCGTTTATTAAATCCATGCATTTATACAACATAATTATGGTATAATTTCATGTCACTGCCATCCACTGGAAATAGTTTTTGGTAGTAGGGAGAAAAGTTTTAAATAGAAGCACATGCCAAATGGCAGTGGAGTTTATAGTCATCAAAACAACAAAACTCTTAGCTCCAAAACACCAATTGGCACCGATTATGAAGGAAGATGTCAAGCTTTTCAAAAATAAAAGTACATTTCAGACAATGGATAACTTTATTACCTTGAACCTCTGCAACCAAATTTTAACATCAGGTGCTCCCTCCGATGAGCCACCAAAATAGGCAACCAAAAAATGACCTTTACTCACCTGCAGAAACAATTTTTTACCAAAATCTAGTTAACTTCTGTTAATTGAAGCGAAAAGGGGAAGAACTCATAAACAATCGTCATCATATTGCATAACCTCAACAATGGTGGAGGCATGACAGCTATTGAAGGGAGCAGAATTTGCAGCAAATGTGAACTCCTCTGCCAATGGTCCCTGAATGTAACAATCCTTCCTCATATTTAAACTCTCCCAAATTGAAGGTGCAGAATTTGTATATGATTTTACTTTCCTGCACAAAGTTTTCAGTTTTCAGCACAATCTATGTAAATTTTATAGCCTCAAAATTCAAAGACAGACACAAGCTACTCATCCTCATAGTAACAAACTTGTGTGAATTGGGTTGTAGCGTTTCTCAGAAAAGCTTTAAAAAACTAGCTGTGTTGTAATAGCACCCAAATGGCAAAATCGTTCAAAATTTCATCTTTACTAGCTAGTTCCTTTTTCTCCACAGATGAAGCATAAAATGCATAGTAAACAGAGAGCATCAATAAGCAACAAGTTCAATGAATAAAAAGAAGGAAAGGCAATGAATAGAGTACCTGGAAAGGCTCAAATGGAAGTGATGAAGCAAGTGGTGGACATGCAAAGCTGTGGTGGAAATGAAGATACTAGTATGGTCGGAGATGGCAGTGCTTCCAATTCCAGAAAAGAGGTCATGCAAATCAGAAAGTGTAAACAGCAGCAACAAAAAGGACAAGAACAGAACCAATACAACTGGTTTCCTCATATTAATGTACATGTAAAAGAGGCCTTTTGTTTATCAAAGCAACAGCTGCAACTTGTAAGTAATAGAAAAGAATCTTCTAACATGTTTGATAGAAATGACATTAACTGCCCCACTTAAGCTACATGCCATGGGCTTGGCTTGAGAGAGAGAGAGAGAGAGAGAGAGAGAGAGAGGGAGAGTTGGTTTATTTTATTGGATATATATATATATATATATATATATATGTATATAAACAGATAAATAAAACGAGAGGTTTGAGGCCTTGACTAAGGAAATGGAAGTTACAAATAGGCAAGTGCTGCCGGTACTGTGGAGTCTGATCCCCTCCAGCTCAGCTATATTATTAATCTACTACCAAGAACGAGAAATTGACAACAATAATGAGGCTTGAAAGTGAGATTGTCATTTCAAAATTGGATAATATCATTTATCTCCTTTGAATTTTACCTTAATATACACGAAAAGCCTTTTATATGTTAATATTAGCACAATACCAAACCTTTATATTTTCATATCAGTCAACCCAAACTCACGATTTCTGTTTATTTTCAAATTGACGGAGCAAAGTATTTACCTGAAATTATATGAACTAAATGATATTATATTGAATTAAGTTATGTTGAATGGGTAAAACGGTAAATGAACTTCTTATCCCAATATAAAAACTTTTCCAATTGACATGAGGGCCATTTGCCCTAAAAGCTAAAAAAAGATAAAAGAAAGAAAAAAGACAAAAATGCCTTTCTCATTCCTATACAGTTGGTGGGGAAGACGGCTTTCATCCCTTCGACTTTTTGGCGCGAACGAGGGACTGTTCAAGGGAGACAACTTGCATCACTTTGAGCTTGTTCTTTAGGTTGCTGGAAGGGAATCGAAGAAGAAGAAGGTTGCTCGTTACTCTCCATCAAGTGTTTTGGTCCTGCGACTAAGGTTGGTCACGTAGTTGGTCTTTATTTTTTCTTTTTTTTGTTTTGGAGTCATTGATATTTGCGTGCATGTGTGCGTGTCTGATGATGTATTTGAAGGAGGTGGAATTTTTTTATAAAAATAAAATAACCCTAACTGTTGAAAGTGTACTTACAGGGGTTTTTGATTTCTGAGTTCAGTGGTTGGTTTCAAATGTTTAATGTAATGTGTTATTGATGTGTGCATGTCTGTTGGTTGTGGATGATCGTGTAATGCAAGAAAGTTTTAATTTTTTCTTAAGATGCTTATGTTTTGGGGTTGGTTTGATCCTTGCAACAGACATGGATAGTTGTTTACCAATGGTCTGTGCTTAGATTAATGGCTATTTGAATATATATTAGTTTGTTTTGAACTTAATCGGAAAATATCAACAGACATGCACACATCATGACAATTAGGAGGAATCATGTCTTTTTTGCTTTTGTTAGTTGGCTAATTTTTGTATCTGCAGTGCATGGTAGAATTATAAAGTTGTTCATGACAGCTTAATGATACTTTTGCCTTCTGGTGTGTTTTGTAATCTCTTTTGGCTATTTTTGTGTATATGTTGTAAAGGCAAAACTTAAAAATTTGTTAATGGTTTGTTAATGATAGATGATGTTGTTTAGCCAATAATGTGCTCAAGTTACAACATGTTGTTTAGCCAATAGTATGATCAAGTTTTTTAATAGGGATGTCAAAATTACCCGGGTGGAATAAAAATCCCACACTCGACAGTATAAAATTCGACACTTGAAGGAATTCGACACTCGACATTATGAACTCCGACACCCGAAATTATGAAATCCGATACTCGACAGTATAAAATCCGACACTCGACGGAATCCGACACTAGACATCATGAAATTTGATACACGACATCATGAAATCTGACACCCGTAGCATAGAATCTGACACTTGACAACATAGAATCTGACACTCGACAATATAAAATCCGACACTTGACGATGTCGAGTCATGTTGGATTCACAATCGATACTCAATATCAGTCTATTTTAGAAGACATCGAGTGTCGGATGCATCATCCGACACTCGACACTTTCATATCAAGTCGTGTCGAGCTCTATCGAGCGCGTCGAGTTTTGTCAAGTGTTTTGGCAGGTTGCTTGTTTTAGCTTTGTTTTTTTGTCTTTTTGCATCATATGTGACTATAACGGCCTTGTATTTGCAGGTTGGAGCAAATGGCAAGTGAATTGTAGACAATAGAGGATGTCTAAACATTGACAGAGGTAGAGTTGTTAAGAGCTAGGAAATGCAGCATTTTTTGAATTGTAGACAATAGAGGATGGAAAAAAAAGTACGTCCAGCTAGTCTACATGTGCAAGAATGTTCAGGGAGTACCACACCACCAGGCTACATCTACCGCTTCAGTAAAAGCTCGCAAAAACAAATATAAGTACAATTTTTTTAAAATAAAAAACAGAATTAAAAAATCCGGGGATCATTCTGGGGAATTAATATACCCAGACCCGGAATGAAATTACCCGACCCCAGGAATGATATACTGGTGTCCCCGGCCTGGCCCCGGGATTTTGACATCCCTATTTTTGATGTTTTTTTTACATAGGCACATGAAAATTTGTTAATGGTTATGCGCTTTTCATAAAGTTATAAGTGATTGAGTCTGCATGAGTTCAAGTGAATAACTCATTTTCTGATGTCTTTTGACTACTTTGACCTTCTCTTTTTTTTTTTCCTCCAAATGAATATAGCTTGGTCGAAATGCAAAGGATTTTTCCCTTATACTTTTTGTGTGTTGGTTTCAGTTTATCTATGAAATGGTTTGTGTGTTGAATGGAGTTGGCTTGTTCTTGGAGTGATTTGTGCTTGCTAATAAGAGTAGTTGGCTGGGAGTTCTTGCTAGATGTGGTGTTGTAAAAATATGGATGGGAGTTCTGCTTATTGGGTTATGGTGTATAGGCTGCTTGGTTGCTGGAAACCGGTCGCAAGTTGTCATGCACTTTAAGTAGTGCATTTCAACTTGCCCCAACGTCCACTTTCCAACGGTCGGCAAGTGATTTTTTACAATTTTTAAGTTTTGTATATAAGGACTAGTTCGTCAATTTGCAATGCATTGTCTTGAAAGCCTTCATTGTGCTTTTAGGTTGTTATATGGGTATTTTTGTCATTTCTAACATATTTCAAAAGTCTGGAATCCAGCTATGTATTGCATGTGCATCCAAAGGCATCACAGTCTTTTCACAAAGTTTGTCAATTTGAAAACAAACAGAAATCATTAGTTGGCTGTTAGTTGGGGTTGACTGATACGAAAATGTAAAGGTTTGGTATTGTGCTAATATTAACACATAAGAAGCTTTTCGGATGATATTAGGGTAAAGTTCAGGGGAGGTTAATGATATTATCCCATTTAAAAGTAGTTTTTTTTTTATGAAAAATGATTGGTTGCCCAATTCATATGGTTTAAGAGAAATGTTTAAAAATTAGATTTTTCAAACAACGGATCTTTAATCATTTTCAGTTTATTGTCCATAGTTTTAGTTTCTTTAGAATAATCTATTCAATTAGATAGGTATAATTATTAGATAGTTTTATATGTGTTCTAAAGTTATATTAACACATTAAAAATTACGTAATATATCTTGAAATTATGTAATTTTACTATAAAAATTATTAATATTATTTTAAATAATTTTTAATTAATAAAATTATTATTAAAAGTTTCTAAGTGTAATATTATTGTATTTAAAATTGGTTAAAAGCCAAAAGTTGCTTACTAATCTTGTGTCTACTGTGATTGGGCCGACAAGGTAAACCCAAACCATGTCTAAAATTTGGGTATTCATTGTACTTTTCGAAAAGATTAGCGAGGTAAATTTATAATAACATAAATTTCTATAACCCCATGAGAAGAGAGGCAGATAGGCAATAACAAAAAAAGAGGGAATTTTGAAAATGGACCTAAACTAGAGGTCAAGTTGTTTAAAAGATAACTATTCTATGAAAATTTAAATGTCATGAAATTTTTATTTAAAAAAATTACTCTAATATCTTTAATAAACATAAACCTAGAAAATTCTTTCGTTGTTTATGATTTTTAATTTGATTTACAGGTTTTGATGTGCTTAAATTGAGTTTGTAAATTTTTTTAGGAGATTATCACAGAGTACCCTCACCCTTTAGCAAAATTTCACACAAAAGCGACTTTTGTTTATCTGTATTTGAGTGTACCCCTAACTTATAGAAAATTCATCATTCACATCCCTTTTGTTACGTCTTCTGTTAAAAGCTTGTAAATAACCTGAAAGGTGAGGGTTATAATTGTCATTTTCTAAAAGGGGCAGGAAACAACTTAGTAAGAAGTTAAATGTTAAAAAAATTCCACTTTCTCTATTTTAAACTTTCTCTTGAATTCTTTGGTCCCCACCATGCTTGTCGTGTTGCTTTCTTCTTTAGTCATTGTGCCTCTTGACTCTTGACCTAACTGTTCATCTTCGTTCAACCTTCATCGTTCTACAATTAGAAAGTTGTTTGAAGCATCACGTAATCCTCACTTGTAAGCTTTTTTCTTACTGTTTGCTCTTCGTTACTTGCATGAATAGCGAAAATGAGCTACTACATTTGCTTACATCTTAAATATTATTTTGTATTATTTATAATTTTTATACTATTCATAAGATGGGTTTTGTGCATGAATGTTATTTACAAGGATCGTTTGCTTACTATGTGTTTATTTTTACAAAAATCAGAACCCTATAAATTGGGAAAATTGGGGTTTCTTAAAATGAATGGAAAAAAGTGTAATTTATGTGATATCTTTGTTTTTTTTTACTGTTTTATTGACATGCATGCATATTATAGTGTTACAATACCCTTTTACTCATGCATGGGCACTGTTTTCGTTTGATACTAACCCTTTCTTTTTCCTTTTATCTTTTTTTTTAACACCATTCTCTGTTAGTATTTGTGTGCTTAGACTAACTATGGACAAAAGGACTTGAGTCATTATCATTCGTTGTAGTTTGGAGGAATTTGCTCAAGCATTGCTATAAGCAAATGGGTTAGGATTATCCTGGCTTTGTTTGAGTATGCCTTGTCAATTGCATTTTTTTATACAATTTCTTCAATTTGTAGTTTTATTTTGTTATTTGCTTAGATCGCATGATATTACATATGAAGTCACGTGATTGTTGTTATTTGCTTAGATTGCAGATATTATAGTTTGCATATGAAATGTGGAAAATTGAGGCTATTTATATTTGATAGCAAGTGGAATGTAAGTCATGTGATGGATAGGCTATATGAAATGCGGTGTAATTTTGCATGCATGTATCGACTGAGCTAACTGTGACAGAAACATGGTTGTGGTATTATTTTCGTATGAAATTGTATGCATGTGTTAGATAGGTTGTATGAAATGTGATGTAATTCATTTAAAATATTATGTAATTTGTTTACTAAGTTTATGAATTTGATTGTTATTTTTTTTCCAAATTTTGGCTGTTAATACCTCTTGATGCATATGGCAGCACCATGTTTGACTTTTTTATAACTTTGAAGTATTTGGGTAGTGAGTTTCCAGTTGGGTTAGTTGACCCTAATAAAGTTAGTATAATAGGGTTATTTCAAGCAGCAAATGTGATCTATAATCTAGGAGTTATTAATCATAGGGATATAAATTTCAAAGTTAATTTATCTTAGAATGGTGAGGAGTTTCACATAGGTACTAACAAACAATTTTTAGGAGTGTTGAATGTGTATTAAGTTAATGGTGTTTCTGACATAACCATTTCAGTAGAGGTAAGTCCTTTAGAAACTGAGCCACTTTCTTATAAGTTCTGTGACAATGAAGAAAGAAATGAACCTCAACCTCTAGAGCCTGTTAATGTAGGCATTAATGAACTAGGACTAGAGTTCCCCAATGTAAGGGAAAATGTTGAAAAAAAATAAAACCAGGACCAGAGTTGCACAATATAGGGAAAAATGGTAAAAAAGAACCAAAACCTAAGAAGAATTAGGAAAAAAATATAGACAATAAGGTAGAAACTGAATTGCCTCAACCCGACATTGACCATGAACCAGAAACAGAGTTGCCTAAGGTAGAAAATGAGCTGCCTAATCATGAAAATATAGATGATGAGGAAGAGTCAATAGCATTGTCTATGGGCCATAGTGAGCATGACCTTGAGAGTGATTCAGATACAGAATACAGACCTGAATCTGATGTGGAATTTGAACATAATTATAGTGGGCTGGGCAGTAAGGGTATTGGGGTTGATAATGAAGGAGATTGAAAAGATGATGACAAGTCCCATTACCAGAGTGATGTTGAGAACTTTAAGAAACTTATAAGTAGTTCAGATGATGAAGTAGGCAATGCAAGAATGGCTAGTGATAAGTGTCTATTTATATATCATTTTCATATCAATTCGTCCATGTTTCTTTGCTATATTCCTTGGTATTTTTATGTTTTTGTGTGATTTTGATGTTTGTAGGAGTTTTGGAGCAACTTGCACAAAAATGGAGTAAAACCCTTCATTTTCACCTCTGCTAGCCAACCATCTTCTCGGATTTAATTGTATTGATATACAATGAACCCGATGACATATCATATACCGTTGAAAAGCTCTCGAAGTCTACTTTTTGGAGAAATTTACGGTTTATGAATCCATTCAGTGTACCGAAAGTTGTAATCAAAACAGTGTGAGAAGTGTAGAAATGTAATTCCACACATCACTGTAGCATGTATAATACGGGACACTGTAGCACGTTACTGTAGCAGAGTATTTAAACACATTTTAGGGTTTTATTTTCATAACTTGAAGAGGGGAGAACGTGGTAGAGGCTGCAGCTCTGGAATTCTTTCATCTCTTGGAGTTCTTGAAGGAGAAAGGAAGCTTGGAAAGAGGAAGAACTACAATCCAAAGAGAATTACATCAAATTTGCTAAGTTTTTCCCTTCCCTTTCATTTTCTGGAATGTCTCCATGTTGTATTGTATTTACCACGTTCTTAAACATGTGTAACTGAATCTGAATTGGTTGAGGGTGATTTCAAAGCCCCTGATATGGTTTTTGTAAGTTGATTGTGCAAGAAGTTGTTATCCAATTCTCTAATTGAAGTTGCTTGTATTTTCCCATATCTAATGCTTATGATTGCTTGCTGATTGTATTTGGAATGGCCAACTGAATATAATCTGGTTGTTGTCTATTGCTAGACTAGAAATCTTGATCCGTAATTGTCTTGAATTTCTAATCCTTAGTAGCAAAATTGTGATCAGAGATTGCAATTGGAGAATACAACCTAAGTTAAATAATCCGAGCTTGTGTGTTTATTGCTTAGATCAACCTATCTTTCTTATCGTAATGCATCCATTGAATTAAATTTAGAGAGCTTGTTCTAGGTTGTTTAATGGATAGAGATTAAATAAAGAGCCTGTTTTATTTAACAACAAAGTAAGGAAAGATTGGGATAACAGAGCTTGTTGTTATCTACGGTTGATAATTTCAATGGTGTAATTGGATGACAATTCTACAATTAATTCGCAAATCCATATCTTGTGGTAGAGAATAATCCCTTAACCAGATTTCTTTCATTGTGTATCTCTCAATTAATTTAACTTTGCATTGTAGTATTCTTCATTTGCTTTCGAATTGAGTTTAGTTAATCAATCAACAAAACCCCCTATTTATTCTGTTTTCGCTTTCGAATAACAAATTCAATTAGAATCAATCCTCGTGGGAACGATATCTTACTTATCACTTTATTACTTGTGCGACTAGTATACTTGCTAGTTTTGAACGCATCAGCTAGGGCCCACAAGCATAATAAATTTACCCCTGTCTTAGAAAGAGAGATTGTGTTTAGGGTGGAGCAGGCATTCAATAACTACAAACACTTTAGGGAAGTACTTAGAGAGTACTTAGTGCAAAGTGGGATTAAGCTAAAAAGGCTTAAAAATAAGAAAGACAGGGTCACTTCTAAGTGTGTTACAAAGGGTTGCCCTTGGCGGATTTATGCCTCTAAAACATAAGACCTCATTACCTTCCAAATTAAGACCTACTAACCTAACCATAAGTGTGAAAAGGTTCCCCATATGCCTGAGTGCACCTATATTTGGATTGCTAAAAAATATGAGGACAATTTTAGGGACAATCATGACCTTAGTGTTGAATGGTTAGAAAAGGACTTGAAGAGGAGATTAGGGCTTGAACCCTTAAAACAAAAACTGTATAGTGCTAAGATGAAAGCCTTAATGTTATAGTTGAAGACCCAAAAAAGACTCTTAATTTATTGCATAAATATACAAATATAATATGGCATACAAACCCTGGTCCACTGTCCTTGTTAAGGCAGATTCAAATCTAATTTCTACCACCCCAAAATTTTAAGGTTTTTTAATATCATTTCTAGGAAAGAAAGTTGGGTTTGTAGAGGGATGTAGACCATTTGTTGGTCTTGATAGGTGTCACCTTAAAGGCCAAATAGGAGGGTTGCTTTTATCTGCTATTGTAATTGATGCTAATAATGGCATATATCCTTTAGTTTTAGAAGTTTGTGAGGCTGAGTGCAATGCAACATAGAACTAGCTTCTTGAACATTTTGCTGAACACATAGGAGTTGTTGATGGATTAGGGCTGCGTATAACCTTTATGAGTGATAGATAAAAAGGAATTATTCATGCTTTAAATGAAAAATGGCCATATGCATCTAGTAGGTATTGTGGAAAACACTTGTATGACAATTTTAAGAGAGGGCACATAGGACCAGGTCTATAACCGTTGTTCTGGATGGCCTGCAAGGCTGTAAATGCCACAAACTTCCACTCTGCCATGGAAGAGATCAAAGATGTGGATGGATTTGCATTTGAATATTTGGTAGCCATTCCCCCCACTAGTTGGAGTAGATACGCTTTTGATGAAAGGTTGAAAGTTGACCATGCAACCAACAACACCATAGACTCATTCAATTCATGGGTCAACCAACACTGAAGTCAAACATATTTGTCTATGATTGAGGATATTAAAAGAAAGATCATGAAGAGAATGCAAAAAAAGTAAGTGGCTAGTGCCATATAGCTAATTTTTACTTTATTACTTTATTTTCATTATGCTAGTTTTCATTATTAACATGTGTGCTAATATTTACTAAATTTCTTTTGATTTAATAGATTTCATGAATGTAAGAGGTCGCATTCAGGTTTGGGACCCAAAATTAGAACAATTATTCGTGATAGAGGGAAGTGGGCTAGGGTGATAGAAGTTATGTGGTGTGGCTCATTGGAGTTGGAAGTTATAAACAGAGTTGGAAGTTATAAACAGAGAGAGAGAGAGAGAGAGAGAGAGAGAGAGAGAGAGAGAGAGAGAGAGAGAGAGAGAGAGTTCACGTTGTAAGGTTGAGTGAAAGCTTTTGCTCATGTGGGTTGTTTCAAGTTTTAGAAATTCCATGTGTACATGCAATTGCATGTACAAATGAGTAGAGCATGGATGTTCATTAGTTTGTAGACAAGATGCCATTGAGAGATCAATATGTTGCTACATACAACTAATATATCCGCTCCCAATACCAAATCAGAGTGAATGGCCAGAGGTGCCTTTCAATAATCCGAAGGCTCCGAAGATCAAATGTAAGACATGGAGACCTAAGAAATCAAAGAAAGGGGCACCTGATGAAGGCCCTCTACCATCAAATAATTTACATACAATGAAATGCGAAAATTGTAATGGCTTTAGTCATAACAAAAGAACTTGCAAAGTTATCCCATCCATAAAGAAAAAGAAGGTAATTTCATCCATAAGTCATAAAATTCTAATTTTTAATCACAGCAGTCAATTGGGTCAAACACAATAAGAAAAGGGAGAGTTAAAATATTCAAACATTTATTTAGTTTATTTATTAATTTATTTAGCTCATTCATGAACTTATTTAGCTTCACTACAAGAAAAATGATCATATTTGACGGTCTTTGACCGTCAAATATGTATATATTTGGCGGTCTTAAAAACGCCACCAATGGCACTGCCAAATATAGTTAATTTGACAATATTTGATGATCGGTCAAAGTGCCAAATATGCATATAACCATACTTGGCGGTCAAAGACCGCCAAATATGAGAGGTTAAAAAATTAAAAAAATATACTTGGCGGTTAAAAACCGCCAAGTATTTAAAAAAATTAATATATATAATAAATATTTTAAAAATTTAATAAATTCATAATATATATAATAAGTATTTTAAAAATTTTAATAAATTCATAATATATAGAGCAAACTACAAAGAAACAATATGCTTTTTCAATTAGGAAGGGAAAAAAATCTCACTGCCTAATCTAAAAATAAAAATTATAATTTGGATCATTCAAGGAAACCAATACAATAAAATAAAGAAACATAATAAAATTAAAGAAGTTGGATTAAATTCACATGAATAAGGAACCATAATAAAATATGGCAATCAACTTGTCCTTCATTTCTTGCACATGAATAGCAGCTTCTGGGCAACTCCCTAGCTGTATGAATCTCAAAATCAGGTACATAAGAATAAAGAATAATGAGATCAAACTAAGACAGAAAATTCACAGATGCTTTTGATACCACTGAGTAGCCACACGGATTGCTAAAACACAAATTCACAGATGTTAGAAATAGAAATGCACAAATAAAAATTTTAATAATTTTGTCCTCTCTCCCGTGACCCAGCACCGCCTTCTTCTTCATTACAACTTGAAGGGTGGATGGGATTCTCATTTCCTATCCAAGCGTGACATGCTTTGCTATAATTAATTTATATAGTTAAATAATAAACTAATTATCAAAAATTTCCCATTACAGCAAGCTTCATCTTCAATCAACATGAAAAGCTCATTTAACCCAAAAACTGCATTAAAACTCCACAATACCAATTACCAAACCCACGGATCCACATTCAACTCCCTGCCAATCTTACATATAAAATTGGAAGGAAAACTTCTAGTATTTTATTTTTGAATGTTGTCATCGACAGGACTGCCAAAAATACTGATGCATGAAGAAACAATAATTTCTTCTCTACAATCAAAATTTTTATGGTGTGAGAACCAATTGGAATTCAGTCAATCATCAACATAAACAGATTCATCTAGGAAATCTTTGAGGGTTTCACTCAACCAACCAAAGCCTAAATAGAAATTAAGATGAAGTCAAGTTAATTAAAGACCAGTGTAGTAAGACTAAATAGGGCAGTAACAGAAGTTATCATGAAGGTATAAACACACAGCAGCGTACCTAATCGATATATATCACTTTTATGATTCAAATTAAAAGTGAAATCCAAGAGGCCTAATATATTTTACGTTGATTGTCTCACTTCACAAGTATATTTTCAACCAACAAGTGATATATCACTTTTTTTTCTCATCAGTCTTAAAAATCACATAGCAGTGAACCTTCTTCCTATGCAATTCCATAAATGCATTCTTGCTGTGTTCAGCCACACCCATGCCAGATGTGGCATTCGGCTGCAAAATAAAGCTAATCGCATAAATATAAAGTCCATAGAATAGTTAAAACTCAAAAAAGTTGCTGGGAAAGCTTGAATATTCTAATTAGAGTTTTCTTTGTCCTTTGACAGTGATAACACATCGATATACATGTTCTCTAATTTTAAGCAGATATTCTACCCTTTGGAAAAATCTTATGAAATCCAACAGATGTGCCATATTCAGATTTAGAGACATATTTCTTGCAAAAGTAGCTTTCAGGCTCAAATTTATGTATGATTTATGCATGAGTTAGGTTCTTTTTCACCTTCTCCTTGTCTTAATGAATTATTTCTTGATCAGCAACCCTGAAAGTGATCAAATCCAATATGCAAGAAGAGATTCAAAGCTAACAGAAACTTTTATCAGGAATCAAAAAAGAATTCTCCCCTGGATGCTTAAGATACATCAATACCCCATTTATAGTTGCATCTCTTTATAGCTAAAGAGAGGAAAAGGAAGCAACAAAAATTTCGAACTCTGCAATAGTAGTGTTAACAAGTAGATTACATGAAGAACATAAACTAAAAAAAGGAACTAATAGCCTTCAAGCCTATATATACCTTTATCATCAACTCTGTGAATTGCTTTACTATAACTTCATTATTTAGATTACCCACATTAAAATCTATCTATTTGCTCTCTCAGGGTTTTCCTGAAAATGATTGGTTCTTAGAAGGCAAGTTCCATGGCATTTAACTGATCAATAAAGATACTAAAAGAGAACTTACAATCATTAAAAGTATAGCTTCAACGCCATACTTGATAGAGCATAAGGCTCTCTGGGATTCCTCTCCATTAACAATCTTCCAATAGTCTCTTCATAGACTTCCTTCAAAAGAAGAGAAATGAATCAAATGTTTCTCTTTAGTAGCTAATTATAACATACAAATAAAAAAAATTAATTAACTAATTTACAAATTAAAATAAAGCAAACACATAAATTTTTATCTCCAATAGCTCAAGCCTAACTCAAAGTTAGATTAATCTAACATCCACCAACCCCAAGAAAGTATTAATTGAAAAAAAAAAACCTTAGTGGCGGTGAAATAGAAATTTGTTGGGGACAAGACTGGTAGTAGGATTCTAAAAAAGAAATGATTTATTTGATTTAATTGAAGGAGCAATGTAATTGTATATGAATATAATGTTATAAGGTGTAGTAACTTAAACTTATACGTGGATAATCAGCCAAGAAAGTATTAAACTTTGATCATGAAAAGTAGAAAAAAAAATAATAATAATTGCTAATCAAAGTACTTACTTGGCATGGTTCATGATCAGCTGCATGCTTTTTCATGTCTGACTTTGACTAAAAAGAGATGTTGCGTTCTAAAATATCTCTAATTGGAACCAATTACCCAACAAGCACACTATAATTTTCATCAAAAGCCCGTTAACTTTCTCTTGATTAGAACTCCAATAATAATGCTTTCTTGTTTCATATATATTTTAAGCTTAATTTTCTTTTTCATCACAAGCCCATTAACTTTCTCTTGATTAGACATGCTTTTTCATGTCTGACTTTGACTGAAAAGAGATGTTGGGTTCTAAAATATCTCTAATTGGAACCATAAAAAGTACTCACATTCCTATTATATTCAATAGTACAAAAAATTGAAACACTATGATGTATTTTTAAGAGCCTTTCGTATCCAAAGTTGATTCTTGGAATAAAAAAACAAACACATAGTAGTATATATGGGAAATATATAAAAGTAGAAAAAAAAAGTCATATCATGGATTACATAATAAACTAAATTGGGAGTTTTTCATCCTTCTCAGTTGTCCCCATTCTACTAATTCTCAAGGCTCAATTTCTTAGAAAAAGTTAAATTTGTCAACAAGAAACAGAGTCCTCTGTTTTCAAATGAATTAAAAAGCAACTTTTAATCAATACGATAATATCACATCTCAAGAAAGATAATAGGAAACTTGCATTTGACAATTCAAATCAATTTTGTACATGTTTTCAAATGTGGAGTACAAAGAAAAAAAAGTGAATAAAACATATGATTCACACGGTTTCCATCCAGACAAGACAACGCATTCCACTGGCTGAACACTAGACAGTGCAAGAGCTTAATTATAAAACAATCATGAAAAGAAGAATGGGTCACAAACTAATGGCAATTAGCTAGTCATACCAGAAGGCATTGAAAATCGGCACTAGAAACCTTTAAATACACTCTACCTTAATGATAAAGCAAGCTCAGGTTCTGGGCCAAGCGCATAAGCCCAAACAGCCTCCCAATCAATAGATTTTTCAGCTTTACTATCATATCTTAAGGGATATCCAACTTCGTATTGACAAATATTGCGTAATGCCTTATCAAGCACAGATAAAAGAAGATACAATCCAAGGGACTGTTGTCCTACCACCTAAAACAACCAAAGTTAGGAAATAATAAGAGATGAGATCAATAAGCATACAACAAAATATATAATATGTCAATCTTGTTATGTACTAGAGATCCATGCATGCTATGACTGGACTCAAAACTTCAATAAATATTACCTTACAGCCATATAAAATCAGAAGATATTCACCAAATAATAATCATAGAATAGAATTACAGAAGGGTATAGTAAAACTTACTACACTTCTAGTGAGGGCCACAGCTTCTTTGATAGTGGTGCGCAGTTATTCTGATAGAATAGAACTACCACATTGTCATCTTTTTTGACTAAAGGAAGATATTGACGTTTCAGATTAAAAACAAAAGAAAAACCTGAAGAAAAAGAGTCACTGGAAAAGTGGAAACTTACAATAATCTCAGCAACGACTCAAGGCTGGCGAAGAGGCTTCAACAGGAGGGCCAGGAGACGAGTAAGTAAAATCACGATTAACATCTGCATGATCACAAGAGGAAGTGCAAAACCCAGGGGCTTGTCACCTTGGAAAATCCCATTGGACGTAGCTTTCATGGGTGCACTTCCAGCCATTGTTTCACACTTTCTTCAAACTTCCAGGCTCTTCACACTCTCTTCAAAGTTCCTATAGTCGAGAGGACAATAATCAACAACTGAACTCTGAAAATTTGCCAAAGAAGTAAAATTTTCAATTTTCTCTTGGGGAAAAAAAAAACAAAAGATAAACAATCGGCCAATATTGGAAGGTCTAATCATTCACAACAAAGAAAATGACTTTGTGCTTCTTACCATGGTGTTCAGCCAACCTCATTGCAAGAACAATCCGGCTTTGTTCTAATCGTGTAATTGCAGCATCTCTGTCAGCTCATTGCTATGCTTGCACAGTCTATAAAATAGGACAAAAGTACATAAATAGATCCACACAGAAAAAAGCACATAAATGTTCTCTCATGCACCATCTAGCCCATTGCAGTTCTTGCATATTCAACAGGATAGTTGTATAATTAAGAATTATAAAAATTAAAACACCAGGTTCTGCACAAACCCACACACACTCGGAGAGAAGAAGCAACATAAAAGAACAAGGCAAAGTACTTGAGAGCCTAATTATTGGCAACTAACTAAAGCCCTGCCCAAACTACTATTTTCATGAGAAACTATGAACTTTGATTGTTATAAAAAACAGGAGAATGGTATTTTAATGAAGAAGGAGAGTTACATAGGTGGAGCAGATGTCCACAATTTTATTGTATATAAAATGAATCATTTACATTTATACACAGAAGTCAGCAAAGGCTAAATATCCCTCACAAAGAAATGAGATCCTAGAAAGTTCCCAAATCAAACAAACAATTTGCTCTCATCTTGTAATCAAATGATACGATCTCTGACTTCTTAGAACACCTATTATATTTCATTGTGACCCATCTAATCTCCCTATTGTACAAGCAACCGTTACAGAAACTGGGTCAAAATCATAGTGGCATGTATCCAACTACAAAGACCTTTTACAAAAATCCTAATTTTCAACTAACTGTTATCAAAGCCTCCACCTCAACTCAGAGCTTGAAAATACCATCATCCATGACAACTTCTAGACACATTCTTCTATGATAGGACTCAAAGCCTGCCAGGGCAAATATAGTAAACAGTCATGTCTTGATCACATAATAAGCCAAGATAATAACCACTGTCAGCATCTTAAGCATCACCAATTGAACTACTACCATACAAAAGATATGAAAAAGAATCGAAACATTGTCTTCCATCCAAAAACCTTAAGCAACTAGGCTCTGCATTTTACATAAAATCTTCTTTTATCCTCTCCCTCACCCTCCCAGACCAAAACCTCATACTCACTTTATATTAGATACTCATTTTTTCCCACTGATCTTACCTAATCTAAAATATCTCGAACGAATTTTTGAAAATTGTTCTCCTTTTTTCTTCTCGATGACCTTTAAACACGAACAAACCCCAAACAAAAACTACACATTAGCCAACAAAAAAAAAAATCCTTTTCCCCTTGTTTTCTAGGCATCCAAACAAAAAATATAAAATAGACGCAAATTAGTAACATAAATTTTAACAAATTGACAAAAGAAAATCTTACGTGCAAAACCCCTAGCTGGTCTTCGAGATTCTCAAGAGCAGTCCGAATTGCATTCACACTCTTAGCCTCTTGAATCGCGAAGCCGTTATCGTCTACACGAAACCCCTTCATGAACACGATGCCAGCCTGGTTATCTTCGGTGACATCATTGTAGAGCTTCTTCTTCTCGATTTTTTTAGGGTTTTGATGGAATTGAGAAAGTGGGTTCGCGAAATCGAGTGAATGGCGTCACTTATCTTGTCATGGAGGTCCCAGATTTTCTCCAGAACCACTTAGATTTCTTCAATCTCCATATCTCATTTCATGAGGTAAAGTGAGAGAAAATTTGGGCGGAAAAAGAAAGTCCTAGCAAACAACCCAAATAGGACAGTGGAGGCGGCCACAAGTCTAAGCATGAGAGACAATGGAGTGGTGGCTACCTACGAGTGCAAAAGTGACGATGTAGAAGAGGTGAGCTACGAACTCCATAGAGGACAGCAGACGTAGGGAACAGCGATGCCGTGATGGTGAAGGAGGGAAGCTCGGAGCAGCGTAGGAGGGGAGCTATGGAGCTATCGAAAATCACCTGGAAGCGTTGAAGGAGCAGCGAAATCGGTAGAAGATTGAGAGTTTGAGCTATGCTCAATTTAGGGTTGAATTGCACACCTAACAAAATGCAAAACGACGTCATTTTATATTAAACACATCTATATTTAGGCTATGCTTAATTTAGGATTGAATTTTATTAAATAAATATTATAACTTATGATTTATCTATATTTTACTATAAAATTATATTATTTTAATAAAATATGTAATATTGAAAAATTAAACATTTAAAATCCTAATATTAATTAAATTTTATTTTCAAAAAATTTAAATCTAATATATCTATATTTAATATTAAAAAATACTTAAAATTTTAAAATTTTCATATTACTTAAATTTTTAAAATTAGTTGAGTTCTTTATATTCAAAAATTTTATTTCTAACTATATCTATATTTTTTTGTAGTGAAACTTATCACACTTTTATAAAAATGTGATAAATATTGATTCAATAAAGACAAAAAGTGACAAATAAGTTGAATAACCAAGTTTGACTTCTAGATTAGTGTTATATTTCTCACTTTTTTAAAAAACCGTCAAATAAAAAAATTACAAAGTGACAAATATACAAAAAATTCTTGTAGTGCTTCTTTTTAATGTAGTGACAAGGTGGTTCTCTAACCAAAGACATCAAACACAATGAGATGAAAGCATACTATTGGGTATGCAAAACTTAACAGATTTTTGAAGATGATATTTTGGATCTGATGCATTATAAGGCAATGTATCTTGGAAGATGCATTAGGCATGATAGGTATATTTCGTAGGATGTTATTTTAGTTGTTACTTATTTTGTAAAGATACTTGATAGGCAGTTACCATATAACTGATTTTGTTTTTTGGTCAAACTTATGAATCGTATGCTCTATATGGCACCATTCAGGGCTACGTAAGGCATAATATTCAAATAGAAACTGGATGGATGTCTATGAAGTGTTGAATATCACTTTTGACGAATGAAATATACCTTTTACTGCTTTTTTCAAATGTTATGCGTTACACATTTACTAGTTTGAATTCGAATTGTATTTCATATTGTTTAAAAAATAACACATTACATGAGCTTTACAAGGCACGCAACTAAAAATAGTAGGAACATGTAGACTAGGAAATTCATCATCATGCCAACATTCCTTAATTGTTCATTCATTTCTTAGACAATTTCACTGTTGTTGAGCAGTTGCTTCAAATCACATTGCATCTCTTTTATGATAGGGTTGGTTTCATCCATTTCTTCACCATGACCATGACAACATTCTTCATTCATATTAAATTCATTATTATCAGGCTCCCACCATCTATAGAAGTTGCATGTATCAGATTTGCGTATAAAATATAACTTTCCAGGGTTCTTTGATGACTTAAATATCATTACAACTACTTTTGCACCACATTTGCATCTCCTATTTTTGAATTTTTTTTGTTTTCCCATTTACCATTTTACTTCTAATATTTGTCTAATTTGATGCGTTGCTTTGCTCCCTTGCATTACTTGAAGTTGAATGACTCATTAGAAATGCTTTTGACTGTGTTCTTCCTATTGGTGATAATGTATTAGATATGGATGTGGATGAAAGCAAAAGTGGTTAGTTGCAGCTGTGTATTTGGATGAATGTGTTGCAATTTGAGTTGAATCCTGTTGTGAGAATGAATTAGGAATATGATTGGAAAAACAAATGCGAATGAATGGATGTGTGTGAGATGAATTTGGCTATGAAATAATAACAATTTATATTATAGAATTCAACCTTTTCCATAAGCAGAAAGCACACAGTAACGACTACTTCTAACGGCTAATCAAAGAATTTTAGAATTTTCAAAATTTTGAGAGGTAAAATCATATTTTCTATGCCCAAATGGCAAGGGGAAACTATATATTATTTTTATTTTTATTAAGGGTAAAATGGTCATAACATAAGTTTTTAACTTAACTTATGCTCATGTATTTTAAAAAACAATTTTTAAGGATATTTTAGTAATTGGATGGAAACTGAATAGAAATGTGATAGCCTTTAACCACAAAAAAAAAAAAAAAAAAAACGAAAGGGATGTGTATGGTAAATTTTCCATAAGTTAGGGGCGCATGTTGATACAAATGGGCAAAAGTTGCTTTTTTGTAAAATTTCACTAAAATGTGAGGATACCATGTGATAATCTCCCTTTTTTTGGTTAAAAGTGTTTAGCGTGCGAAATTACTTAAAAAATGAGTCCAAATACTTGAAAAATATCTGATTTTCATTGAGAATAATAAAAGTTGAATGTTTATTGTCAAGAGTGTCGAATGTTTATTGTTGGATACAATGGAAAATTTTCACAATTAGCCCAAATTTGAGGGCCTTTTCAAAAATGGCCTCCCATAAATTTTTTTTTTAAACAAATAGCCTCTAACCACAAAATGTCCAAAATGCCTCCACCCCCTTATACGTTTTGTATGGCCATTCAAAAACAAAATCAGACTTCCCTCCTCCACACTGACTACCGTTGCCTTGCACGATTTCTGTTTCTATTCCTCCTATTCTACATTTTGATTTTGATTTCCGTTTGAGAGAGAGTGAAACCACAAAGGGAGAGAGGTCGTCGTCGTTTTAGGAGAGGAATCTTTACACCATTGCAATCGGTGAAGTTACGGTCTAACTAGTGCTAAAAATAATAAAATCAAAAACCCAGTCCAGGTACGTGGTGTTTTGAGTCATTTTCAGATTGGATGTTAAGCTATTAATACATTTTTTTATTTAAATATGGTTAGAACAGTGATAGTGACGATTTTGTGGAGAGACAAATGGGTTTAGGGATTTGCAGGATTTAGGTAAATAGAAATTGATATTGTTTTGTCGAAATTATAGTTAATAAGTGAAATAAACTTGTGATTGTGTTGCTATGAAAGTGGATAGATGAGGATTTTGTATGGGAAACGGAGGTTGAAGACGACACTGATTCGACAGCATCGAACTGTTGAACTGTTGTCAAACTATCGAACATTGTCAACATAGTCATCGAATGACTCTGTCGAATAAGTTGAATTGGCTTGTTGTTCTGTCAAATAAAGTGTTGTTGAATAATGTTGTCGAATAGTCGAATTGTACTACTGTATTGTCAAGTCATCGAGCAACAGTTGAACTGTCGAATTTATTATCTTCTTTTGATGCATTTGTCGAACCATTGTCGAATTAGTTTTTGATTGCATCGAACTATTGAATTATCTATCAAACATAAAGCCACCCTTGTCGAATTTGTCTACATGTTGTCAAATTGTCAAACGCTTCAATTCGACAGTTAGATTTGTAAATGGTCGAACTGTGAAATTTTTTAATGGAATTGTGATTTTTGCCTATCCATGCAAGGTTTTATGGTTCTAACCTATTTTGTCTTTCATTTTAGGCCTATATATGGAGCCCCAAAAGCCAATGATAACTTTTGACCTGAAAACACAAAAAATGCCCTATTTCAATGGTGTTAACACGACTATGATAGGGTTGGATTCCATTTCGGTCTACAATAAGCTTACTGAGAAGCAAAAGAGGCTGTTAACGAGCGAACAAGCTTCGATAAAATGATACAGATGCTTAAACAGACTTTCTTGGGCAAACTGGCACACTACATCATGTTGTGTGAGTTATAGACACATGACATAGATGAGGAGGAGAAGGAGGAGTTGTGGTACTTTGTTTACGGTAAGGCATTATGCTTTTATTATTACGAAATGAAATACATATTTAAGTTTGGTTGACCAACTTGAACTTGTTGATCATGCAAGGAAGACCATTTGATTCTCAAAGCATGAGTTTGCCCTAATCACGGGCCTGAAGTTTGGTCCAACACCTGCTTTTGAGCAAAACCTTAAACGGTTGAGGGACAAGCACTTGAAGCAACTTTTTATCAAGGGAAAACATATTAAGATTACATATTTCAAGGCTTGGATTGAGAGTATGAACTTTAAGAAAATGAGGTCTTTGGATGCTGTGAAGCTCACTATTTATTGGATTCTAGAACAGCTTCTGTTGGACCGGCTTAAATAGGTCTGATTAATTTTGACTACCTTGAACTTGTTGATGATCTAGATAGGTACAAGGACTATCCTTGGGGGACATCTACATGGAGAGAGACATATCATAGTCTTAGAAATGAAGTCTTAGACCAGGCGACTTAGTATGTACAAAGGGTTTTGGCGAAGGAATCGCACATGAAGAAAAAGCATAACCTTTACGGATGTTTGTATGCTTTCCAGGTACTACAATGAACTAGTTTTCATTTTCAAAATGTGAACTAGTTAGCAGTTACTTAGATGAAAATTACATGGCTTTTGTTGATTAGATTTGGTTGTATGAGGCTATTCCATTTGTGAGGTCCTCATAAGCATGGAGGGGGGTGGCTTTTGAAGGAAAGATCCCCTGTATTTTGAGATGGACTAGCATGGATAGACTTATCACTGAGGCAAAGGTGATGAGGGATGTATTTGGTGTATCTCGTGAGGTAAGAAAGTTAGACTTGAGCATTCACTTTGGCAAATGTTTCCTGCACAATGCCTTTTTCATTGTTATAAATATTTCTGTTCAATTTTTCCACCAACGGGATCCTTCATTGGTTAGCCTTTGTCTAGAGAACGCAGAGCAAGGTAACGACCTGTACATCAAGAATCAGCATTGGATCAAAGGCCCAGGAGGCCCATTTTTTATTGGGCCAAGGCCAATGAATAACCACCATCAAAGACAAAAACAGTCGAAAAAAATAAGAAGGAGAAGCAACTAGTGCCGAGCGAGGTTGAGAGTTTGATTTCTAAAGCACATGAGGAAGCTCCAAAAAGTTATTTTAGGCATATAGATGGTCAGGTCAGTAAATGTTGTTCCAGTGATTAGACCGCTGCCTCTCGTGGATGCCCTTTATCACAAGCTTGCAGTGCATCGTGTAGAGATGGCCGCTACCCATGCTGACCATTTTAAAGTGGTACAGGCTCTACATGACCACGATATAGATGACATAGAGGCATTGTAAGACGAGGTGCAGTAGTTAGTGATGAAGAATGCCAATTGCGAGATGAGATACCCATTTATGCGAAGGCAACGGATGACGAGGTAACTTTTTTTATTAATTTTCGGTGAAGGTAACCAAATTTGTGCAGGTTTTTAATATAATTCTTAATTTATGTAGGAGGAAGCGAAACAGTTAGCACCCATGCCCCAGATAATGGACCACCCATCTTAGCAGGAAGCACAATACTCCCTAGTCATAGAAGAGATGGTGCATTTGTCGTGAGAGAGTACACTAGAGGTTCCAATGGTTAACTTGTCGTAGGAAGTACAAAGTGACACCACCAAGAGTGTTTACATCATTGGATCCGGACTAGTAACATATTAGTTGGTGAAGCTTTACACTGATAGGATTTAGAGGAAGGCGATGTTCTTCTCAGCTCATACACAAATCTAGACCAGCCAGTGAAAAGACAGAAGGTAGTGCGTGCATCACAGGATGTACCAACCGACCCTGCATAGTCCTCTTATGATTGGGCATGTATGTTCAATGAGCAGTATAGGTCCTGCTTCGATGCTTGGTAAGCAAGGGGCATACACGCATTCAGCTTGGACCCGACTACTTTGCATCCAGTACATCTTGGTTTTTTGATATGACTACATACGGATCATGGCTTTCTAATGAGGTTAGGTTCTTATTGTTGGAAGTTTAAACAAAGCTTAAGAGTTTATTTAGAATTTAAAGTGTAAACTAAAATAAGATTAGAGTCCTAATTAGATTAGAAGACATGTTATGGAAGGATTAATAATCCTAGTAAATTATGGATAATGGCTAATTATTTAGTTATTTTAGAAATATTAGTATTTATGGTTTGAGTAGGATTAGGATTGAGTCTACTATATAAGTATTTGTAATTTGTCAATTTTATTAAGAAGAAGTAATAAAGAGTTGATAAGTGTTCAAGAGTCAATATCTTCTTCTTCATTATGTTCTTGTTTTGCTTGATTGGTTGAGTAATTATTCTCCAACAAAGTGGTATCAGAGTAAGCCAAATTCCAACACATGTAGCATACTTCTGGATCAAATTATCATTTTCTTTACTTTACAAATCATGTCTAACTCGGTTCCTGCTGCAATCACAGCACATTAATACATCCATGTACTTCGTTCGTGTCAGATGAGTGCACAATCCTGAGGTGGTACAACGGTGGTTCATTACCTCAACTGCAGACTCTTTGTAAGTATTTCACTATAACTATAAGTTAATTTATATAAAACTGGCATAGATGAGTGATTTTTAGTCTCATTTACAATAATTTCAACAATTTTGGATGAGTAGCACCTACGAAACGTGCAAAGAGAAGTTAGACAAAATCACGTGAGAGCCACTATTATTCGAGTATGCAGATGGCCTGAACATGAGCGATGGTTCATGTTGGACTGATAGAGACTATGTAAGTCTTACTTCTAATGTCTCAATTATTTTAGTTCTATTGTATTATATCAACTCAATTTATATGACCTCTTCTACTTATTGATTGTAATAGGTCTATACACTGGTGAATTTTAGTGGCCAGCATTGGGTCCTAGCGCAGATTTATTTTAAGAGTAGAGGGGTTGTTTCTATGATTCGTAGATACCTGAGGATCCAGACTCCCACCATAAGTTGATTGATTACGATATGCCCTTTGCAACCTTAACACCGTATCTGATGGAGACGTTATGTGGTTCTCTGTTGATTACGATATGCCCTTTGCAACCTTAACACCGTATCTGATGGAGACGTTATGCGGTTCTCTGAGCATATAGACATCTCTCACGAGACTACTTCATTTGCCATCTTTTGTTCCACAGAGGCTGTACCTCAACAACCTCTGTGAAGTGGTGCATGTGGAGTGTTTTGTGCCACATATGCCAAGCTTCAGGAGTTGGGTTAAGCATGATCGCCCATGTTGAGGAGCAGACATTGAGAACACAGATGGCAGTGTAGATTTGGCATTTAAGAAGCATGGACCACACCAACACATTTAGGAAGTATAGTTTGGATTGGTTGCCGACGGATGAGTCATTTTGTCATATGTGTCTACAGTTCCATTTGTAGTACCACTTACCTATTGTATATAGTTTTGCTTATGTATAGTCTATTTATTTTGTATACACTTCACTTTCATTTTCTTTTTAGTTGTTCTATTGTATATAAGTTAATTTTGTTTGTTCATTCAGTTAGTTAGTAAATGGAAATGCTATTTACGTCAATGCACAAGTTGATTGATTTCAGCAAATCTTCATTATGACAATCTTGCAATAGTATACAATTCAATTAACATTTACGAAATAAAGAAAAACAAGAACAATCAAGTTACACTGGAAGGGTTGGCTTCATCTAAGGTTAGCAATGGGTGAAGGGGTACTAGATTCTTACATATCTATCGGTTGTGCCCTTTATCCCACACCAGTTGCATGTATGTTGTCTAAATGTCTCCCCTATTGATGGAATACGTTGTGCATGGTGTCGTCTAGTTTGTGTGTAAGAGATACGTAAGAGTACAACCTGTGCCCACACATCATCTGGTACCACCCAATCTGCGCTCATCTTGACCGGGATTACGGGTAATGCATATGCGAGCATCAAATGTTCATTTGTGTATATCAAGTTACAAAAAGATACAACTGTCTTCAATCTAGTATAACAACAAGTTACAATAGCATGAAACATAGAATCTGATCCAAATCAAACATTTTATAAGAACATGTCCTCCCATTCAAATCCATAACATCGACCCTAATTCCAGAGTACACTTGATATAGGTGTCAACTGATTGGAGGAACCCGAAGTCCGTTAGATTCATCTTTCTTGTTTTTTAATAACTCTTTCGTCCACTTTGTCAGTGTCATTGTGGAATTAGCTGTAATAGTCCTTCTCTTATAGAATCACTACTACAAAGCCTATAGCACAAGAAATATATGTCAAACAAATTATATTTTGTAAAGCATATAAGAAAAATAGTAACAGAACATACTACTCAATAAAATTCACAAATCAAGGTGATGCCTACGTTCTTTGCCTTCTTATCATGTTGTTCATAGACTCAGCAATCTTCTAGATGATGCATATAAATCCCAAACACTGCATTAAGAAATATAATAGATACTGCCTTTTTTATACTTTTGTGATTATCAGAGATGAAAACAAGGTTTGGAATGTGTCTAATACAACCATGGAGCCTTGACATGAACCAATACCATGAATTATCATTCTTCGAGTGTTCGAAATTGAGGGCTAGAGGGAATATTTGGTTGTTGCCACTCAGACATTGTGCCATGAACATTGTGCCTCGGTACTTCCCTATCAAGAAGATGCCATCAACTACAACAACAGGTCTAATTGAACTCATAAATCCCATAATGGATGCCCCTAATGCCATGAAAAAAATACTTGAAGCAATTGTCATTATCCACCTTAAGTGTTGTCATAGTACCAAGATTTTATGATTTAATCATATACGCATATGAAGGCAATAGAGCAAATGACTCCTCAGTAGTTCTATGGAGTTAGTTCAGGGCAATCTCTTTCGCCCTCCATGCCTTTTGATAACTGATGGTAATGTGCAAGTCTTTTTATACATTCTCAATTATTTCAAGGGGTTGAGATATTCCTGAGGCATTGACAAATTTCTCCTTTATGTGAGCCCCAATTAGTTCTGCATTTCCTTGCTTATGGTTTGAATGTAAGCCAGAACCTTCGCATGTGTAGGTGTTGTTAAAAACCCGTACTTGGAAGTAGTCAGTGTCTTTAATCTTCGTTACTCTCAAATGCCATTTGCAAGTTTCCTCGCGACAATCCACTTCTAACCGGGTTTTAGTTAATCTAGTTACTTGAACTCAGAATTGTGATGCAAGGCAAGGTTTGCCACCTTATGGAAAAGCTCATTCTTGTGAGAAAATATATGACCCACTTAAACTTTACCAATGTCAATTTTATGCGTGTTGTCCAAAACTCGTGCTGTCAAAGTTGGTGTTGGAGGCGTGAACCTAAACACATCCTTAACTCTGTCAAGTACCGAATCAACCATATTATGGTTATGTGAAATTTGTTCATCATGTTCCAAATGAAAATCTGTCCCATCATTATCGTCACCAAAATCCTGAAGATGCCAAACATTGTGTGCACTCTCATTTGCAGCATCATCTTTAACATTGTCTTCTTCAACTGTGTTTTCCTGGTAACTATCTTTCACTCTTGACACATCCTGAGATGCTTCTTCTTTGATGCTATGGAGGTGGTGAGCATCATCATTTGTTACTCTAATACCACAATAGCCTATAGAACCATAAACACCAACTCCTTCAAGAAGACCTCCAACATTACCATGACCTGCTCCAACATTACCATCACCGACAATGTTACCATTACTACCAACTCTATCATCCGACATGTTCACAAAACTGTCCATATTTTGTTATGCTTGCTCAAATGTTTCAAGGTTAGAAGTTCCAACGTGCTCCGTTACATTAACACATTGTGGTCTCAATGTTTGCCTTGTACGATGATCAACCTCAACATATAAAGCCTTGTACGATGTTTGCCTTGTACGATGATCAACCTCAACAGATGCATTCGGATAGAGGTTTGAAGCTGTCTTCAATAAAAAAAACCATAGTCCTTCTCTGTTCAGATTGGGAGAGGCCTAGTAGAACAATATACTCTAAACATGGCACCGAACCTTAGCTTTGTTTACGGACAGTCTACCCCAATCGTATCATATATCAATTGCAAAACTCTGGGTAAGATGTATGTATTGACATCCATAATGGAAATTTCTCTCTGCCTATGTAAAAATGATCACCACTAGATAACACCTCCCACTTCCTACCATAGAATAATGCAAATCTGACATTATCCGCTAACTATGAAGTCCAAAATGTCCACAAATTAGTGAAAATACAGTTAAAATACAAAAAACCACAAAATCGATCAAATATGGCATTTTTTCCAAAAAATTCGATAGTGCAACATATAGGTTATCGAACAGTCGAATCAGATCGATGACAATCTAACAGTTCGATAATATGATTTGATAAAACTTCGATGACGACCTAGAAGTTCGACAGAAATTCGAAAATTAGACAATTATTCGATAATGGTTCGATGACTCGACAGTCGAGTTCTCGAATTTCGATACGATTGTTGAATTCGACGACTGGAAATTGTAAGTTCGGGTATCACAGCAGAAAACATGATTTTCACACAACAAATTGATAAAAACTACCATAATAACTCTTTTCCGAACATTATTCAACTATTTCTATAAATGTGGGATGAATTTCAAAGGAAATTTTGACCTAATCATCTTAATTTTTTTTTTAGCTTAGTTAGAGAGAATATGACCTTTTCAAAGCTTTTTAATCTTGATTTTTGTCTTTTTTTTTGTTCAAATTGTAGATTTCGGTATATATAATTATTGTATATCTTTAGTTAATTCAAATTTTGCCTTAGTTTTGATTTCGTATGAGTTAGGGAGAGAGAGTAATAGCGGTGATTAGAATTGGTTAGAGGGAGTTATTATATAAGGGGCATTTTGGTCAATTTTGTGAGTGCAAGCTAGTGGGTTAAAAAGAAAAAAATTACAAGGGAGCCCTTTTTTTTAAGAGGCCCCTAGTTTTATGAAAATTTCCCGATATCAATGGCGTGTTTAAGGGTGGCAATTTTCGACACGACACGTGAACACGACTTGACACGACACAGGTTTAAGCGGGTTTGGATTTTGTCTTATTCGTGTTCGTGTTGATGTCAACTCATTTAATAATCGTGTCGTGTTCGGGTTGAGAGTCTTCGACATGCGAACATGATTATGACACGAACACGTTTATGACACAAGTAACACGAATAACACGACTTGACACGATAACACGAATATTGACACAATTACCAAATAATATTAAATTTAAAAATATTAGATTTAATATTAAAATTTTGGACATTTAATCCCTACTACATGTATCCAAATTTTAAATTAAGAATATAATTTTGAAACCTAATAAATTTTAAACCTGCTACACGTTTGGACACTTTTGTCATTTAATAAAATTTTAAATCTAATTCTAATTTTGATGCAGTAGGCATTTTTTCTCTTAAATTATCTCATACTATTCTTCTTATATTTTTTCGCATAATTCTCTCTCATCTTTTTCTCTCTTCTTCATCCTTTCTCTCTCTGTAATTATAATATCTCTCTCATATTTTTTCTTTTTTTCCTATGTTTTACTGCATTTTCTTCATCTTATTTATTATCAAATATATTTATCAACTTAAGTTTTAAGAGGAGAAGAAAGAAGGCAAGAGAGAAACAAACAACAGTTTGGAATCCGATAGTATGAAATCTGACACTCGACAGCATGAAAATCCGACACTCGACATAATTTGACACTTAACAACATTAAATCCGACACTTAAAGACATGAAAGCCGACACTCGACAGCATGAAAATCTGACACTCGATATAATGAAAATCCGCCACTCGACATAATGAAAATCCGACACTCAACATAATCCGACACTTAACAACATTAAATTTGACACTCGAAAGCATGAAAGCTGACACTCGATGGTATAGAATCTAACACTCAACAGTATAAAATTCGACACTCGACATAATTCGATACTTGACAACATTAAATCCAACACTCAAAGGCATGAAAGCTGACACTTGATAGCATGAAAATCCGACATTCGACATAATGAAAATCTAACACTCGACATAATCTGACACTTGACAACTTTAAATTCGATACTCGACGGTATGGAATCTAACACTCAACAGTATAAAATCCGACACTCGACATAATCCAATACTTGACAACATTAAATCTAACACTCGAAGGCATGAAAGCGTGTCGTGTCATATTACCTGTTTAATAATTGTGTCATATTTGTGTTGAGTCTTAATAACACAAATAATAAACTGATTGTATTCGTATCGTGTTAATATTTATCATGTCATAACTAGATTCAATACGAATATGACCCACAAATACGAATTACCGATCCCACGTGTGTTGTGTTAGACGTAGTTGTCAGATGTCTGATGTTTGTTATCAAATGTCGAATTCTCCGTCTGTTTTCTGATACTATATTAAAAAAAAAAAAACAAAAAGAGTGATGAGACAATTTTCAGAATAAAAGGTATTGGGGTGTAAATTTTTCTGAAGTGAGGTAGGTTTTAATTTTTAACTTACATCTATAATCTGGTTCATTTTATTTTTTATTTTTTAATTTTCCCCGACAGAAATCCTAGACAAGAGCGAGGAAGTTGTTGAGAAAGCGAAGGCCGAAGCGATCTATCTATCGTTGTTTAGAGAATCTGATCAGGTCAACATTAATTCAAACCATGTCCTCCAACACCCACTCAAGAACCTTAAGCTTAGTAGCAGTCACGGTGGTGGCGGCGTCAACTGCCATCTCCCGTACTATATCTCTCTTTGCACATTAAACGTGGGTGTATTAGTGGTATAAGGGCTCTTTTCTCACCTTGGTCGTTTTATTTATGATGTTTCAGTTTTGATATGGAGAAAGGTTAAAGGGTTGGAGAGGTCTTTGAACGAGGCCTTAAGAAAATGTGCTGCTGAGAGGCAAGGCCGTATCAGAGCTCAGCAGGTGACTTTGAAACTATAACTGAAACTTCACTTTACCATGTTTTCTTATTATTGTTATTGTTATTGTTAGGCTCTTACAATAACATGTACTCTTCTAGGCTTTGAGGGAAGCTATAGCTCAGCCCAGGTCTGAAAATGTGGAGATGATGAAGTCTTATCCCATGACTCCTATTGGTGAAGTCCACTCTTGCTTCTCTGCTAGGTGATTTGCATGGAAGATTAATTTTTGTTTGTTTGTGTTCTTTTGATATTATTGGATGAAGAATTTAAGGAAAAAATTTGGGAAAGTAAAAAGATCTTTTGTTTATCCGCAAAAGAGTTTGAGTTGGGTTAGTAAATTTAATGGTTTGTTGAATTGGGTTGGTTGTAACATTTAAAAGGTTTTGTGTATACACTAAAATCAAGAATGGAATTGATTTTGCAAAAGTTGACGGAGGGCGAATAGAAAACTCATGAAGAATGTTCCTCCTGTGCAAAATTGTTGATTATCTGCAACTTTTGAGTGCATGTGTCTACTCCCGTTTGAATTCAATAATTTGGGAAGGTTGTTTAAGTGACGGAACGCATGTCTTGCTAGTAGTCTTAACATACAGATTCAAGAAAGTGATTATTTTAATAGAAGAGGTCATTGTTTTATGTTAGTCATTTATGCTTTTTCTTATTTGTCAGTAATAATTCCAACTTCATGCATCAGCTAGTGTAAGGATTTGAACAAAACCTTTATGACAATGCTCATTGAGTAATGCATGTATGAGTGCTTGTTTAATCAGATGAACTATTTCAATTGTGCAGAAATGGGACACCAATGCAACCTTTAATTGTGCCTCTAGCCAGGGCATGTTTGGTGTTTGAGGCATCACGTGTTCCTCCTGCTTCCCTTGAGGGTCTTGGAGAATATTCTCATTGCTGGATTATTTATGTATTTCATTTAAATACAGATCTCGAGAAGTTATGGAAGAATCCATCAAAATCAAAGTTCAAGGCAAAGGCATGTGACACTATATGAATCTTTTTCACTGAATTTCTTTTTTCTTATCATCTCTAAACTTCTATAAAAGTTTTGCCTGATCGTTAGGTGAGAGTCCCAAGACTAAAAGGTGAAAGGATGGGACTCTTTGCTACAAGATCTCCTCATCGGCCATGCCCTATTGGTCTCACTGTTGCAAAGGTGCAAATTTCATATATGCATGGATTTCTCTTTATGCTGACGCAAACATTTATTAATCTCTTTCTTTCCCAAGACACTAATCAAGTTTAATCAGGTATCAAAGAAGAGAATTATATTTTTGGAAAACTTGGAGACTAGGAACTTACCATAAATTTCACCCAAAACATGCCAGGTGGGTTTAAAAAAATCAAATGGATGTGTTGCCGTTCCTTTATCAGCAACATATTATATATTTAGCTATGATAGGCATGATTGTTGCAATCAACCGTTCCCTATTTTGATAGCAAGATTTTGTCCCAGTTTTCTTTATCAATTGCCAGTAGCATTGCTCTTTTGAAGGCAGTATAAGGCTTTAGCCTTTGAGTCACTGTCCTCTGAGTCTCCCTTGGTGATATGCTCAACCTGTTTGAAGAAGGGTAATAAGTTTCTCGACATACACTAAAATGAATCCTGTGTGAGGGAATGCGTCCTCAGGTGCAAGTGTGGAAATGTTTGCACTTTGATTTGTTTGTTAGGAAAGAGAAGTGTGGGAAAGGAAAAGTGAAGTTAGTTTTATTTCTTTGAATTGAATATAGAGGATAGGAAAAGAGGGGACAAATATTTCATCGCCATCCCCATTTTCAGTGTTCTCAGATTTGACTAAACTAGGATGTAAAGTGAAAAGGTTTTAGACACTGCAACATATACAAATTTGCCTTCATCCCTTTCTTTGATATCTTCCATATTTCCATCCCTCCTACCAATTTGTCCATTTGAGAATTAAATTAAAGATTTATGTGAATAAAATTTTCTTTTCTGTTTGCTGCATTGCATGGCTCGGAAATTGCGTCTGTCTTCATAATTGCAGTACATTGGATGCTGTATATTGTCATCTTCCTTATTTATTTAGCAATTTATGACTCTTGAGAAAAGACAAAATAGGCATGCGGAAGGGGTATGCATTCGTTTTAATAAGTATACTCTGTGTAAATTAGGTGGAGGCAGTGCAAGGAAATATGGTTCTGCTATCTGGTGTGGATCTGGTTGATGGGACAGTAAGTTTTCAATTGCTCATATTAAATGGCCACACTAAACTAGATGGTTGATGGATTCCTCTCCTTCTTGCTTATAAGTTTTGTCTATGTGAACTAAGTGCCTTTCAGTGTGCTGTTGATGATGTTAATTATTAGATCTCACTCACTGTTTTAGAATGCCCACAGCCAGTACTGGATGTCAAGCCATATCTACCTTACTGTGACAGCATACAAGGAGCAGCAGTGCCAGAGTGGGTAACGGTATAATATCTACAATCCTTTAGCTTGAAATCAGGTTTTAGGGTTATAGCATGTGCATCACAACTTATTTCCCTTAATAGGAAAACTTACTTATTATATTTGTGTTTTGTTAAGTTGTTGCATTTGGCAATTTGAAAATACTTTTTCCCATGGTTTATGGGTGTTATTCATGCTAATTTAGAAAGTCAAATCACTCAAAATCTGGATTTAGATCCTTGATAGCGGGGGTTCACAAGCTCATCAAAATTAATATTTTGCTCCTTGTCAGTATTGGAGTGCCACTCTCAGTTTCATAGACTGAATTGTTATTGTGATATTAGTTGCTTCTGCACCTGCTTTTCTCATTTTCCCTTTTTTCTCATTTATATCACTGGGTTCCTTATCATTTTCAGTACTCTTTTTTTTTTTTTTTTTTTTTAATTTTCCCCTGGCAAAGGTGGACAATATGTTAGCAATAACTTCTGTCAGCTTCTCTGAGGGCTTCTTTTCCACACTTACTGATTGTTGGGAAACTGTAGTAAGTGGTTTCTTCTCAGCTTTATATTAAGCACTGTTTATAATTTCTTAATACCTGTTATTTCTCATGTTTTCTGAGTTACCGATGCAGGCTTTTTCTATTTGTACTTTTATTTTTTAGGGCAAGTATATGGGTTAGAACCAAAAGGAATAAAAAAAGAATGAGATTTTAAAGACAAGATGCCTGAAACCAGAGGCCTAAGGTGAAAAGGAAAAACTGAGGTGTTGTTCTCCAGGAAAACAGCAATAAACACCAAACTTGAATTCGCCACGAGTTTCCTATCAAAATTAAAAATAAAAACCCCACCAAACCTCAATTCATCACATCAGGATTCCTTTTATTCCTGTCATACTCTTACATTGAAGTCAAGGTGATCTAACAGAGGAATCAAATCTCTTCAACTTATGAAGTTCTTATTCTGCATTTGCTTTTTTTAAGGCCTTTCATAATTATTTGGAACCCATGTAAAACTCCACTAAAAACCTATCTCCGAATTTATAGTTATCAAGAAGTGATAGTCTTAATTTCATGATAGGCCTTATTTGAACTAGTAGGCTTCAGAATGTTTAATGTTAGAAATAATGTCCACTTCTTGGCTCAGATTTCATCTCATTGCTGTGAGATGCAGTCTTGACTGGTCTCTGTAGCTTGAGGTCTGGAAACTTTTTTGTAAGGATCAATTTCCCTCATTGTATTGTGATTTTGTGGCTTATAGTTGTGAAAGCATAGTTTCTACTCGATCTTTTCAAAATGATGCTTTAGTGATTGGGAATTTTCTTTAACATGTTATTTTGCAATAGATGAGCAAATGTCAATTTCCCTCACATTCCCAAAACACAGCCTTGTATTCTTGTTGTCGTACATTGGGTTTAACTGCATTTCAATTGTTTCAGGAGAAGAAGTCACTATATGCATCACCTGATGAGTTTCAGAGTTTAATCAAACAGGTCCTTTCATGGGATATAAGATCAGTTTCACAGCGAAACCGACCTCATGATTCCCTTGTTAACATCGGAAGTGGCAAAGAGTTGGATAATACTTCAGATCTGGATGATAGCCTAGACATAGACCGAATTCCTTCTGAGGACATCATTTATCATCTGATATTGGAAGGACTGGATGTCTCATACAGAATTGATTGCAAAGGTAATGTCATGGTAGAAAAAGTGCTAATTTCATCTGAGCTCCCCAATTGTAACAAAAACAGTTGCAATTACTTAATGTGGAGACACCAACTTGACTCATCGGGATGTTTTTCCAATGTATAGAATTCTCCAGGTTAGGGTTTGCCTTTCCTAATATTTAACCAAACAAATATTGATGGCTTGCCATCGCCAATCCTGTACGTTGGATGACATTTAATTTGTGATACCTTAACAAATTTCAATGAATATTCTTTTAAAGACATAAAACATGAAAGAATTCTTTCATGCTAGTTGGCAAGACACAAAACTTATAATTTGTGAAACTCCTCATAGTTTATTGAAGTCATGAAATGGATATGTATAATATGTATGCATTATCTTAAAGTCCCTAAAACATACATGAATAATTAATGGGTTTTTTCATACTTTCAATAATAAAATGATGAAGGGTTTTCCATAGCCTTTCCCTTTAGGTAATTTCTTCTTATCTATCAAGAATATAGCCACCAATTATGCATACCCATTGTCCAAACGCCCATGAGTAAAGAGGTCTTTGAATGAATTCACTGAACTTGAATTCCAATATTAATTAAGTGACGTAATGAAAAGATTTATCAAATTTTAGGGCTCCCAATAGGCATGGATCGCTGATCATCATGCCCACCCCAAACCCCATTCTAATAATGTGGGATGTTACGAGGTTTCTCTAATTGGAAAAGAAATCACCATCTCCATATTTGTGCTATTTGGAGTTAAAAAGAAAGTAATGCAGTGCTCACCCTTTAGTTTAGAGCGTTTAGCCAATATAAGAGAGGCTGCTCTATCAAAAAACACAGTTTAAAATAAATAATTTATTAAAATAATTTGTAATATTTAGTTAAATATTAAAATATCTTCTTTTCTATTTTTAAAAAATTTTAAAAATTGAATATTAATTAAATTAAATTATTTATGTCATTTAATTAATTTCTAAAGTAATTTAAATCAATTTAATATTAAAAGTTGGATTTATATAAAAAATTTTACAGTACAATATCAAAACCAAACATAGTTGTACTATATTTACGTAATCTTGTCACACGGTATTTAATAAAATTCAATTACAAAAAAAAAAAATTACGATAGTCAAATATAGGACACCAAACATGCACAGTTTTTCCTTATTGTAGTTTCTCAACTTAGGTCTTAAAAGAATTTGATATTTTATTTGATCGTGTTGTTGTTCTTATTAATAAAGCGACAATAGACATATGAAAAAGATTAAGATATAAAATTGATGGAAAGAAGAAAAAAAAAAAGGAAAAGGTTATTTTATTTTTGAGATTGAAGGGGGTATTATTAATAAAAAGATTTATTTTAAAGATTTTTAAATATGGTATATTAAAATATAGGGCTTCTTTAAGAGGGTGTCTTTCACCTTTTGACACTACACTACGGAGAAGATTTAACCGTTCTTTAGATCACTAGTGAGAGGAAATGGCACTACTCTTCCCAAAAGTCTATAATAGAATGGGATAATACAATTCATATAAACTAGCGCAATAAAGTTTAAACAAATATATGAAGATAAATAATAAAATCCATGAATTAGTAAAAATAAATAATATGATAAACAAATAAAGATATACGGTGCCACGCATCATACAATTTATATAACATGGCTAAAAATTATATTTTCCATAATATGATTAAGAACTTTGTAATCCACCTTGTGATGTAATCTTGTGGTAATCAATCAATGATGTATTAAAATTTGAATTTTGTAATTATATTTCAAGCAGCTAATTTTTCTTAAAATGTTTTTAAGTAAATGTTTTTATATTTACTTGTAAATGATATAAATGAATTTGAAAATGATGTTCTTACTTGTAATAAACTATTAAGAAAACTTTTTGGCGAGTAGATATTTGTCTATTTAGTTTTTAGTTGTACTTAATTTTTTTCTTGTATTCAGTAATTACTTTTTTTGTTTTAAGGTTTTGTCTCCTTTTGCTATTTTCAATTGGAATATGTTTAATTTTAATATTTTAATTAATTTCTATATATATTAATTATTATTGCACAACAATAATTGGTTATGAAAATATGAGTTTAATACTGTCAACCTAAACCTAGAAAGAAAAAAATTAAATTAATGAAACTTTTTGGGATGGGTTGTAGTGCACAGCCTCGTCCAAAAACAAGATCAGAATTTGTTGCTTAACAGATTCGCCCATATAGCTGAAAAACAAAAAAAATAGAGAGACTTACCAAATCATTAAGAACGTGTTTAATATGCGACTTAGCGTAGTATTGTCTTGCATTACGTAATATTTTATAATAGTAAAAATAATGATAATGTATACTCATATTGTATTAATTTATAAATTTTTTATTTTTATTTTATAAAAATTAATTAATAATTATTTTTTAAATAAGTTGAAAAATGTCATTGGAAATTGATCAACCCACTGTCGATTGCCGATCATGAACAGTTTTTCCAGTGCATTTACAACACCACTGAGACTATTATGATTGTTGGAAGACGATCGATATGATGGAGTGGTTTTAATGGTCGAAATATGTGTATTTTAGCCATAAAAATCATCAGAAAATCTGAATGCTTTCAAGTTGTGTAGCCTGTACATCTAAACGACCAATCATTTACCCAAAAATCCATCACCATGTTGTAGATCGGGTCTTGCCAGTCATTTTGATGCTAAGCAATTGCCAAACTTGTTCTGATAGTCGGTGCCAACGTCATTCCCGATCGTTGTCTTGCTCCCTCCGTTAGAATTTTTCAAAATTTACAAAATTTATAAATATAATTAAAACAATTTTTATAAAATTTTAATAATAATATGAGGTCTATGTAGTAATAAGAATTCGAGGTAAGATTTAGATGCAAAAGCTTCAAATGCATTGATGATTGTCAATAATAAAATAATTAAAAATAAGATTTCTTAAATAACTAATAATCACTCTAGAGAAAAACAAGGCAAAGAAGCTACTAAAGTCAAGGAAGTGAGGGGGGTTCTTCCTCTGGCTTTTCTCATTGTCCACATCTTATATTTTGATGAAACTCAAAAGTTCTTATTTGTATTCACATCCATTAGTCTAGGCGGTTCTTTTTTTTAAATTTAATTAATTAATCTTTGAAAGATCTAAAAATATAAAGTAGTTATACGTAATATAACAGTAAACTATAAAGTAAAATGGTACAGGAGGATTTCCTATAGTTCGATTATAAAATCTACGTCTACGGATAGCTTAAAGTTGTAATTCACTAAATTCTTATTTGTACAATTTTTAGGTGCGTTTATAGTGTTGACTTACTCTCACACACTGAACTAATCTTTGTAAAATAAAATCCCGTCAAGATCCTAAACTATAGTGATATTGTTTACTCTCCGTTGCCGACAACTTAATAACTAAGTAATTTATAACAATAATGTCTAATAATGAATTACATAAACACTTAACTCGCAAGTTTTTATGAGTAACTACTAATTCAATTATACTTAATCAACACTCATGCACGATCACCACCTCTCATATATGAATTAAACTCTTAGAAAACATAATCAAAATAGCATTCCAATTTTGCATTGAAGCTCTCTTTAAATTTCTTGAAATGCCAAAATACACACATAGAGACACGTATATATGTTACATGGAATAACATTATATAGTGTGACATTCAGTTGTTGTTTTCACCAAGATCCTATAGAATCTAAAACAAACTCAATTTGGTAAGAATAAGATAATGGTCAATATAGGAAGTAATCTCCTCAATAAATAGGACACAAATATACTCCTAAATGAACAAGGATTCATTAATAATATCCTAAACTAAAGAGATATTTAATATAAATAAAATACTTCCTAAGATCAACTTCTAAAAATACTAAAATGAGAAATAATATAGTACACTGTTTTAATTATAAGTTGGTCCAAAATAATCATGTGCATAGCACATGTCAATGTGTCACATTTTGACACTAACAATCTCTCCCTTTTTAGCAACTTGTGATGAAAATATTAAAATATTTCTAAATAATGATCATCATGAAAAATAAGTCAAATGCAACTGAAAACAAACATTCCACACATAACTGAAAATGCGATCCTAAAAGAGTAACGACTTATTAGTTATAAAACATATAACATACAGGATAATATCATAAACCACCCCTGAAGTTTAGCTAACTATCATACGGAAAGCCTCTTATATAAATATATCAAGCTGATCTCTAACGTTTACGTTTAAGCTTTATCTAGGTCCAGCCAACAGATTTCGTTAGCTTTCAAATTAACGTTTTGGGGCATTTTAGTAAAATGACATAATTCACATGGGATAATATCATAAACCACACCTGAAGTTTAGCCAATTATCATGTAGAAAGCTTCGTATGTAAATATATCAACACGGTCCTTAGGGTTTGCGTTTAAGCTTCATCTAGGTCCAGCCAACAGATTCCGTTTGTGTAGAAATTGAGAAAAAAATTAAAAATACCATTTTGCCCTTACTTTTATATCCTTTCTTCTTTCTTTTTTTTCCGCAACCGAAAATCTAATCCCATTTCACACCCACAGCTATCTCTCTCACCCCAACCTCTTAATCTCCAAACATAACTTTGGCTGGCTACTGGTTCTTTATAAAATTTCAGTTTGAGAATTTTTTTGTATTTATTTTTGTTGCTTCATTTTAATTCGTAGTGTCTGTGAATGTTTTCTTAGGTTGAGAAAATTTTTAAAGAAGTTAGGAGAAAGAAAAGCATGCCAGTTTTGGATTTTAGAGTTTTTGCATAATTTTTTTAAACATAATTTTTGAAATAATCTGGATTGAATTTTGAATATTTGATTCTTTTTTTTAATAGCTTTGTGATTGAGTTGAGATGGTGGGTGTTGATGGTGGAGAAAAATTCGGTGCTATCATGATGGAGTCTTATGACGTATATTTTTTAATTAAAATGAATTTGATGGTGGTGATAGTGGCTATGGTGGTTATGGAAGGTGATGCTTGTGTGATATGAAATGAAGATCTTAGAAAAGAAAATTCAAGGGTTAGTTTTACGTTACTGATATGAAATTATGTCATTTTACTAAAATACCCCAAAATGTTAATTTGAAAGCTAGCAGAATTTGTTGGTTGGACTTGGATGAAGCTTAAACGTAAACGTTAGAGACCGCGCTGATATATTTACATAAGAGGCTTTCCACATGATAATTAGCTAAACTTCAGGGGTGGTTTATGATATTATCCCATATGAAATTATATAATTTTACTAAAATACCTCAAAACGTTAATTTGAAATCTAACGGAATCTGTTGGCTGGACCTAGATGAGGCTTAAACCCAAACGTTAGGGACGGCACTGATATATTTACATAAGAGGCTTTCTGTATGATAATTAGTTAAACTTCAGGGGTGGTTTATGATATTATCCCTATAACATACTCAGTCATAACAGAAAATGGATGAATCCAAATAACCTGCAAGAAAACAAAAATAAGAGCAAATTTGACTAACTTATCAAATACCTTGCTAGTAAAGTTATATGCAGTAACACAATTAGAGCTAAGTAAGCAAAAGAAAAATATGCATGCAAAAGACAAATAACAAAACAAATTAGTCCCTGCACAAAAAGAAAAAAACACAAATCAGAGCACATGAAAGCAAATCAGAATGCACTACTCCTCTTTAGTTCAAAGCGAATAGAAAGATAAAAGTAGTCAGAAACCTCAACCCTTGGTTGCAGCACAAGTTCCAAAAAACTGAAAGTAAAATAACTGAAAGAACAAAAGAAAAATGAAATGGTATCAGTTCAATTTGGCCGATTTACTTTGAGGGGGTGAAAATGGAATTCTAAGTGGTCTTTTTCCTCCGCCAACCTTTGTTTTAAAGCATTTTGCCTGATGAGGAGGGAGTTGGTTGCTCAGAAACTGTTGTTGTAGCTTGCTAGCCTGAAGTGTCAGTTAAGGAAGCAGTGACATCAGCCATAATTTGCCTAATCTCTCTGTCTCTCTTCTCAGCACTTGTTTCTATGGGCTGAGACTCATCAGCAGGTTAGTGCAAGTCCATGATAGATTCAACTGCAAGCTTTGTTGGGTTTTCCTCTGCTGTTACTACTAGTTCTACTGCTGCTACTAGTTCTAGAATGGGCTCATTTTTAGGTTCTTTATCAGGAGCTGGTGAATATTGTGGCATGGTTGGTTCTTCTTGAGCTGGTTCTTCTGACAATGACTCATCAAGCATTTCTGAAATAGGCTTCTTCTTGTCAGATTTCTGCTTCTTCACCATCTTGATCTTTTTCTTTTTCTTCGGCTCAGTTCCTTTGAAATTCTTTACTTCTTTTTTCTTTTTCTTTGCTACCTTGTCTGTCCCAAGAGCAGTTGGTTCATCTTGACCCTCCTCTGGTATATGCTCCTCTGAATGTTCTTGCATGACATCTGCTATCTCCATGGGTGGTTGTTCTTCTTCTTTAACAGATTTTCTAGTAATTTTTTCTCTAACTCAGATTGTTTTGCTTTGATTTCCTTGATATCCTGCACAATATCAACTAAAGTAACATCTATCAAAGCAAGCTGCTCTTCCACATTGCTTATGGATTGTTTCTAACCCTTCTTGGTTTCGGTTCAGGAGCTAACAAATCAAATTTGTCATGCAATTTGGTTAAAAAACCTTTAGCGATAAACTTAGACAAAATCTCATAATTTTCCTTTGGACTTATAGGAATACCATTTTGTGCCAAAATTCCTTGAATCAAACAAGAAAACACAAGCAAAGGATAATCATACTTATATGGAGCAATCTGAACAATCATTCTACATATCCATAATCCTAAGTTAATCGGCCAATTTGTGCCCAAACAAAACAAGAATTTCACCCTATCTTCCCTAACTTGATTTTGATGTGTGGAAGGGAACCAGTTAAACTGAGCTATCTTATGCAAAACTCTATACTTTTTTCTAAAGTATTGTTGAACAATGCCTTCTTTAGAGTTCTAAACTAAATCATCTCTACCAGTTAACTCCTCAAGAACTTTATCCGTATTAAAGCTATCCTCAACAAAATGCAAACTTCCAATCGGTATATCAAAGAATGTATTAATCACATTGGGAGAAAAATTCATTAATTTTCCTCTATAATATACCTTCTGATAATAAAAATTTTTCGGATTATCAATGGATTCAAGTATATTTGCATAAAATTCTTGAATTAGAGTCTTGACAAGAAATAAGAAGTTGTTTGCCATTTTAGTCTAGTAAATGGACTCAAGTAGTTCACCTAACCATACTTGTTAAAGTGATCGTTCAATCTGTAACCTCCTCTTTGAAGTGTATTTCGAGAAATTGTTCTTCACTTCCAACGTGAGAAATTTGTTGAACTTGGGCTTGACTTTGTCCTTCATTCGCCCTACAGGAATAGATTCATTCTCACTTATTGCAGAATCAATTGGGATTTATACATACTACTATTATGACTGCTATGACTAAGAACTGTCGTGACTGGTTTGATCAGAGTCACTTGAAGAAGATGAAGTAATGGTGGATTTCTCAGATTTAGTCGATCAAGCCATTGTTGAGATTTGAGGTACTTAAGGGTTTCTGAAACAAAGAGGTGAATGCAACAAGAGAGAGAGAGAGAATAGATGACAAAATGCTAATTGACCTTGGGAAGAACTAAATAGCCCTAACTGAGTTTGTGATATGCTTGGAAAGAAACTGAGTTTCAATCCAATTTGGTTTCCTATAAAATTTCAAATTTTAATTGTTTTTCCAAAACAAACTCGTTAATGTCATTAATGAGATAAATTCAAAATTTGATTTTTATTAAAATAATGAATTTTAATATAGTTAGGATTCCCACCACTGAATTCTCTTCTCCTTAAACCAATAAAGCTGACATAGCACTTTGACACATGGACACACAAAAGTTAAATTTTAGTTAAGCTTAAACGACATCATATGATATAAAAAACATAACATAAAATAATTATAAATTTTATAACAACGATATCTGAACATCATATGCATCATTCTAAAGAAGCATACTTCAGAGTTGTTTGCATTCATATAAGAAAGCTATTTCAATTTTACTTTTCAATTCAATTGAGATGTCAAAATTAACATTTTGACATATTCACAAAAATTAATCACACTGCATTATGATTCAAACATAGTAGCTTTCATATAATATAAAGGTAGCCTTTTTCATTTGAGTGAGTGACCTCAACATATTTCTTAGATACCCTGAGGTTACTCTCAATGATGGCTTTCACACATCATATATTGGTATCTTTGTATTTTTCATTTTTAACCAGTATCTTAATATATACACAGCTTACATTACAGCTCACACATGCTTGATTAAAAGAAAACTTATGATCTCACAGATACAATTAACATAACTGAATGTCATGCTTATTCAAAAAACTGACAAAAGCCTAAAGCCTTTCTCAAATTCTTAAATCTTGTTGCATCCAATGCCTTAGTGAACAGGTCAGCCAATTGTTTATCAGTGGAGATGTATTCAATGTGTATCACCTTTGACTCTATAAACTCCCTTATAAAATGGTGTTTTATATCAATGTGTTTTGTTCTATAATATTGAACTAAATTTTTTGAAATGTTTATAGCACTAGTATTATCACAAAATACGGTTATAGGTTTTTGTTCAATACCATAATCATTTAGCATTTGCTTTATCCAAATTAGTTTTGTATAACAACTCCCTACTATTATATATTCAGCTTTTGTAGTAGACAAAGAGATGGAATTCTGCTTTTTGCTGTGTCAAAAAACTAAATTAATACCAAGATAAAAACATCCTCCTGATGTGCTTTTCCCGTCATATGCATTTCCTACCCAATCAGCATCACGAAACCCTGCAAGACAAGCATTTACATCTTTAGAAAACTGTATCCCATAATCATAGGTTCCATGTACATACCTGACAATTCTTTTGGTTGTTGCGAAGTATGATTCCTTGGGATTTACTTGAAATCTTGCACAAAGTCCTACACTAAAACACAAATCTAGTCTGCTTGTTATGAGATATAACAAATTGCCCAATAATGCTTCTATACAAACTTGCATCAACCTCTTTTCCTGTATTATCCTTTAAAAGTTTCAGGTTAGTACAAATAGGAGTTCTCATTGGTTTTGCATTCTTAAGTCCAAATTTCTTTACAAAGTTTCTAGCATATTTTGATTGAGATATGAATATCCATTATTCATCTATTTAACCTACAAATAAAGAAAGAAATTTAATTCCCCTACTATGCTCATCTTAAACTCTTCATGTATCAACTTAACAAACTCATCAGTCTTGTTTTTGTTAGTTGATCCAAACACAATGTCATCCACATATATTTGAGCAACAACGAAATAACTAGATGCATGTTTGATAAATAAAATTTTATCATTGTTGCCCGTACTATAACCTCTCTTAATCAAGAAGTTTATTAACCTTTCATACCAAGCTTTAGGAGTTTGTTTCAAGCCATACAAAGCTTTATGCAACTTATACACAAAATCAAGATGCTTAAGATCTGCAAATCCTTTGGATTGTTCAACAAAAATCTCTTTATTAAGATAGCCATTTAAGAAGGTTGTCTTAACACCCATTTGATACAATTGAAAATCAAGCAACCAAGAAATTGCAAATAGTAATATGATAGACTCAATTCTAGCTATTGGTACAAAGGTTTCAACAAAGTCTATGCCTTCTACTTGTGTGTAACCTTATGTCAATAGTCTAGCTTTATTTCTCACTATTTGGCCATTTTCATCTATTTTTGTTTTGAATACCCATTTAGTTCTAATAACATTTGCATAGCCTGAATCCAAACATCCTCTTTTAAAGCTTCTTTCACATTCTTTGGCTTAATTAACGAAACATAACATGTAAATCTTACCTGATTTCTTACCTTGCTCTTAGTCCTCATCATCCTGTCTGGACTTTCAATGATCGATTTGGTTGGATGTGCCTTTTGTATCCAAGAAGCTAGATCTTTTCTTTCATCTTTATTTCTGATTAAGCTTCCATCCAAATCTATGCATCAGATGTTGTTATTGTGTTTGATGTAAAAAAAGTTATTTCCTCTTTCAAACTTAATCTTCTTTGCTGCTATTGCTTTCAGATATTGGATTTCCTGCGTCTTCTATAAGTTGGTTATGCTTTCTTCGTGAGAATACTTTGCATAATCATCTAGATCATCAAATACTACGTTTGTAAACTCGAATATAGATTTAGTTCAAAGATTATAGACTCGAAAAACCTTGTTGTTTAGTGCATATCCTACAAAGACTCTTTCATCACTTTTTGGATCAAATTTTCCTAACTGCTCTCTGTTATTTAAGATGTAAAACCTACATCAAAAAACATGAAGATGTTTCAAGTTAGGTTTTCTTCCTTTTAAAATCTTATAAGGAGTTTGATTAGTGTTAGATCTTAGAAAAACTCTATTTGAAATGTAATAAGCAGTGCTTATTGCTTCAGCTCATAGCTTTTTGGTCAACTTCTTACTATTGAGCATTACTGCAGCCATCTTTTGAAGTGTCCTGTTTTTCCTTTCTACAATGCCATTCTGCTTAGGTGTTTTGGGTGCTAAAAATTCATATTCAATTCCATTATATTTGTAAAAATTAGCATAGCTAACATTTTCAAACTCCTTACCATAGTCACTCCTTATTCTTACTCTCCTGCCAATGTTCCTGTTTGCTCATTTTCAAGCTTTACACAAAGATTCCTGAAAGCTTCAAAAGTATTAAATTTTTCTCTAATAAAATCAACCTAAGTATATCTAGAGAAATCATCAACACAAACAAATACATATCTCTTACCAAAAATGCTTTCAATCTGTATGGGATCCATGAGATCCATGTGAAGCAAATTAAGTATTTTGGATATGCTTACATGTGAGACAGATTTATGTGCACCTTTAATTAATTTTCCTAATTGACATGGTCCACAAATTCCATTGATTTTGTCTTTCAGTTTAGGAACACCTTTAACAACATCTAACTTAGTTAATTTAACCAAGTCTTTGTAGTTTAAATGTCCTAACTTTTGATGCCATAATTCTAAGTCTGAATCCCAGTATGAAATGTATTTGTTACCAAATAACAATTATTCGAAGATCTATTTCCTTCTAAAATGCATTTCCCGACTTTATCTAATACTATACATTTGTCTTGTATAAGATTAACACTATACTTGTCATCACATATTTGACTAACACTGATTAGATTGGCTTTTAATCCATCAACTAGCAAAAACATTTTGGAATTCGGCAGGCATTTACATTTAAAGTGCCTTTACCAATGATCTTACTCTTTGCACCACACCATATGTGACATTTTTTTCCCTACATGACTCAAAATCTTTCAAGAAATGTCTACTTTCAGTCATGTGTCTGGAACAACCACTCTCAAATTATCACAAATTTTTAGAAAATTTATTAAGGGCAGTAAAAGCAACATTGCAGACTGTGTTGTCTTTCTTAACTGACTTCAGTCGTGTCTTAGATGACTGTTTGAACTGTTTTGACCTTTCACGTAAAAGACTCAATAATTTAAAACATCTAGGTCTAATATGCCCTTTGACACCACAAAAATAACATGTTGGAATGAATTTTCTTACCTTTTCAGGACTAGATTTGAAAGAGCTTCAAGGCAAAACAAAAACTTCATTACCTTTGAACTAGGACTTGACATTTGAGCTAGATTCATAATTTTTACTTGATGTTGAAGCTTTCACAAACACAGTTGATGATGAAGATGTAACATTACCTTTTGAATACCCCAGACCATGTTTGTTAGAATTGTCTCTTCCAAGACTCAAGACCTGATCAAATTTCGCTGATCTAATTCTGAGTTGATCTACACGATTTCTGCTCTCAACCAGTTTTGCTATAAATTTCTTAATATGTGCTATTTTGTCTGTCAAGGCAAGCTTCAGTTTTGAGATGCAGTTTTCAACATAAGACTTTTCACATTTTAGCACTTCAATCTCTTTCTTCAAAGCTTTTATTTCTTCTTTCTGAACTCAGCCATTCAGCATAAAGTGCATTGTTTGTTTCTTACAGCTTTTCATAGTATTTTGGATCATCTTCTGCATCTGAATGTTCATCATTAGTTCTACACTGTTCTGTTGTACTAGACATAACATTTTTCTCTTTATCAGTTGCAGATGTTGTGAATGTAACAAAGTTACTCATGCATTCTTGATCTTTTGAATCAGTTTCTGAATCGTCACTCCAAGTAACTCATAAGCCTTATTCTTCTTTTTGAAATTAGCATATTCAAATTGAATATGCCCATAACCAAAACACTCATAGCATTGAATCTGTCATTTCTTATTAGGTTACTTTGATTTCTTCTTGTCATTCTCCTTGCTAAATTTTTCTGAACTTGTCTTCATTTGAGTTTGATGACTTTCCTTGATTCTTTTCCTGAAATTCTTTTTCACAAACTTGACATAGTTTTTTGTTAGAAAAGCAATAGTTTTTTGTTAGAAAAGCAATCTGCTTTGAATCAGTTTTATCAAACTCATCATTACTTTCATCATTAGATTTTTCAATACTTTTTCCTTTTTGCTTCCTAGTACTATGATTTATCTCAAAGTTTTGAAGAATGCCAATAAGTTCATCAACCCTCATCTCATCAGTATTTTTCATTTTCTCAATGGCAGAAATTTTTGATTGAAATCTGTTAGGAGCAGCTAATAATCTTACTAACAATTTTTGCATCAATAAATGTTTTTCTAAGCATGTATGCAGAATTTGTAATATAATACAACTTTGAATAGAAATAAAAAATTGACTCATCTTTATGCATCATTAGATTCTCAAATTGTGAATTTAATCTCAACAATTTAGATCTTTTAACTGAAGTTGTACCTTCATGCTTTACCTCAAGAATGTCCCAAGCTTCTTTAGCCACTTTGCGTCTTGAAATCTGTCCAAAATTGTTCAAATCCACAGCAGCAAAAATCGCATTAATAACCTTTGAGTTCTAGCTCAAATGCCTATATCCTTCATCAGTCCATTCCTCCTCAGGTTTTTGTTTTGATTCTCCAAATACATTCAATCTAGTTGGTGGTATCCAACCTTTAAGTATACTAGTCCATGCCCTGTCATCAAGTGATTTGATATACATCATCATCCTCACTTTCCAGTATGAATAATTACTGTCATAAAAGATAGGTGTTTGTGCTCCAAATCCTCCATTTCATACAAACTCCATGCCTCCAAATCAACGTGACCCTTTCCTCACTTGTATGTCAGTGAACCTGCACTGATACCAATTGAAAGATTTGGAAGTATGAAGTAGTTATACATAATATAACAGTAAACTGTTAAGTAAAATGGCATAAGAAGATTTTACATAGTTGGGTTATAAAACCTTTGCCTGCGAATAGCTTAAAGTTGTAATTCACTAAGTTCTTATTAGTACAATCTTTAGGTGCGTTTATAATACTGACTTACTCTCACACACTGACCTAATCTTTGTAAAACAAAATCCTATTAAGATCCTAAACTTTGGTAACACTGCTCACTCTACGTTACTGACAACTTAGCAATACACTGTTAAGTAATTTGTAACAACAATGTCCGACATTGAATTATATAAACACTAAACTCGCAAGTTTTCCTGAGTAACTACTAATTCAATCAGACTTAATCAACAATCATGCACGAACACCATCTCTCATACATGAATAAATCTCTTAGAAAACATAATCAAAAAAGCATTCCAATTTTGCGTTGAAACTCTTCTTAAATTTCTTGAAATGCCAACGTACACACACACGTATATATGTTTTATGGAATAATATTATATAGTGTGACATTCAGTTGCTGTTCTCACCAAGATCCTGTAAAATCTAAAACAAACTCAATTTGGTAAGAACAAGATAATGATCAATATGGGAAGTAATCTCCTCAATAAAATAGGACACAAATATACTCCTAAAAGAACTAAGATTCATTAATAATGTTCTAAACTAAAGAGATATTTAATATAAATAAAATACTTCATAAGATCAACTTCTAGAAATAGTAAAATAAGAAATAATATAGCTCGATGTCTTAATTATAAGTTGGTCTAAAATAATAATGTGCATAGCACATGTTAATGTCTCACATTTTGACACTAATAGTCTTTTAACTTTGTCTCCAATCACATGGCTAATGTAATTCCTCTAAATTATTATCATTCTTCTAATCTAGAAGGATAATATAATATTAAAGCTTTAGTTTATAAGTCGTCTTCTAGACCATCAATAAATATTCTGTCACAAAATCTATACAAATCCAAACAACTAAATTGTTTCTTCTTTAGAATTTCTAGTCACTTAAAACTTCTTTTTCTTAAATGAATCAATTAATATTATATAAGTGAGAATTGTTATGCGGTCCTTTTTGGCAGAACTAAGTGCATGGCACCTCTCCAATGTTTGCAAATAGAAAAGTACTGCAACTGCAATTTTGTTTTGTTATACATGCCAAGAAAGCAAATAAACATAGATTCCTTGGCTTACATAATATTTTGACTAATCTTTTCCTATTGAAAAAATTGATGCACGTGCGAAAGAGAGGATCAACTTAGGTGGTGTTTGTTTCAATCACTTAACACTTTTTAGATCTAAACACTTTTTAGAACTTAATTTACACCACTCAATAGGATGTTTGTTTACTTTTTTAGACACCACTTAAAAAAAGTGGTAAGAAAATATTTTACCTTTAATATGACTTTTTTTACCCTTTTTAAAATGTAAAATGTTTATATTTATATTTATACAATCCTTTAAAAATTAAATAGTTAATAAAATTGAATCAAAATTCTTTTTCATTTAAATAATTAATATTATATTTTTTCAACCTTTAAAATATAATTATTAACTAAAAATAAATAAAAATTCTTTTTCATTTAAATAGTTAATATTATATTATATAAACTCATATGATATTATTGTATAACTACTATATCATTAATATTATCAATTTTTAAAATTCATTCCTCCAATTAAATCAAGTTTAAGCCATATCAATTTGTATAAAAAAAAAATTGTAAGAGTAGCATTTTATCCATTACATTTTGAGGACCATATTTTAAATCATAAAATAATAATTCTATTAATTAAAGTGTTTTCCATTTCATAAACTTAAAAAGAAAAAAAAATTAATATGATCTTTTAACTGACAATATTAAATATTAATTTTTTACTTTAAATTTACACTATTAAATAAAAAAAAGTCCTTAGTAATCTAATAAATAATTTTTGAAGTTTCAATAAAACTGTCCTTATAATATGTAATAAAATTCTATCAAATATATTGTCTATTTAAAAACTCACTATTTATAATGATATCAAATTTTTCAATAGTTATTATTCAACTTATTAATAAATAATATAACAATTTGAAATATTAATAGAAATTAATGAAAGTTTACCAATTATAAAAAATATTTATCTTATTTTAATATGATAATTATAAATATAGTAATAAATAATATAACAATTTGATAATAAATACTAAAACAATCACAAATATACTAAAATTGTACCTTTTAATAAATTAAAATAATATTCATAAATAAAAATTTAATAAAATTTACATTATTTTTAATATGTAGGGATATTTATGTAATAAAATTTTTAACACCTCATTTAGACAATAATGATTAGAAAATTTGATAAAATTTATATTATTTTAATATGTATGGATATTTATGGAATAAAATTTTTAACACCTCATTTAGACAATAGTGATTAGAAAAATTGAAAAATTTTCACTTTTCCAATTAAGTGATTTATCACTTAAAATAAGTATTAAATAGAAAAACAAACAAAAATTGTAAGATTTAAATATAAACACTTTAAGTATTAAATGATAAGTGGAAGAAAACAAACGGCCCCTTAGTTTGATTCGATGGAAATATAATTGTCTTATGTATCATAAATCTTCTGGCACTTCTACAACCATATGGTAGCCCTAAGGCTACATGATAATTTTGATGATAACAATACAAATTGATTAATTGAGATTTACTAACATGTTTATTTATGTGCAAGAGTAAGATCATTGAAATAATTATAAAATCAAGAAGAGACTTATTAAAATAAAGTGTTGAAGCTAAGGAGAAGACTACATGTTAAAGGCACCAAAGTTGAAGAACAAGGTTTGATTCAAGGAATACGACACATGAGTAATGTTTAAACAATTGGTCATATATTTCTCTACAAATGTCCAAATAATGTGATTCTTAAGCCTTTGGAAAGCTTACTCAATTTATAACATTTCATATGTTTAAAGAAATTCAAATTTCAAGTGTAAGGTTGTCCAAATTATCATGTAAATTGAAAGACAAATGGAAGCAACTGACATGAGTACCGAATACTCTTTTGGACATATCTTGAACTATAAAACTCAAAATGACTTGATTCTTATGGCATTAGAAAGAGGACTTAATGAATCATATTTCATATGTTTTGAAGAAATTCAGATTTCAAACAGAAGGCCAACATAATTGACATGTAATTCGGTGGACTGACACAGAGAAGAAAAATCAACTCATTTGAGCACCGAATGATATTTTGCCCATATCTTGAGTTATAGATATCCAAATGACTTGATTCTTGTGGCATTGGAAATATGACTCAACGAAGCAGATTTCATGTTCTTTGAAGAAATTCAAATTTTAAACAGAAGGCCAACATAATACACATGCAAGTTGGTGGACTGACACATGAAAGAAAAATCAAGTCACATGAGCACCGAATGGTGTTTTGGCCATATCTTGAGCTAAAGATATCCAAATGACTTGGTTCTTGATGCGTTGAAAATATTATTCAATTTTCCAGATCTTTTATGTTTTGCATATTTTCAAATTTCAAACGAAACATTGAGAAAAATGGTAGATAAGATTTCGGTTTTTATGGTGGGCAGAAAATTTAGAGTTGGTGTCTTCACTTGATTAAGTTCATCCCATTTGCCTATAAAAGGAGCCCTTCTCCCATGCATTCAGTAAGAGCAAGAGAAGCATTTTATCAAGCAAAAAGCAAGAGAAATATCAAGTCTAGAGAGCTTTTATATTCTTTATCTACTCTTTGAAGAGAGTTATACTTTTGTTGTAAAAATTATCTTTGTTCTTGTATTGTGGTGAGAGTGAGATTTTCTTGTAAAGGATAATAGTTATCCTTGAGAGAACTCTTGTTGTGTGTTATCAAGAGTTCAAAGAAGTTTTCTTGATAAGGTTGTTCATCAAGCAAGTTGTAAAGATTTCTACAACTTAGTAGAGAGTTTAGCTCGTGGAACTAGGAGCCCGTGGACGTAGGCAGGGTTTGCCGAACCACGTAAATTGAGTTTGCACTCTCTATCCCTATCATCTTTATGTTTACTTGCACTTGTGATTGTTCTTTATTGCTATTCTCTTGATTGAATTCTATTTTCATCTTCTTCATCCTTATTCTCAAAGAAAGAGTTAAATAATTTTGAAGAAAGTTGCCTTGGTGAGGTTGTTCATCAAGATGAACTCTTGGTGTGGTGTTATCAAGAGTTGAAGAAAGTTGCCTTGGTAAGGTTGTTCATCAAGATGAACTCTTGGTGTGATGTTATCAAGAGTTGAAGAAAGTTGCCTTGGTGAGGTTGTTCATCAAGAAGAACTCTTGATGTGGTGTTATCAAGGGTTGAACGAAAAAGTCTTGATGAGGTTGTTCATCAAGCAAGTTGTAAAGATTTCTACAACTTAGTGGAAAGCTTAGCTCGTGAAGCTAGGAGCCCGTGGACGTAGGCTAGGTTTGCCGAACCACATAAATTGAGTTTACACTCTCTCTATCCCTATCCTCTTTATGTTTACTTGCACTTGTGATTGTTCTTTATTACTATTCTCTTGATTGCATTCTATTTTCATCTTCTTCACCTTTATTCTCAAAGAAAGAGTTAAATAATTTTGATCTTCAAAGAAAAGTTTTCTAAATCCATTTTGATAAATAAAAACCCAATTCACCCCCCCTCTTGGGTTGCCATACCTGGGTCAACAAGTGGTATCAGAGCAAGGTTGGTCAATTTTTTAAATCTTAATCGATTTTTGAGCTATGGCAACTTTTAATTCAACTTCATATGTTGAGGGATTTTCTATCTCTAGACCTCAATTTTTTAATGGAAGTGATTACTCTTATTGGAAAACTAGAATGAGTATTTTCTTGAAATCTTTTGATTATGATTTGTGGTCTATTATTTTGGAAGGACCCTTTGTTCCTACCAAAATTGAAAATGGGGAATGCATGCTTAAAGAACCTAAAGAGTTTAGTGAAGATGATAAAAAGAAATTGAGTTTGAATGCTAAAGTTATGAATGTGTTGTATTGTGCTCTAGATAGAAATGAGTTTAATAGAATATCTACTTGTTCTACGGCATAAGAAATATGACACACACTTGAGGTAACTCATGAAGAAACTAGTCAAGTTAAAGTATCCAAAATTAGTATGCTAGTTCATAGTTATGAACTTTTTAAGATGAAATCGGATGAATCAATTTCTGAAATGTTTACTTGATATACGGATATTGTCAATGGTTTGAAATCTCTTGGTAAATCTTATTCTAATGTTGAAATGGTGAGAAAGATTCTTAGGTGTTTACCAAAATCTTGGGAGCCAAAAGTGACGGCAATTCGAGAAGCAAAGGATCTCATCAAATTGCCATTAGAAGAACTTATGGGTTCTCTCATGACTCATGAAATCACCTTGAAGGAGAATGAAGAAGATTGCGAAGTGGCAAACATGTGCTTTATGGCTTTAAGAGAAGATGAGGTAAGTATTCGAAACTATGATCCTAAACTTTCATATGATGAATTATTTGAAGCATTCCAAAATTTACATGTGCAAGTTGATAAGCAAAATTCAAAAATCAATGCTTTCAAAAAGAAGTCAAAAATCATGTTATCTCAATTAGAAGAGTTGGTGGAAATAAATGAAGCTTTAGAAAATGAAAAGGAAATTTTAAAGCAAAAAGATTTTGAAAGTTTGGAAAATCAAATACATTTATTAAAAACTGAAAATGAGATTTTAAAACAAAAGGATTTTGATAAATTGGAGAAAGAAAATGTTATTTTGAAAAAGAAAAATAATGACTTAAGAAATATTGTTGATAGTTTTATAAAAAGCATAAAAAATTTGAACTCTATGTTACAAAACCAAAGGCGTGTTTTTGATAAAAGAGGGTTAGGATATAAAACTCATAAAACTCAAAACTATTTTAAAAACTATTTTGTTCATGCATCTTCTAGGAATAATCCTAATCATTCATGTACTTATTGTGGAAGTAAAAGAAACAAAGTGTATTCTTGCTATATTAAGAAAAATCCTAATTTGAAACAAATATGGTTCCAAAAAGTACCATAACTAACCCCCAAGGACCCAAGAACATTTGGGTACCAAAAAGTCTCTCTTTGAATATTGATTATAGAAACAAAGAAGTGGCAAACACAAGTGGTACTTAGATAGCGGATGCTCAAGGCATATGACCGGAGATGCCTCCAAGTTCTCAAGATTAATCATGAAGAAAGAAGGATATGTGACCTTCGGTGATAATGCCAAAGGAAGGGTAATCGGACATGGTGATATTGGTAACCCTTCTTCACCTCTTGTTCATGGTTTGAAACATCATTGATTAGTATTAGTCAATTGTGTAATAATGGATATTTTGTTACTTTTGAGCCTAATAGAAATGTGATTAAGGATGTTAGTAACAATAAGACATTATTTGTTGGTAATAGATGTGGTAATATTTATACAATTGATATTGATGTTAATGATCATGTAGAAAATTGTTTCATTGTTAATCATGATGCTTGGTTATGGCATAGAAGATTAGGTCATGCTAGCATGGACACAATTTCAAAAATTTCTAAAAATGATTTAGTTGATGGTATTCCAAAAATAAAATTTGAAAAGGATAAGATTTGTGATGCTTGTCAATTTGGAAAACAAGTGAGAATTTCTTTTAAACATAAGAAATTTATTTCAACAAATAAACCTCTACAATTACTTCATTTGGATTTATTTGGACCATCAAGAACTCAAAGCCTTGGTGGAAAGTATTATGTTTTTGTTATTGTGGATGATAATTCAAGATTCACTTGTGTATTATTCTTGAAAACTAAAAATGAGGCCATACAAGCTTTTTCAAAATTTGCAAAAAGAGTCCAAAATCAAAAAGGGTATTCTATTGTGTCCACTAGGAGTGATCATGGTGGTGAAGTAGACAATGTTGCATTTGAAAATCTTTGTGATGAAAATGGTTTTGAACATAATTTTTCTGCACCTAAAACACCACAACAAAATGGTGTTATTGAGAGGAAAAATAGGACTATCCAAGAAATGGCTAGGATCATGTTACTTGAAAATTATTTGTCAAAATATTTTTAGGCCAAAGCCGTTAATATTGCATGCTTTATAATGAATATAGTCCATATTAGAGCTTTAATAAAGAAAACTCCTTATGAACTTTGGAAAGGAAGAAAACCCAACATTGGATTTTTTAAAGTTTTTGGATGTAAATGTTTTATTTTAAACACCAAGGATAACCTCAAAAATTTGATGCAAAAGCTGATGTTGGAATTTTTGTTGGCCACTCTAACCATAGTAAAGTATATAGAGTTTTTAACAAAAAGTGTCTTACTATTGAAGAATCTATGCATGTTGAATTTGATGAAACTAATGTGATTTCTTCAAAGAATTTAGATTATGATATTGTTGAGGTAGAAAAGCAAATCAAGGAATCAATGCTTGATGAAAAGAGCCAAGATGAATTACAACTTCAACAAAAAAAGCTTGAGGAAGTAATTGATTCTTCCCAAGAATTATCAAAGGAATGAAGGTATGTAAAAGTTCACCGTAAAAGATCTCATTATTGGCGAACCATTACAAGGTATAAGAACTAGATCTTCTTTTAGGAACTTTTGTAATCATTTTGCATTTGTCCCTCAATTTGAACCAAAATCTTTTAAAGAAGCCAAAAATGAGGAAAGTTGGATTTTAGCTATGCAAAAAGAATTAAAATCAATTTGAGAGAAATCAAGTTTGAGAATTAGTCCGTAGACCCAAAAATCATTCTATTATAGGCACTAAATGGATTTTTAGAAATAAAGTAGATGAAAATGGCACCATTATTAGAAACAAAGCTAGACTTGTTGCTCAAGGATACAATCAAGAAGAAGGTATTGATTATGAGGAAACCTTTGCACCGGTTGCTAGATTAGAATCAATTAGAATTTTGTGTGCATTTGCATGTTATAAAAATTTTACATTATATCAAATGGATGTCAAAAGTGCATTTTTAAATGGTTACATTATGGAGGAAGTATATGTAGAGCAACCTCTTGGTTTTTAAAATCATGATTTCCAAACCATGTTTTCAAACTCAAAAAGGCACTTTATGGCTTGAAACAAGCACCAAGAGCATGGTATGATAGATTGAGCAAATTTCTCATTGATAATGGTTTCGAAATGAAAAAAGTTGATACTACTCTTTTTGTTAAAACAAAAAATGATGATTTATTAATTGTTCAAATCTATGTTGATGATATTATATTTGGTGCTACTAATGTCTCTATGTGTGAGGAATTTTCCAAGTGCATGCAACAAGAATTTGAAATGAGCTTAATGGGAGAATTAAATTTCTTCCTTGGACTTCAAATCAAGCAATCAATAGATGGGATCTTCATTAATCAAGCTAAATACACAAGAGATCTTCTCAAGAAGTTTGGCATGGATAATTCAAGGACATATAAAACACCTATGGGTACATTAACCAAGCTTGACAAAGATGAGAAAGGAAAAGATGTTAAGGTAATAAAATATCGATGTATGATTGGCTCTCTTTTGTATTTAACTGCTAGTAGACCTGATATTATGTTTAGTGTGTCTATGTGTGCTAGATTTCAATCTTGTCCAAAGGAATCTCACCTTAAGACTGTTAAAAGGATATTTAGATATCTTCTTGGAACCATAAATCTAGATTTTGGTATCCTAAGCGTGATAATTTTGATCTAATTAGTTATTTCGATGCGGACTTTGCTGGAAGTCTTTTTGATAGAAAGAGCACTAGTGGCTCTTGCCATTTTCTAGGACATGCATTAGTCTCATGGTTTAGTAGAAAACAAAATTCTGTTGCCTTATCAACCGCAGAAACCGAGTATATTACAGTAGAAAGTTGTTGTGCACAATCTCTTTAGATGAAACAAATTTTAAAAGATTATGGTGTGGTATTTGATCATATTCCCATCAAATGTGACAATACAAGTGCCATCAACATTTCAAAAAATCTCATACAATACTCTAACATTAAGCATATAGAGATTAGACATCATTTTATTAGAGATCATGTGCAAAAAGGTAATATTTTTTTAGAATTTGTTCCCACCGATAAACAATTAGCCGATATATTTACTAAACCCCTTAGTCAAGATAGATTTTACATAATTAGAAGAGAATTAGGCATGTTGGATATGTCTTAATTTTTCTTTTATATGATAATCTGTAAATGGTAGCATATGTTAAGGGAGAGAATATATTTAGGGGGAGTAATTAATTTGACTACATCTTTTTTATGATAACAAAAGGGGGAGAAATGGATGGTTTGGATGGTTTGCTTATATTCATAACAATTGCTCTATTTTTGCTTATTGTTGATTTTATTTTCATTCTTGATTTTAGATTATATTTTAAAGCAATCAATGGTTTGTCATCATCAAAAAGGGGGAGATTGTTAGCCTTAAGGTTACATGATAATTTTGATGATAACAATACACATTAATTAATTGAGATTTACTAACATGTTTATTTATGTGCAAGAATAAGATCATTGAAATAATTTTAAAATCAAGAAGAGGCTTATTAAAATGAAGTGTTGAAGCTAAGGAGAATACTACATGTTAAAGGCACCAAAGTTTAAGAACAAGGTTTGATTCAAGGAATGTGACACATGAGTAATGTTCAATCAATTGGTCATATATTTCTCTACAAATGTTCAAATGACGTGATTCTTGAGCCTTTGGAAAGCTTACTTAATTTATAACATTTTATATGTTTTAAAGAAATTCAAATTTCAAGTGTAAGGTTGTCCAAATCATCATGCAAGTTGAAAGACAAATGGAAGTAGCTAACATGAGCACCGAATACTCTTTTAGACATATCTTGAGATAGAAAACTCAAAATGACTTGATTCTTGTGGAATTGGAAAGATAACTTAATAAAGCACATTTCATATGTTTTGAAGAAATTTAGATTTCAAACGAAAGGCCGACATAATTGACATGCAATTCGGTGGATTGACACAGAGAAGAAAAATCAACTCATTTGAGCACCGAATGATGTTTTATCCATATCTTGAGTTAGAGATATTCAAATGACTTGATTCTTATGGCATTGGAAATATGACTCAATGGAGCAGATTTCATATTTTTTGAAGAAATTCAAATTTTAAACAGAAGGCCAACATAATACACATTCAAGTCGATGGACTGACACATGGAAGAAAAATCAAGTTACATAAGTACTGAATGGTGTTTTGGCCATATCTTGAGCTAGAGATATCCAAATGACTTGGTTCTTGATGCGTTGGAAAGCTTATTCAATTTTCCAGATTTTTTATGTTTTGCAGATTTTCAAATTTCAAACAGAACATTGACAACAATGGTAGAAAAATTTTAGTTTTTATGGTGGGTAGAAAATTTGGAGTTGGTGTCTTCACTTGATTAAGTTCATCCCATTTGCCTATAAAAGGAGCCCTTCTCCCATGCATTCGGTAAGAGCAAGAGAAGCATTTTATCAAGTAAAAAGCAGGAGAAATATCAAGTCTATAGAGCTTTTATATTCTTTATCTACTCTTTGAAGAGAGTAATACTTTTGTTGTAAAAATTATCTTTGTTCTTGTATTGTGGTGAGAATGAGATATTCTTGTAAAGGATAATAGTTATCCTTGAGAGAACTCTTATTGTGTGTTATCAAGAGTTGAAGGAAGTTGCCTTGGTGAGGTTGTTCATCAAGAAGAACTTTTGGTGTGGTGTTATCAAGGGTTGAAGAAAGTTGCCTTGGTGAGGTTGTTCATCAAGAAGAACTCTTGGTGTGGTGTTATCAAGATTTGAAGGAAGTTGCCTTGATGAGGTTGTTCATCAAGAAGAACTCTTGGTGTGGTGTTATCAAGGGTTGAACGAAAAAGTCTTGGTGAGATTATTCAACAAGCAAGTTGTAAAGATTTCTACAACTCGTGGACGTAGGCAAGGTTTGCCGAACCACATAAATTGAGTTTGCACTCTCTCTATCCCTATCCTCTTTATGTTTACTTGCACTTGTGATTGTTTTTTATTGCTATTCTCTTGATTGCATTCTATTTTCATCTTCTTCACCTTTATTCTCAAAGAAAGAGTTAAATAATTTTGATCTTTCAAGAAAAGTTTTCTAAATCCGTTTTTATAAATAAAAACCCAATTCGCCCCACCCCCCTGATGAACACTTAAATATGCATGTTTAATAAGAGTTTAGTTCATCATACTGCATTAATAGTGTCATTAAATTCCTCAACTTAAGCATATTTGTAGCATTTGCATCTTTGGAATTAATTCCTCTTAATTTTGGTTTTGTTACAGGTTCGGTAAAATAGGCATAACTCTCTATTTATAGATCAGAATGGTGCAAATCTTAATGTTTTGGAAAGCTGATTCAATTATCTACAAGATTGCATTCCACAAGTATCATCAAATTCGGGCTCTTAGTGGACCAAAATTGGGCTTGAAGTGAACCCATCTACAGGCTCGGCCCAGTCTGACCAGACCTCTGTATTTGGACCGTATCTCTCAAAATACGTATCCAAATTGTGCAAATCAATATGTTCTAGAAATCTGAGAGAAATATCTATAACTTTCATGAAGACATGTGATTAAAATTCTCAACATTTCAATGTCAAAATTGATGGTCAAAGTCGGTGCCTAATGATCCCAATTGTCAAAGATATTTACAACTAATATTTGACAATTATGCCCTTGTAATTTGACAAGTTTGCCCCTGGATGTATCTATAAATAGAGGTGCCTTGTGACCCATTAGGGCATCTTGGCCTTGGCTGGATCATTTTGGCTTTGGCTAGGATCTTGTTTTGTATTTGTGTGTTTATGTTATTAATGAATTTTCTTTTTCTTGCATTTTATTTTCTTTCTCTTATAATGTTCTTCTAATTTCTCTTTTGCTAAGGTGAAAGGGTGAAACCCTTGATATGAGAATAATGATTCTCTAACCCTTAATATGTGCCTAATAATCTTAATCTTATGTTGTTTATTTTATATGAGTTACATTTACTTTCTTAATCAATCTTGACACCACTCGTAAAGTGGAGGTCTTGATCCATTGTCGACAATCCTTGGCACATCAAATGCTTGGATCCTTTCTAGATGATGTATGGTTCTTCCTTACCGACACGAATCTAGTTAGGAACCTTGATTTGTTGTAGACATATGGTGATTGGCACATTGGATGCTTGAACCCATTTACAAGAAGTGGTATAAATATTGGTAATGAAACAAATATAATTCATATAACTAAAATGGGTTAATTATCATTATTTGAAATATCAAGGGCGGATCCCCTAACCTTAGCCTTCATTGTTATTGTGTTAATTCCTCTTGTATTTTAATTATTCTATTGTTTATGAACTTTTTATTTTATTTACTATGGTAGGTTCTACCACCTTATGAAATTGTTCTTTAATTTACTATAGTTGGTTATACCACCTATTTCCATTGATGGTTTTACCTCCTCTTACTTTTTGTTTTATATTTGAATGGTCGGTAATACCACCTACCATCTTACAAACTTGTTGATATTATCATGTCACCTCTTTGAATCATCCATATCACATTTGTTTAGCTTATAATTTGTAACGCTTAAATTCCCTTCCTCGTGGATCGACCCCCGGTCTCACCGGGTTTTATTACTTCGACACTCCTATATTTGGGAGACAATCCTTTTTCGGATGTGTCACCCCCCCCCCCCTCTCTCGGGTTGCCATACCTACCTGAGTCAATACCATAATCATTACATACGTGATCAATAGAAGTGTCAATTCCACTAATATTTTTTATGTTTGCCGAAATCTTACGGCCCACTCCTAATTTAAAAAAATATTATTCTTATAAATTAATTATATAATTTTATTCATATAATCTGATATGATATGATATAATGGAATGAATAAAAAATAATAATAAATTATATTAATTAAGATGAGTAATGTGATGATCATACAATGATGTTACATAAGTTTGTATATGTAAGTTTATATAATTAGTTTATAAGAGTAGTATTACTCTTTTGAAAATCTACGTGTCTTGATTCTATATTAAGAATAGTTAAAAAATTTTATCAAAAAATATAAATTTTTTAAATTATTCTTAATTGCCTATATAAAATATTCAAAATTTTGAAATAACAAAAAAATTGGAGTTAGAAAATTTAAAAAAAAAAATTATCTTGACAGACTTAATACGAGGTTTTACCATATCACACATGGCTGAAGATCAATCCCTACTGCTAATAAGATAATTTTTTATATGCAAACGCGATAAATTTTTTATTATTTCAATATTTTAATAAATGATTTTCATGTATATTTGTTTAATAATTTGTTTTTTAAATTTATGTATCATTTATTGTGGTAATAATTTTTTTTTAAATTCTTCGGTAGTGGCTGATAGAAAACTGTTAGCAAGTTTCAAGTTTTATTTTTTTTTTAGTACTTTAAATTTTAAATATTTTTTAATAGTCAATCATGGATAATTTAGAAAATTTATATTTTATTTAATGAAATTTTAACTATTCTTAATGGAAAGAGGAGGTATGTGGAATTGAGATTTAGCCAAATCTTACGAGAGGTTTGTGAAATTGACTCTAAATACAATAATAGAGTTTCTAGCCTACATCACATTAGTTATGAGACCAGAAATAAAGAATTCATATCATTTTGTTGATTTCACAACAAAGATTTCTTTTTTGAACACAATCAACAATATTGAAAGTGAATATATATGACATAAATTTATTAGTACGATTATTGATGTAGAACATTAATGCCAAAATAATGATAAAAATATTGTAAATAGACATTAATTTTGCCTTCTAGAGTCCACAAACGTTCTCTATGATGCCTGTTTTAGGCACGAAATATATCATTTTGAAGCTAATTGAGAGCCTTAGGACATGGTTTGCGTTAATGAAGGTAACACGTAATATGTAATATATCATTTTGAAGCTAATTGAGAGCCTTAGCACATGGCTTACGTTAATCAAGGTAAACCAAACCCGAACCACCCCACCTCCCCAAAAAAAACCGCGGGGGCACATCTCTCGCGTGCCCTAAAACGTGTCCAAATTTGCATTCTAGTTTTAGAGTCCGTTATGTAGAGATATTTAAATACATTCCAAATTCGAATTAGTATTATTTTGTAAAAATTCCTTTGAGCCCGAATAAGAGTTTTAGTCTATAATTTTATGTGTGTTATCCTAATTTATTCATTATATCGCATTTTTATCAATCAATAAAACAAACTCACGTAAAACCCTCCTTTTTGCATTAAGACACATGAAAAATGTGATAGACCCCTTATATATCAAGTGTTTTGTTCTTGTTATTCTTTGAATTGTCGTTTATACAATACTTTAGATTCTATAAAGTTATACATAACATGTAGAGTAGTGCTACTCTTGTTCGTGTATATTAACTGATTTGATATCACTCATTTATTTATAAATCATCACTCTTCATTAAATGAGTTAATTTTGTATATTTATTGTTTCAATTACCTTATGACAAATAGTTTATATGTAAAACTTGTAAGACTAGTATTATTCTAATATATACACACACTTTAACTTAAATTCTTTAACTTAAATCTATACATCAATTAATGAAAATTCATCTAACCAATCAAATGACTAAGATTAAAAGTAAAAAAAAATATTATATATAAGATATCTAACCAGTTTAGTATTAATCCGTAAAATTTAATGGTTGATATGATTAATGAATTGACAGTATCAAATAGAATATGTTAATTTTCAATCTTAACTATTGAATTTTATAATATCAATGATTATAAATTTGTAATATTAATTATTATAAATTTGTGTTAATAAATTATATAAAAATTTTATATTTAAAGATGTATATATATATATATATATATATATATATATATATATATATAAATAAAATAAAGTTAGAATAATTCTTTCCATTTGGAGAGGTCCATTTAGCCTTTGTTCGTTTTTGTTCTACACCCAACGTTTCCCGTTTTCACTTTACTGGAATTCGGGGGATTTGTGTTCATTTCTGTATTTCATTTCCGTTCCCATAAAAGAATAAAATACCATTTTTGCCCTTAAGTTTAACCTAGATATATACAGCACAGTGCATGAATACCGTAATTCCACTTCTCTCTCTCCATTTTCTACCCAGAAATCGTCTTTCCTCTTCCCCTCTCCACTGGACCAGATCTGATCCTGAGAATTAACTTCTTTTCCGATCTTGCCTGCAAACAAAAAAGAGAGAACAAAAAAAAAAGAGTCCCCATCTCAAAAGCCACCTCATCTCTTCGTCGCTACCCACTCGGCTTCTCTCACTCTCTTTGGTAATCGCATGGATCTCATTCTTTTATTAGAGTTATATTTCAGAAAATATTTTCATTTTATTTTAATAAATTTGAGAAACCCACCCACAAAGCTACTACTCAACCATCAAGTATAAATCAACAAAAACCACCGACAAATATTATCATCTCGGTTTACTCTCTCTCTCTAACCGCATGCCCTTCGCTTCCGGCTCCTCCAACAACCTCAACAGCTCAAATCCCTTAAAGTTACACCACCACGCATTTGATTTGAAGTTGAAATGATGATGAAGAAGAAGAAGATGAAGAAGAAAGGAGAGAAGAAGAGATAAGAGAGTTTTCTGCAACTTTAACCACCAAAAAGAGCCGCAGAGAATGAGTAAAGTGAAGAGAAAGAGAGAGAGAGAGTAATAAGAAAGATAAAATATTTATTAAATAATAAAAACCTATTTCTTTTTTTGTTCTACTTATTTACTCAAATATAGTCCCTTTTATTTATGAGTGGTATTAGGCACATGTTAAAACCTATAAATTATAAATTGGTGAAATGTTAAAAAACAAAAATTGAGCCTCGTTTATTACCAAAAGAATACTAGGGGGTTGCTTCTCTATCTTGAGAGAAGATGGTGGTCACGCTTAAGTGGAGATGGTGATAGGGAGAATCTGGACGGCATGGTTGATGGCAGTGTATTAGAATCCAATGTTAGGAATCAATTTATCAGAATTTGAGTTTGACAGGATTTTATATGTAAGTATATGCATATGTATTATGTCTTGTATGTATGTTAATAATACTTTATTTATATAATTTGTAAGGACATATTTTTTGGAATCATTTTCAAACGTATTTTATGTTTTTGTTTTCAAAATTTGATGTCAATGATTCATTTTTAAGCACGTATCTTATTTTTGTTTTTAAAATTTTAACTTTAGGATTCATTTTCAAACACATATTCTTAAAATTATTTTCAAATTTCATTTTCAGAATTTATTTCTCAACAAATATTCTTAAAATCATTTTCAAAATTTATTTTCAGAATTTATTTTTAAACGTATATCTTGCAGTTAAACTATTTTTTTCAATTACGAAAATTTATTTTTTAAATTATTTTAAAAACAAAAACACATAATTTAAAAATGAACATAATTTTATGGTGTGTTCTTTTATAAATTTAGTATTTTTATTTTTAATTGAATTTAGAAATATATGATTGATTTTGAATTATTTTAAATTTTAAAAAAATAGATGATTGAAATTGAATATAAATTATATTAAAAATATATCCGATAGAAAATAGGATTTAGATTAATAAAATGACGTAGCGTTAATTTTATCAATGAATGCGCTGTTGTTGAAGGAGAAAGGTACAAATCCGTAACCGAAGTTTAGGTGTAGAATTTTGTTACGTGCATTGGTCATTGCATTGATGGGAGAGCATTATAATTATAAGAATCTCAATTTGTGATGTACAACTCCAGCATGTGGCCGTCAGAATGGAATTTACAAAAGGCCGAATTCGACTTCTAGACAAATTGCAAAAGTTTTACAGTAAGAGACGACGACAAATACGTTTCAACCTCTTTTTTTTTTTGGGTTAAAAGTGGTGGGCCCTTTTTAACGACAATTCTTTCTTCGTCAATCATTAATCTGTGAACTGGACTGCACTCCACATGCGCGTTTCTAGAAATGAAATAGTTTTGATTGACGTATTTACCCCTTGCATGCTGAGATTTTACGAAATACCCACTGTCATATCACGTGGGGGGATGACATCGGCCTGTCATCGTTGCGAGTCTAGATGAAATTATACAACCTTAGTCACGCACGTTGGTGTGACACAAAATTATAAGATAAATAATAATTAAGTTATTTGTTAATTTTTATTTGTAATTTAGTAATTGTGTATCTTTACAAACTTTTTTTTTAAAATACATCCCACGTTAAATATTTTAAAAATTAATATTTCATTTAAAATATATGAATAGTTGTAAAAAGAATATTTATAATCAATTCCAAAATTAGTGAGTCAATTTTTTTGACATTAAAATACAATAAAATAAAGAATTTTGATTAGAATTGGATGAACGGAAAGTGTTTAAAAAAATATTTTATTAATAAATTATGTAGGCTGTAGATGTGTCTATTTTTCAATTTTATAGAAAATTTCTATCCAATATAATAGCAAAGCATTGAGTTTCTATTATTTATGGGTGTGGCTACAATACATTGATTTATCAGTATATATATTTTTAAATTTGTGCAAAAGTGATAAACCAGTGTGTAAAAATTATAAAAAAGTATGTAAAAATGATAAAAGTTGTAAATGAGTTATATTTACAAGTTTTACACACTTATTTTACAACTTTTATAAATACAACTTTTATATACTCATTTACAACATTATATATTCATTTACGACTTTTATACAAATTTTAAAAATTGATAGATCGGTATATCAACTGTACCATAAGATGACTCTTCGTTTATTTGATGTTAATTTTGAAATTATTTATATTATTGAATAAAGATTAAATTATTCAAAATTTAAAACAATAAATATACGTAGAAAATGGGGTGCAGAGAGTATATTTGGGGGTCCAAGTCCATGTAAGCTCGCCCAAAGAAAAAATGCATGCCTGATTAAAAGTGTTTCCGATCTAGAATAAGAAAAATATTGAGGGTTTTCGTCTGTGGTTCACAAAAGTCCTGTAAAATGTTCACTTGTGGTTTGCAAAAGTCTGCAAAAGAAACATATCGTGATTTTGTAGAATGTTCACTTTTTGAAAGACTTGTTTCCTATCTAGAATAACAAAATAACTTCTTTAAAATAATTTTTTTTCTTAATTCCAATAATATCCATCTATAGGGGGGTTTCATTATTTTTACCTACATTTCACATTTAATTAATTTATATAATTTTATTAATTTTTGAAAATTATACTATTGGTTAATAATACTTAATTATTTATCCTCAAGCAAATTGAATCTTTATTTTTGCTTTCAACAAAAAAATTGTTTCCGCAAAAAAAGGGTTGAAAGACTTGAGAGAGGAGAAAGGAATCGAAAACGGAGCACGTGTGATCAAGATCTAGTAAAAGATGCAAGGAAATCCAAAAATAAATTCTGAAACAGCAACACGTGGCAAAAGATGATAAGTGAGGAAAGTGGAGCACTCAATTTGTGTGAGGTTGACGACACTGATTGCCCATGCCATGTCAGATGAGATGCGGTGGGAGATCCCAGATCATCGCCCTAATGCCTTGCTTCTGCTCACAAAAACCAACCAACTACTTTCCTTACTCACTCACTCCCCTTTTCCCTAATTAATGCCTAACAAACTAGAAATACGAAATATTTAATACTACAATAATATACATACAAATCAAATTACAAATCCAATAAATGTAAATAAGGTGGATTTAAAAGATATTTGTTAAGCACTTGAAGTCGGTATACAATGACTTAAAATTAATATATTTTATGATTTTTATATAATTTTTGAAAGAATTTATAATTTTCAAAAAAATTTACAAAATTTTCAAAAAAATTACAAAATATTTTAGAGTTTAACGTATATACTTAACACATATATTAAGACTATCCGTCGACTATTTTATTGATTTTTTATACCCTTGATATTTCAAAAATTATTTTAAATGAATTTTAATAAATTAAGAATGGAAAATTGTTCAATTTTCATCATTTTAATATAAATTAAAGAATAATTTCTATCTTGTCAAAAACAATTCTTTTCTCCCAACAACCACCAACGCACATCCTTATTTATTGTATAAAAAAACATAAAATCATTATTTGAAAATGACATCGTAGTTTAGATAAATTAAAATTGGATCTGGGTAATAAAAAAAATAAAAGGTTGAGGATAAATGATAAAATAATGAAAATTATAAATTCAGGAATGGTACAAATTTATGACGTAAAAACAAAAATAGAAATATGGGCATTAATAATAAGCTTGAACTAAAGATAGCATTGAATGTAAAGAAGGGCGGGGGCCAGCTGGCAGTTAGAATCATTTAATAAGAAACAGAAGGGCATTACTTTGTGTGTGTGTGTACATATATATATATATATTTTATATTTTTTTTCTAACCTTCTTTCAACTCCCCTTTTTTAAAATTCAAACCTCTAATTAAATAAACCTCTCCCAGTCTCCCTCCTTTTTTCATTTATTTATTTTTTTAAATGACAATGGAAACAATTTTTTTTTAAAATTATTTTCCATTATTATTATTTTTTAATTTAAAAAATTTTAAACTTTTTAAACCAAACCGTTTCTTTTGTTCTTCATTTCGTTCGTTTCTCCGAGTCTGACTAGTCTTGACTGTTCCAAAAGCTTTCTCTTCATGGACTCCCCGTCGTCGACGACGCGCATCGCCGCGAGATCGTCGATGATCGACTCGTTTCGCAGCTGCGGGTTGTCGGGGATGCGGATTGACAAGGAGGAACTTAGGAGAAAGCTGTCGATACCGGAATATCTCCGTCTCGCCATGCTCGATTCCATCAGACGGAAGAGCGTCGACGGCGCTGAGGCCGAGGGCCGGGAAGTCGAGCCTCCGGAGGCCCCCCTCGTCGTCTTCATTAATTCGCGTAGCGGCGGACGCTACGGGCCGGAGTTGAAGGAGAGGTTACAGCAGTTGATGGGCTCCGAACAGGTCGGTTAACGGTTTTTCGTAATTAATTTGCTTTATATTTTGGCGATTGCTGCGGTCACAGAATGTCAGTTCCCGTACCGTTATTGGGATTCCATTGCTGGTAACGTTACGGGCAAGTAGTACATATATAATTTTTTTTTCTTTCTTTCTGGGATATACGGTTAAATTATTTTTTGAAAAATTTAATTGAGTATTTTAATTGTTATTGATTTTTCTAAAAATTTGAATCTGATGATCTGAGTAGTTTTTTCAAAATTGATTTTTGCGGGCATTTTGAGCTTTACGATGGAAGTTGAAATTGGAAAAGAACCAAAAAAAAAAAAAAAGAAAATTAAGCTTTTGACTTCATTATCTGGCGATAGTAATGAATTTGAATTTGAATTTGAGTTTGCTAAGGGCTTCTGTCGAGTTTTGTCATTTGGCATTCCAGACTCAAGTTAGCGGGGTGGATTTTGGTGATATCTGGGTTTTTCATAAAGTGGAAAAAGATTATTGGCCATTTGCCTGCCAAACAGAGGTTTGGACGATGGGCTGATATGGATTGGATTAGCAGTTGTTTTTCAATTTTCATTTTCATATTCTCCATGAATGTATTTAACTTGAAATAATTTGAATGCTTTGACAAGATCTGTTAGGATTTGTCAGAGAGTTAATGTTGTAATTGGACTTGGACTTGCCAATTCCGATGGATTCGATTATTCTTTTGTCTTTTAACGACACCAAAATTATTATGATGTAGGTGGTTAGCTTTAGTTTAATGTTATTTCAATTATAGCTGCTTACAATTCTTTATCTTAATTTTCTTTTGTTGAAAATTCTGTATGGTTTATCTATTAAATTTCTTGATCTAGTTTTACAAGAAAGGTTGTCTCTTGAAAGTGACTTTATATGTTGCGCAGGTTTTTGATCTATCAGATGTGAAGCCTCATGAATTTGTCCAGTTTGGATTGGCTTGCTTAGAGAAGTTGGCTGATCTTGGAGACTTTTGTGCCAAAGAGACTCGTCAAAAGATAAGAATTGTGGTATGTACATTCAGGCTTGTCTATGGATAGGATAGTTTCCCATGTTGTGTAGGATTACCTTAATTGCATTTGTTCTATTTACATGCAAATTATAAAAGTGGGGATTCCATGCCTCATTTGTGGATCTTTTGGTGTTCTATCATCAATATTCCAGAACAATCCAGCACAAGAATCTAAGCTCTGGGATAATTGTGCAGGTTGCAGGAGGTGATGGTACTGTTGGTTGGGTTCTAGGGAGTCTTGGAGAGGTTAACAAACAGGGCCGGGAGCCAGTTCCTCCTATAGCAATTATTCCACTTGGCACAGGCAATGACCTAGCTAGGAGTTTTGGTTGGGTAAGGTTTTTCCCTTGCAATGACATTTTGATTTTTTTCGGTCATGCTCTTGTATTGCTTTGTTATAACTGTAATTTTGAATGACATCTTCAGGGTGGTTCATTTCCTTTTGCCTGGAAATCAGCTGTCAAAAGAACTCTCCAAAGAGCCAGTGCAGGTCCAATTTGTCGTCTTGATAGGTAGGTGCTCTTTTGATAGTCGGGTTTGATTCTATTTCCTGAACTGCAAGGATATACTCTTTTCATGTCATTTTTCTAGTTTACTGTTTAGAGTTTATGTATGATTATAAAATAACTAGGCTCGCTTATTTTTCATAAAATTTGTCAGTAATAAAGATACAGATGTTTTTTAGGTGTCTTACATTGTTTGGCTTTCTAAGATCTCTTTGTTATAAATTTGCTGATTGTGCTCATAGTTGATTGAGTTAAGGCTTGTCAACATACCTGGTGGTTATGTTTGTAATTGTGTTTTATTCTGCAGTTGGCATGTTATAATACAAATGCCCTCAGGGGAAGTTGTGGATCCACCCCATTCTCTAAGACAAACAGAAGAGTGTGCTCTTGATCAGGTAGGGGATCCTGCTGCTTGACATTTTGGCAATTCTTTCTTATAAAGTGTAGATGATATCAGTATCGCTCCACATAAGTTTATCAAAACGCAGAGAGCTTTTGGAAATATTATTGGAATTGAAATTTTTGCTATGATTGTATCCTGCCCTCGCATGGTATATTTGTTTATCAAGGCCCCATATGATGGCCGGTGCTCAGTCAACTGCTCCAAATTGTTAAACTGTAGGCCAAAGTTTCTTTCTGGCTATTGCTACCCTAACTGCTAGAATAAATCAATCTGTCTTTTGTCCTTGAACTCTGTGAGTGTGTGCGTGTGTGTGTGTGTGTGATATAGATGAGGCAAGTTCAAAGTTTCAGAGCGAACACTGGAGGATGATTTGTGGAAAACCATAAAGGTGGTTTTGGGAAATTATGCTTCCTATCAAGAGAGACCAAGAATAGTATATTAATGCTTAGATTTCCATCTTATTGTTGATTGAAAGCCTGTTCTTTCAGCGTAGCTATCTTAAAGATTTTAGATGCAGTTTGTGTAACTTTGTGGTGTTTGCAGGGCTTGCAGATTGAGGGGGAATTACCTGAGAAAGTTATGAGCTATGAAGGAGTTTTTTATAATTACTTTAGCATTGGTATGTCAGGTTGACTTAAGAAATATGGAGTTTCTAAATTTTTTACGTATAAAATCTTAAAGAGTGAAACTCTATAAGAGATTGATGTGGTTTATTGTATCTGTTCCCATCTCTTACAGGAGTCCTTTTGTGGTGTAATTTTAGCATCTTGATTAGTGTTTTCCTATTTTTCTTAGTAAAGAAATTGCGCTTAGAGAATCTTCATCCTTTTGGTACAAATTATCTCAGTTGTCAAATTTCACAGGCTTTTGTTTTTGTTATAATGATTTGCACCCACAAATAATGTTGGCTATAATTCTTGCTTAACTTGACAAAACCTTTCTTATTAATTTCATCAATTTTTTGATAATTATTCACCCCAATCTTAGTATTTTGATTACTGTTGATACCAGTATTCATATCAACCCACGATTCAATATCAACAAGATCCTCTGGGAGACCAGAAAATTTTCTTAGAAATGAAGAATGTAAATTCTATATTTAAAATGAGCTGAGTGACAAACTTTTGGTTGTTGCTGATGTTGAATAAGTTGTTTATTTTAAGAAGTTTCTTTTATTGTTTGGTTATGCAGGAATGGATGCTCAAGTTGCTTATGGCTTCCACCATTTACGAAATGAAAAACCTTACCTTGCTCAAGGTCCTATTACAAATAAGGTCAGATTGAACATCATTATCCTTTGAATTATGAGTTCATGTATTGTTGAATTTCTTTGGCGGTACACCGAAGGAAAATGTTTTTCTTCTCAGCATTACTGTTAGCTCCTCATTGCAACACTTCTGCTTGATAGTTTTGAGTATTGCTGATGCACTTATTGGTCCTGTTATGCAGTTGATATACTCTGGCTACAGTTGCACTCAGGGTTGGTTTTTCACGCCATGTATAAGTGATCCAAGTTTAAGGTTAGATATGTCAGAGTCAAGCAATTATCTTCGTGATAGTTTTTAACTCGGTGCATAGTTTTCAACTAACCATCAACTTATCATGATAACAATTGAGATATGTTTTGATGAGTTTTAGCTCATTTTTGATTTGATTTATTTATTTATTTATTTTTTATCTTGCTTATGCTGGAAACGGACAACAAACTCTTGGTTATATTTCGAGGTTGGGAAGAGAGAACACCCAAGTTTGTGGGTCACTAGAAGCATACTAGCTTTGACTTGTTTTTTCCCCATCTATTGTTGAGAAGCTTGTTCAAGGATGTTGAATTATGTAGGCTAATATGTGCATGATTATCTGTCAATACCATTTATCTTATCCAGCCAGCACATTGTTAATGTGAGTTTTTGATTTTTCCAAAACGTCAATAATAATTTCTTTCAAATTAGGGGAAAAAGGAATTTTTGCTATTAATTGTATGGATTGGTTGGGATATGTGATATTACTTATGATGTGGATGCTTTAGGCGAAACAACAGTCTTCTGTATATTAATGTTTATTGAAAAAAAAATTTTAGGGGATTGAAGAACATCTTAAGGATGCATGTTAAGAAGGTTAATTGCTCTGAGTGGGAGCAGATTCCAGTCCCTAAAAGGTAATATCACAAACATCTGAGTGATGTTTTGCATCTAACGATTTCTTTTTATGGCTATCATTATGAATGAATACTTATCCACTACAGTGTTTTGACTTTCATTTTTATGCAGTCTTTAGCTTAAAAGCTATATTGTGAATTTAACATTTGACATATAGCATTGAAGCAGTGCATATTCCTTGCTTTTTTAATTTTCTTAATCCCATGTTGTTTCTTGCAGTGTAAGGGCGATAGTTGCTTTAAATCTTCATAACTATGGAAGTGGAAGGAATCCATGGGGTAATTTGAGTCCGGAGTATTTGGAAAAGGTTATAATTAATTCATTTCAGCTAAGTTTTAATTGCAGTGATAATCTGTTAATTCATAATCTAAGCATGAAAATTTGTTTAATTCCAGAGAGGCTTTGTTGAGGCTCACGCTGATGATGGTCTTCTAGAAATTTTTGGTTTGAAGCAAGGATGGCATGCATCATTTGTTATGGTTGAACTCATCTCTGCCAAACACATAACCCAGGTACTGCAATTGTCTATGGAATTATTTTGTTTTGTGCTAGTTGGTCAAGTTTTACAATTTAATAACAAAGGTGGAAGTCTATGATTAGACTGGTCCGCATGAGAATATAAACTTTCATTATTGTGCACCATTGCCCACTGCATAATTCAATTCATATCGTTAGTCGACATGCATTAATTTTTATGGACCTTATGGTTGAACTACTGAAGTGTTCTTCACAGTAGTTCTGACTCACCAAGTGCTCATTGAAGTTACCAGTGGCAGAATAAATCTCCTACCATGATTTCTTACATGCATCACTATTAAAGGTTTACTTTGGATTCATGTAATGCACATATCGCATCAATTGGTCCCTTTCCTATAATTTTTTTCTTTTGTCAGAAGTAGAACAGAGGCTAAAGCTTTGGTTTAGGTATATGATAATGATGACATTTTAATGTTTATGGACTAAAGGCTTAATAAAATCTATCTTTCCCATCACTACAATGGTAATTTGCTTAGATGAAGTGTGCATGGGCAGACCTGAGTCTGTATTCCGCATGAAATAAACAGGTTTCAGCTTGATGTAGAAAGCGTGTAGAAATATATGATAAAAAGTAATTTTTGTTGGTTTCGAGTCTTGATCGAATTTATCCATAATCGATTGTGAATTTTTTTGGATGTGAAGAATTGGTATTGTATTCGATCTTAATCTGGTAAAATAGTTGAATCTGTATTGGATAACGGTCTTGAGAACCTTATTTCTTGCAATGTATTCCAATTAATTGTTTAAGACTAAAGCTTTGAAAAACTGTGACAAGGGTAAGAAAATTAAAGGAAATATGTGCCACGATTTTGCTTTGTTGATTTAATTTTAACTAATTATGGTAAAAACTCTTCTATTCAGGCTGCAGCCATTAGATTGGAAATTAGGGGTGGTGAGTGGAAAGATGCATATTTGCAGATGGATGGAGAACCTTGGAAACAACCAATGAACACAGACTACTCAACGTTTGTAGAAATTAAGAGGGTGCCATTTCAATCTTTAATGATTCATGGAGACTAGTTATCTGTGTTTTCTTAGAGCTCAGACCTGTGTAAGGCTTGATTGTGTGCAGGGCATTGTAGATTATGTGTATGCTCAAGTTGTTAGGGCTTTACTGTACCAGTTTCATTATTAGTGAATTTCACATCTTCTCTAGTTGTGAATTCTTGATTCAGGAAGAATTTAGTTGTTCTTTGATAATTGAATTTAATTGTTAATATTTGTTGATAAGTAAGGTAAGTAATTCATAATGAGTCCAACTTGGCCTAAATGGTTTTCTGTTAAATTTCTTAATGAGGGTTTTCAGTGAATTCAATGTTGAAAGACTCCGGGTTGGAACATACGTAATGCTGTGACAGTCCATATCCAAAGGAGGTTCGCATACTATGATGATTTTGTATTTACAGTCAATCCTTTTTTAGGACTCATAGTAAAGCTTCCAACTGGTTACAGAGAAGGTGTGGATTGTGTGGTGGTGCATCAACAGAAATGACACCATGCACTGGAGAATGATTTTCATCACCATCATCGTCGCTAAAAAAGCTCTCCTGTTCTGCACGGGAAGTCCTTGAATGATTCTTTATATCATTATTAGGTCCAGGAAAAGCAGCAGGAGGTATTGTGGAATCATGTCTCAGAGGGTATGACCGATCTCTTGTCAAAAATCTTCATCAAAACAGTAATCTTGGATAGGAGGTGTTTCTGGGTGGAATTCGTTCGTTCAAGGCAGATCAATGTGAACGGAGGAAGTTACAAATGCATATTAAGAGTGCAAAAATGGAAGCAAATCCTTGACTACCTTAGGAAGGATAGGGATCGTTACCTTCACAAGTGGATATGCTACGTATAGTCTTCCTTTCAATTGCCTGCAGTAGGAGATTAGAGGGGACCCTCGTGTAAATGCCTGAAACAAATAACATAAATAGTGGGTCACTATATATATCCTGATTAAAGGCTTAATTTATCACTAGGCTCTAAAATGTTAGTTAACATAGGCAGAGGTCATCTTCATCATCATGAGCCTTATGGTCTTGTACAACTTGGAAGTGATATGGAATTGGGTGTGCCATGTCTAACGTGCATTTTGATAAGATGACATTCTGTTTCTTCCTGATTAGCACCTCTGTGTACTGTGAAAGAGGATGTAACCGGTGAACTTTCTTCAGTGGTTTTTTTTTTTTTCTTTTTTAATGTTTAGACTATAACTAAATTTATCGTTGAAAAAATCTACATATTTATTAAATATATGAGGTAAGTAAAGTGTATATATATATATATTGGTTTATATATTATATTAAAAGTTTAGAGAGAGAAATAGAATAATGGGAAATTATAACATGGTCAATTGAGATTTATTGTTTATATTTTATAACAAAATAATAATAAGAAACCAAAGACTATATAAAAGAAATTTTCTGTTTGCTCATGATAGCACCCCTTTGTGCTTTGAACCAGGGCATAACCATAAAATTTTCTTTGCGTGGGTTAAAATATTTTTCTTAATGTTTAGTCTATAACTAAATTTTATCGTTTAAAAGATATACATATTTATAAAGTATATAAGGTAAGCAAAGTGTATATATTTATTTTTGTTTATATATTATATTAAAAATTTAGAGAGAAAGACGATGAGAATAATAGGAAGTTATAATTTGATAAATTAAGATTTAAGTGATTGTATTTTACAACAAAATACTAAAAAGAAAATCAAAATTATATAAAACAAATTTTTATTTTAAATATGGTATAAGATTTAAAATGGATCTTTTATGTATAAATCTTTTGTTTTTCTCACGTTTTGGGTGGGACGTAGGAAAATAATTTTGTTTTAAAGTAAGGGTGTAAGAGTTATGATTCGAACATTTTATACCAAAGTGTAAATTTTCCAAAAACTGAGCTCAGTTGAACCACTGTTTCGCCTGCCTTTGAACTTCACTTCAATGATTACATCTAACGTATTGATATACCATGTGCGCCTTTGGAATTGTTGCATAGCAGCTTTTGGATTTTGTTATTAACTATAGTTATTTTGTTGTTTGATAAATATTTTAAAAATTAATTGTCTTAAAAGTTATTGTTTGAAGAATATATTTTTGTACTAAATTACAGAAGCAGGTAGAGAAAAACTTTGAATATAAAATTTTGAAAAGTTAAAATTTAGATAGATTAAAGTATCAAAATTGCCCTGTAAGTTAATATAAATCTAAATTAAATAATTTTAAATAAGAATTTAAAATATATTTAAAATTATTTTTTAAAATAATTTTTTGAAAAATAAAAAATTGTTGGATATCTGCCATTGTCGGCCATCAACCATCGTCAAGGTGGCACGTCAGCAACACACCCACCATCTCCAGAATCTTCGGTAGCCACTCTCTTTGAATTTGCCGATATCTCCACCGTTTAGACCGCTAATCAACGGGATCGAACGGTTAAAGTTCCAATGTCGGCAATCAGCAGCGGTTGACTTTCGCAAAGTGCATTTTCAAAATTTTCATTTTATTTTTAAATAATAAATATATTTATATTCAAATTAATTTTATAGTAATGTATTATATATTTCTAATATTGTAAATTTAAATTCATTTTTAATAATATTTTATTTTAAAAAAATTATATATCTATTGATTTTTACTAAAAATTAGCTTTTGAAATCAAATTCACCAAAAATATAACTATAGCTTTTAGATATCACAACAATTTTGAAACGCTATTTTACCAAACACTTATAACTTTTTAAGAGAACGCAAGTAACAACAAATTTTTCTTTAGACACTTTTCAATAGCAATTTTCCATAACATAGCATACCAAACAAACCCTATATCAAAATGACCACTTTATCATAGCTTAACACCTCCATGTGCAATTATGTTACATAATTTAACTTGAATGGTTAGAGTCTAAAATTTTCTGGAACTTATCCTGTCACTAGTGCTTTAACTAGGTGAACCTTTTCAAGGTTCATGGCCTAATAATCTCACCTATGTATTGATTATTGTTTGGTATTAAAAGGTACATATTTTTTCAACTAATTTAATATTCTTTCATGAAGAAATTAACAAGTTCCTTCTCCTCTAAAAAATATCTATGTTAAGATGTGATTTGCTCCATTGTTGTCATTTTCTAAAGCCCATTACGGTTGTAAATATATGTGTGCTCTCATAAGAAAATAATTGCTAACTCCTTGATCATAGGTGGCTCATGTGTACTGTACTATTAAGAAATTAATTAGATTTTGGGTCAGTTTATGATTGCTGTTGCTATGGAAAAAAGCAGCTTCTGCTTTGATCTAAAAAAATATCAATTTACAAAAAAAAGTGGAAGGGTGTTTGCTAAATCGACTTTTAAAAATGGAAATTTTTAGAAATGGCCCCTGAATGGGCGTTTTTTTTGAAAATAGCCTCTCTTCCGAATATTTTTAGCACAATAGCTACCCTTATACATTTTAGCATAAATGGCCTATAATACCTCTCTTGTAATAAATCTCTTTAACTAACACTAAACACCACCATTACTCCCTCTTCCTCTCCCCCCACCCCCACCCCCACCCCCCACCAACCCCCTATCTCTTCCAAAACATAAACTAACTCAAAATCAACAAAAAAACAAGCATATGCAACACTCTATTCTACGACATCCAAAAAAAAAAAAAGGCAAAAATCAGGTTCTAAAGCTTAAGAAAAACATATATAGTTAATGTTCTCTCTAACTAAGCTAAAAATAATTTGTTAAACTTTTTAGCATGACTAGAACTTCAAAATTCATCTCACATGTGCAGAAATAGACAAATGATTGTTGGGATAGAGTTATTTAGTAGTTTTAGCAATTTGGTGTTTGAGAATTGCATTTTTTGGCTCTCGTTGTGGAATCTGGGTTTTGAAAACATCAAATTCGATAGTTTGATAGCAATTCAATAGGTTGATAGTTTGAATGTCGAACTATCAAACAAGGAAAATGTTAATGTGGGAGTTGATGGCTGTATTGGACAGGGTGGTTTTCTCAAAAGGGGTAATATCAATATTGGAGGTGATGTTATTATTGGTGATGATGTTAATGTTGGATGAGGTAGTTCATTTTGTGGTGGTGTTGTTCATGGCCTTGACAACATCAAAGAAGAATTTAAAGAGGTGTCAAGAGTAAGGGACAATTATGAGGGTGTATATGTTAAAAATAAGGGAGAAAATGTTGAAGATATAGCAAATGAGGGACCACATAGGGAAAGCCAAGGGTGGTACCATATGAGGTTAGGTCATAAATCGTTCCCGCACATATCAGTTGTCCGTAGGTAGGACCGTGATGGGCGCAATGTGATCCTTTCGAGCGTGAGACTCTCAAACTACGGAAGTGCAAATGGTTGAAGGAAGATGGCACAATAGATAGACATGTAAGAATCCAGTTTCGCTTCACCCCATCATCATTTGTAGACAAAGCGGGACCATCTAATGTCGTTTCATTTGCCTGTTTGTTAGTTATGGTGTTAGCATAGTTTACACAAATCTGTTTTAGTATATCTTACCTTTTTCTTTTGTAATTGAATTTTGGACATGTTATTGTAATAAAACTTTTTGTTGTCTTCCGCTATTTTATGTCATGGAGTTGTTGCTATGTATAAATCGCACAAAAGGTCATTTGGCTTTGCAAGTGTGAAGTCTATCTGATGGCCACTCCAATAAAACAAAAACCATCATTCTTCAAGATGTCAAGGTTTTAAGTCATTTTGTTAAACTACATAAATTATATAGTATATGAATTGTCCCACTCTAAAAATTGAGTAAAACTGCATAAATTATAATATCAACAAGGCCAACATGAACAAAATTGCATGAAGTATAAATTGTACAAATCATATGATCAAAATGTACTAATAAACTAATAATATCAACAAGAGAAACATGAACTAATACATTGATCAAAATGTCTACAACATATGTACACCATAACAAATTGTACAAAATCCCTCTTCCTGCGGACCCACTTTCAACAAAACCTTTCAGAATTATGGCGCGTAGTCCATTCCTCCCAAATGCTAAATCTTTATAGGCATCTGCTTCCTCATTATTACCTCATTCATGCTTGCTATGATGTCTACACCCACTCAAAACTCAATAGCTCGACATATGGTGTACAATATATGCCATATGCTTCACTTCCCGCTTCCTACAGGTTGTTATGGGACATCCTCTCTAGCATGGAGCATGTTATATAAGCTGGTATCATGGGAGACATTGGTGCACTTAGGGTAGAACTGCACCTTCTATACGAGGCATTGTATCCTGACCAATAGAGGCGTGCAAAACTCCAGCAACTGGCCATGGTCTGTTGGGGTCCAGAGATATCTAGGAGTCATAGATAACGACCTCCCTGTTCTTATATGCAATTCGAGCCATGACCCTATGAACGCGCTTTCATTCTGTCAAAGCATTTGCGACCACGAAACTGTGTCAAAGCTTCTTTCGAGACTCAAGAGAACACAAACAAGTCATGGGCACATCTGGAGAGATGGAGTCACCACTCAATTATTCCATTGGGAATGAATGGGGGCAATCTGATTTTGGGACCTAAACTACCCTTATCCTTTCATAGATGGGTTCGGGATTAGGTACTAGTCATTTGACCCGCCCAAATCAAGATCCGACCTTCGCTAGGGTATACCAAATAAGAATATCTCATATTAACGTACAATCCACTTAGGGTTGTTCGTTTTATGCACAAATTATTCATTTTATCTTCTTTAAGACATGCAAGGTGATTTCATTCATTTTAATTGTATATTCATGTAAAAAAAGAGGTAAGAGAATAGATTACATTTCCATCATACATGGGAGAAAGGGAAAAGGATTACATTAATTGCTCTTCGACAATAAAATGGTACTTTAAATGAAATATTCCATACATTCATTCATAATAGAATCATTTATTTGAATGCAACTAGTTAATTCAAAACTCGATGAATAGTGAATTCCCCACCACCATATGTGAGTCTATTCAATGTTTCTCAAGTCTCTTCAAGCATTTCCATACTTTAAATTGAGTATTCTAAATGATGGTTCTTCACCATCAATGTGAGTCCACCATCACTTCATGGCATCATCTAATAACACTTCATAGTATGTTCATACATTCATACATTAATTAAATAACATGCAAATAGAGCCATAATCTAATGTCATGGCGCTTCAACCTAGATTCGTAATTCTATTATGGCAATTACTATTCTAGCATAATTCATATCAATTTGTAAGGAATTATGGCATTTCTAGCATAATCATGGCATTTATAGCATATTCTAGCCTAATCATGGCATTCATGATATATTCTCGTCCAAATATGACAATTCTAGCCTAATTCAAATATTCAAAATTAAACAAGACTATTCTAATTCCATCTAAGCATTCAAATGGGCAATCAAGGTAATTCACTCCTATTCTATGCTATTTCCTAGCATACTTCAAAGCAATCATAAGTCTTCCTAGCATGATTTTAATCATATACTCATAAGCATAATTCTAAGCATTCGCAAAGAAATTAAATTTCATTCTAATAAAGAAGGGATAGTGGACTTACCTCGACACGCTTTTCCATCTTGCAAAACAAACAATGGTTAGAAAAATTTATAATAACCCCTAAACATGCTCCTGAGACTAAAAAATAAGTCTTAAACATGCTTATTCTAAGCATAATGGAACCTAAACATGCTTAATTCTAAGCAAGAAAAATAAAAAAGAAAATATGAGGGAGAAGAGAAATATGTTCTTAAGATGTACCATTTTCGAGTTTAGAGCAATAGAACGCCTAAAAGCTTAAAACTTGAAAAGAATTCTCAAATTCTCAAGCATGTCTTCAAAAGAAAGAAGAGAGAATTTTTGAATATTCAATGTATTGCAAAGTGAAGAGAGAGGGTGCTTATATAGAAGAGGGGCGAAGCTGAAAAAGAAAGAGATAAGCAAAAAGGGAAGGTTTCTATTGAAATTTTCCTCAAATATATGACCAACACTTAGGCGGTTGTTGGTAGACCGTCGGTTGGTTATCAAACAGCTAGGCAACTATTTTACTTCGAGCCTCTTCGTTTTGTCATTTTACAATGCAGCCCCTTCCAACCTTGCTTGTTTGATCGCACATAACTTTTTGAATTCAAATCCAATTTGTGATCTATAAATTTCTACAAAAACTAGACATCAGTAGCTTTGCAACAGTATATGATTGATCATCAAATTCCTCATAGATTGATTTTTGTGATTTTTTGAAGTTACATATCAATTTTTGAGACCTTTCATTAATTCCTTTTCACATTTTCTTTCTTAGCCTTCAATGGCATTTTGGTCATTTCTATTACTCGACATCCATCTTCATTTCTTTATCGAGTCTAAAACATTTAATGATATCTTCATTTCTTTATCGAGCCTAAAACATTTAATGTCTATAATAGCAAAGTTAGAAAAGGGAAGCAAGTTGAGAATCTTGTAAAGAGAGAAAGCTTGCCTAGAAGGTGCAAAGAAGTAAGAGTCATGGGAATTTAGGATGATATTTCTAAAGTCAAGACCCTTCCAAACTTTTGGGTTGACTTCAGTAATGAAGAAGAAGAAGTAGTGAGAGTTGATTTTACTATGAGAATGAGAAGGAAAGGTTAGTCGAGAAAGAGAAGATTGTCGATAAGGGCAAAGAAGTTATTAGAGAAGAAGCTAAAGAAGAAGAAGACCAAGTGATTAAGCAGTTAAATAAAACCCAAGCGAATGCTAGCATTTGGGATTTGTTGGTATCATCCCAAAAACATATAGAAGGCATGGCAAAAGCTTTGGCAGAGGTGAAAATATCAATGGCTACTCCTACAAATGAAATGTTAACCGTCTTGACTGGAAGAGAACCTAATAGGGTAAAAGAGGAGGGTGTGATCACCTTCACTAATGAAGATCTACTTTTCGAGGGAAGGAATCATAGCAAGCCGTTGTTTATCATCGCAAAAATTACTGGGAAGACTTCTCCTTGCATCATGATCGATGATGAGTCCACCATCAATATTGTACCTATAAAGATATTGCACGAGTACAGGGTCACTGAAGATGAACTTGAGCTTTGTGAGATGGTGATGAGGGCTTATAATGACTCGAAGATGAGTGCCATTGGGATCTTCAAGGCATAAGTAAAGCTCGGGCCAATTGAAGTTATGACAAAATTCACAGTCCTAGACATACCAGTCGCATTTGCTACCTTGTTGGGATAAACATGGTTCCATCCGCTTGGTGGAGTTCCTTCTACCTTACATCAAAAGATCCTATTCAACATGGATAGGGAGATTGTGACCATTCATACAACCTCAACAATTACACCAGTTGCTTTAAGTGTAAAGGTTAGAGAAATACCTTACATGGGAGGCCTTCACATAGCCATAAGCCCGATCGTAGCTGGGATAATGAAGAAGCAAAGATACTTGCCGGGAACTGGGCTTGGGAGGAATGGACGTGGCTTACCATACTTCCTAGATTTCAAGGCCAAACTTCTAGAAGAGGTTGGGGCTGTGAGTTCGAAGGGGAAGAAAAAGACTTTGGGCCCAAAAAGGGAAGATTCATCAAATTCGTTAAGGCCCAAGATATGAAGGATATAGGAACTACTGAACCATAGGTTTTCAAGAGAATGTTGAAGCCTGAATTTGTATTTTCAAAGACATCCTTTAGACAGGAGTCTCCAAGAAGAATGACTTGGTTGATGCAATGGAGAAGATGACCATTAAAGAGGAAAAGTTTCAAGATCAAGCATTGCCAATGGACCTGTCCATTGATATTGCTGCCTTCACCGAAGAAGGAATCAGGGATGTATATCATGAGGATGTATTTATAACCAACCTCTTTGAAGAAGAGGACATTGTTTACATTTCTAAATTTGATGTAATAAAGAATCAGTTTGCTCACTTGTGTGATGTCTTTCCTGATGGTGTTGTGTATCATAATTTGCATTTCACTAGCATATTTGACATCCATACCATTCAAATTCATTACATTAATCTTGGTGCAATTGAAAAACCCAAGAACATATGCATTGCACTTGATACAACTCTTGAAGAGAGAGAGAGAGAGATTTGAAAACTTACTAAAGAAACATGAAGAGGTCTTCTGTTAGTCCTATGACAATATATACCTGGAATCGAGAGAAGCATTGCTGAGCATACAATTCCAATTGACACATCCAAAAAAGAATTATCTCCCAAAAATAAGAGTGTCGAAGTAATAAACCCAGCAAGACCGGGGTCGATCCACGAGAAAGGGAATTTAAGTGGTACAAACTAGAGAATGAGAAATATAATATGAATAATTCAAATAAATAACAAAATGATTTTGAAAAATAAAAGTAAAGATGATAAGTGGTACAACCAACCATTCAAATGTAAAACAAAAATAAAAGGTAGAAAAACTAACCATGGAAATAGGTTATAAAACCTACCATAGCAAATGAAAGAATAATTTCATAAGCAATGAATGAGGGTAATTAAAATACACGAGTAAAAAGAATTAACATAATAATAATGAAAGCCAAGGTTAGGGGATCTGCCATTGATTTATCAAATAGGGATAAATAACCAAATTATAACTCAATTAGAATCCACACATCATGGAGGTTCCAATAGGAAGGTACGTCATTTAAGTCCATTTTAGTTATATGAATTATATTTGTTTCATTACCAAAATTGATACCATTTCTTGTAAATAGGTTCAAGCATCCAATGTGCCAATCACCAAATTTTTACAACAAATCAAGGTTCCTAACTAGACTTATGTCGGTAAGGAAGAACCATAAGGTATCTAGAAAGGATCTAAGCATTTGATATGCCAAGGATTATCTGTAATAGACTAAGACCTTTACTTTACGAGTGGTGTCAAGATTGATTAAGAAAATAAATATAAAACATATAAAATAAACAACATAAGATTATGATTTTTAAGCACATATTAAAGGGTTAGAAAATCCTTGTTCTCATGTCAAGGGTTTCACCCTTTCGCCTTAGTAAGAGAGAATTTAGCAAGATATTATGCAAGAAAGGAAATAAATTGCAAGAAGAAAATAATTTATTAATAACATTAAAAGAACAAAACACAAGAGAGAAAACACAATATTAAGAGATCCCAGCCAAGAGTTAAGATGCTCTAATGGGTCACAATGCACCTCTATTTATAGATATATTCAGGGACAAATTTGTCAAATTACAAAGAGACAATTGTAAAATATCTTATTAACAATTTAGATCATCATGTGCACTAACTTTGACCACTGATTTCGGCATCAAAATATTTAGAATTTTGATCACATGTCTTCATGAAAGTTGTAGATATTTCTCTCAGACTTCTAAAACATCTTAATTCATATGATTTGGATATGTCTATCAAGAGATATGGTCAAAATACGGAGGCATGATTTGGTTGGACTGAAACTATAGATAGGTTCATTTTAAGCCCATTTTTGGTCTACTAAAAGCCTGAATTTCATAAAGCTTGTGAAATACAATCTGGTAGATAATTTAATTAGCTTTCCAACAAATCAACATTTGTATCATTCCAATCTATAAATAGAAAGTTATACCCATTTTATCGAACCTGCAACAAAAACTTAAATTGAGATGAAGCTAATTCAAAAGATGCAAAGACTACAAATTTGCATAAGTTGAGAAATTTTATGAAACTATTAGTTTAAAATAATGGATTAAGCTTTTATTAATCATAGATATTTAAGTGTTCATCATACCCTCTAACCAACTTATTACTAGTTTATAGCAATTAAAGCGTTATTATTCAGTAGTGATTTATAGAATTTTACATCCAAGATAGCCATTATTGCATTCTCCTTGATTCTATCCAAATAAATAAATTCTCAATCAATTTTTTTAAAAAAAGACTTATGTACCTTTTAGTCAAGATATTAACAAACATTTTTTTATGCTTAGTTGGCACATGACTATGGGGCTTTTAGAAAGAAGTCATATCGGTTCTAATATTTATCAAGGCTAACATTCTTAGGCAGGGGGCATTCATTCATCATTTTTTTGAAACAATACATCTTTAACCCATGTAGCGAGCCTTGAGCTAATGACTCCCAGACTAGTTGACCTTAGGGCATTAGGTGTTAAGACACTCTTATGAGCTTAACTATTCGAGTTGTCGATACTTTATTTTTGCTTAGAAAATTGTGGATAATGCAATGTTCAATTCCCTTAAGCTTTCTTCTTAATCCATGTAACGAGCTTTGTGTCAATAGCTCCCAAACCAGTTGGTCTCAGGGTATTAGGTGTTGAGGAACCCCTCGAGCTTATTAAAGAGACTACGAGACCAAACTTATCCATAATTACTTATTTGTTTATTTTATTTTATAATTTTTTTGCCTTTTTTTTACTTTCCCTTTCTTTTTGTTGTTATCCTAAATAAAACAAAAGAACTCAAATATTGCAACATTTCACTTTGTGACCCACAATCATGCATCAAGGTATGTATGTGTGTGTGAAGAAACGTTCATGAATACTTGCTTAATGAGTACATGAGCAAATAGTTTATTAAATGATAAAGTTGTGAGAGTTCATAGATTTGAATAATTCAAAGTCAAGTGAATAAGACAACCTCGTTATAAAATTCAAAAATAAAAACTAAATAATATCAAGTTAGCTGAAACGAGTCTTCAAAAGTGCAAAGTAAAAAATAAAAAGACAAATCAGTTAGAATAGGTTTCAAGAGTTCAAAATAGCCCTATTTACTTTGCCATTTCTGACCCTCAATGTGTCTTAAGAGGAATTGAGCTCCTTATACTACCACTCTGAATCTAATTACTTACTCGGCAAGAAGAAAATATAAGACACATTTATGTCTACTATCCTTCCCCCCAACCAAATGAAACATTGTCCTCAATGTTTAATGCAGAGAGATAAAGTTTAGTAGACATTACCTAAAGCTTTAGTTATTCAAAAGAGACGACTTGAAATACACGTAAAATAAAATGCTATAAATAAAATAAAAGACAAGAAAAATTACAAACGGAGCGTCATATCCAATTTACATTTTTTGTTATGTCTCATTGACCAATTAATTTGAGTTATTGTTGAGTCAGGTTCATACTTGACTGATTGTAATTTATCAAGTAATTCATTAGCAGTAGTGGCAGAAACAAGGATCTGCCGTGTCGAATGTGGGATAAAATTCTGTTCTACAGCTTTATCAATAAAACGTAGCAAAGGATCAAAATTTTTTTAACATTCTATGGGCTTCTGATGAGGGCCCAAGAGGCAACTTAAAACATTTCTTCGAAAGTACCAAAGCCACCTGGTAAAGCAATATAGGTATCCGAATTGATAAGCATATATGCTATGAGTTCATGCATAGAGGAGGCCTGTAATCCTGCCCAACTATTTTTTCAATGATGCTTTTTACAGCCAAAGCTCTAGGAATAACACCTAAAACTTGACTGCCTCCTAAGAAAGCAGCTATTGACACATAACCTATTGACCCGAGGCTACCTCCCCCATAAACCACATGAATCTTTATTTCAGCTAATAGCCTACCAAGACAATTTGCTATTTTTACGAACTCTTCACTTGTTCTAAGTCGAGATGCACAAAATACACATATCTTTTGGATTTGACGTTTTGACATTCCCTTCATGTCTATGAAACTCTCTAACTATATGTGTGAAGTGAAGAACAAGAGATGTCATATTTATGGAGTGCGCAAATGTATTCTAATGATGACATCTAAATAGGTAGCTTGACTGTTTGTTGAAAAAGATTGCAATAAAGCATAGAAATTAAAAAAAATGACAAGTATCTCTTTGATAAATCAAGTTGGCCCCATGTAAATGTCTCTCACAACACTCTTTTACCCCATCTCTTGCATATAACACACACGAGTTTTTCTTTCTTCAAACTCAGAACTCCTCTAAAACTCTATTGATTGCTTCTAGAATCCTAACAGACACAAAGACAAGCAACAAAGGTTATGGCTGTAGTTGGCGAATGTTCTTCTTCCTCCAACCCTATCTTGGCAAAGCTTGGTACTCCATTCAAATTCTCTTTTACCATTTTTTCAATTTGAAACTAAAATCTTTTGTTTTTTTGTTTTTTTTCAAAAAGAGTTCTCTGTTGATGTTGTTGTTGTGGATATTGTAATCCCGTCGAAATCCAAATACTCTGATATGGAGATAAGGTCAAATGAGGTAGTTATTTGCTCAAAGGTCACTTCTTCCTCTCCTGGGAAGCATCAATGGTGCAAGATAACTCTCAATTCCCTTCATCAATCTTTTGCCACTCTGCAAAACATCAGGTATACAATTGTAATACAATACTCATCATTATTTTTTTTTAACTAACTCAATCGGGAGGATAAAATAGTAATTTCCATGTCATTTCATTTTACCATCAATAAGCACTTTCCTCACTCACTCACTCTTGCTATTGTGTAGCTCAAATTTATTACTTGTTGATGAGGCTGTTGTTGAAAATGAAGAGGTTGTTCACATTGCTTCTGGAATCGAAATCATCCCTGCCTCTCATAGAGAAGGTAAAGATTGATTTCTATTGCCAATTGTCTCTTCTAAGAATTTACTTCTTTCTTGGTTAAACTCTTGCAATTTATATCTCACAACATTTTCATGCTCCCACTGAAAGATGGATTAGTATGAAAACCATGTATCATGGCTGCCGCCATGAGTATTTCCGACACTTTTTATTCTAAGGGAGAGCTCTTGAAATTTGTTTAGTAATCGGGCTTATGGTCTACATACATTTGGACTAATTGTAGGATTAAGGTAAGTTTTAGGTGAATTTTTATTTAGTCCAATCAATTTAGTGCTAAAAATATAAAGAGAAGTCTCTCATTATCTGAATAAGGAAGAAGGGGCGGGACTTTTTGGAGCCAATTATTACTTTGATGCAAAAATTACAGTCTAAATCCTTTCAAGAGTGTTAATAACATGCTTATTCAATTTGTATGAATTAATGAGTAAAAAGTTTGAGAAAACAATAATTGTAGTTTTACATTTGCAGATTTACTGATTGTGTAGCCTTATTTTGTTTAGGGGAGAAGCGCTGCATCACCTTTGGAACTAAATTCAAGGCTAGGTTTCTCTTGCAAATTATAAGCTCTTCTTGTTTGGAAAATGCTACCCATGGTAGTTAAAATTTTTTAGTCTTTAAGTAGCTTGATTTAATTTTAAAAGCCTGATTACCTCTTTTCATGACAAAGTAGCATGACTTCAATGTCTCTAGCAGTTTATTGCAGTTCCACTATGATGCTACTATTTTTTTTTTTTGGGGGGGCAGGGGAAATTTGAACTTCTTTTAAGGTTTTCGTAAGATTTAAAGGATTATCATCTATTTGATTTAAATATTGGAATATACTTCTACTATAGTTAATTTATTAGTTTTTGTCTCATCTCTGATATTGATTGACATGAACTCTGAGGCTTGATTTAGAGTGCATGTTGACCATGTTTTCTCTCTTTCTTCATATTTTTATCTTCATTTCTTCTGCTTTTTCTATCTATTATTTGCAATTTTAATTTTCTCTTACATCTACTTTGTATACTTTAGTATACCATCTTGTATTTTCTTGATGCTTCTAGGATATTTGAGTTATAGATTTAAAGTAATACCTGGACAAGAGCCATGCAAGCAGCAACTAAAGGTAGATAACTACCAAAAATATGTTACACCTTGAATATACTATTGCATCTCTATTTATGCTAATGATATAGTTTGTCATTTTGTTTGTTTCTCCAGATTTCTATAGACATTGAACATGCAAAATGCTGTATCTGCTTAAATGTATGGCATGATGTTGTTACAGTTGCCCCCTGCCTTCACAATTTCTGATTTGTAACTTATCTATTTATCTTTTGCTAATATTTTTTTTTTCATTTCGAATTGCTGATTTTAAATCTGTCCTGTATTTCTTACATGCCAAGGCCTTACTGTCCATTACAAGCTCTGCTTGCCTGGTTCACCTCCTTGCTCTTTATCCTCATCATCCTTTAGTGAACCCAATTCAAGTTGTGTCACACCACAAATGGTTTTGGGAAGGTTAAAGCTTGATAGAAAAGCATTTAATGTCTTATCCAAACCCAGCGTCATCATCTGCACAGGAGCTATAGCAATCAATTTCAAAGCTCTTCTCTCTATACTTCACTGTTGGATGGTTCTGCAACTTCTACTGTTCTTTCTGAAGATATTCCTGTTCTGAGCCTAGATGATACCGTGGAGGAGGAAGAAATGCACACTAGGACTTTAGAGCTAGATTTAGAGGGAAAAGGTCAGGTTGGTATTGTCTTAGTGCATGGGTTTGGTGGAGGAGTATTTTCATGGAGGCATGTGATGGGGGTGCTCGCTCGGCAAATTGGATGCCCAATTGCTGCTTTCGATCGCCCTGGTTGGGGATTGACTTCTAGACCTCCTCGGAAAGATTGGGAAGAAAAAGAACTGCCTAATCGTTACAAGTTCGAAAGTCAGTTAATTTTTGTTTTTGGATTTGAATGTTGTTTGGTTGTTTTGTGCATTGCTGTAGTGTTGATGATGGAATCTGATGTCAGATGGATAAATTGAGAGATCCTGTTAGAACTGTGTTTTGAAATTACAGATAAACTAGAATAGGAAAGGGAAGAAGTGAAATAAAAATGAAAATGAAAATGTTGATAGTATAGCACTCTACTTTAGCATGGTTCTCCTTTGAGAGATCTGTTCTGTTTTACAGTGTTCATTTTGATATTGATGGATAGAAAAAGCAACTTACTTTCTGCAAGAATGTCAGTCAGTGTCTAAGAGGCTTAAAAGGAGCAATAGCATCTTTGAAGCTACTTGAAAGAATAATCTCGGCTGCACCAGATTATAAAGTAACCTGTAAAGCAAGTAATCTATGCGTCTTCTTCAGTTATTCTCCATATCCTTCTCTTTCTGAAGCAGTAGCCATGGTGCACGAAGTGAGTCCTTCATTACTCTTCATTTTCATCAATTGGGGGATAGGGTTAGGATTTTTCTGCTTCCTTCTCTGAAATCTTTTAACTTTTTGCTTGATTAATCGTTCAAATTCATGAAAAAATTTACAGGCAACGATGATCTGCATCGACACCTCAAAGTGGATGTGCAATGGAGACTACAGTCCCAATAGGTTCCAAGCACAGTCTGAAGCTGTTAATCTCATTTGCGGAGCCAAAACTCAGGTCTTTTCTTCTTCTACAAGTTGATTACTTCACTAACATTTCCTTTTTCTATTTTTTTTCATTTTTTAAATAAAAAAAGCTCAGTTGTTTTTATGCTTTTTATTTTGAGTAAGTTACTAGCTTTTTTTATATTATTATTCTTAAATGTTTAACATAAAGTTCTTTGCTTTATAATTTTAAAGTTTGAACTGTTGTCTTAGGGTTTAGCTGGTGTTGATTAGTTCAGTGACATTGCCTTTCTTATGCTTATTTCATTTTAAATGAACTATCAAGAAAAGTTAAGTTCTTTGTGTGCTTGTTAGTTTCAGTATGTTGCTAGCCTTTTGTTTTTCTTTTAAATGTTTAACTAAAGTTCATTGCTTTACTGTTTTGATCTGTCAATTTAGGGTTTAGCTTGTTGTTGATTATGCGATTGGTGTTGAATGAGTTATGTGGATTTTGTAAAACAGACGAATCCAGAAAATACTGTGGGAATTTTAACAATGGTGGGAACAGGGTCTTCTGTTTTGGTCACTCCTACTAGTGATCTTGGCAAGATCTTGGCTTGCATGCATGGTTAGTTGTTTTGCTTGCCTTTTACTCATTTTTGTAGTCACTGAGACAAGTTTTGTCAAACTATTTTATTGATTCACCTCTGTAGATGTAAGTCGCCAAATGGGCGGCAAGGTGAATCTTGCTAAAGGGATCCAGGTTGCTCATTTGGCTCTCAAGCATCGCCAAAATAAGAAGCAGCAACAGAGGATTATTGTCTTTGTCGGAAGGTATATTCTTTTTATGCTCTGTTTGCATCTTCATCTTGTCATTTCCTTTTGCTCTTTGTCATTGCATATTTTGTCTGTTTTTTGCAGTCCTATCAGACATGAAAAGAAGGAATTGGAGCTTATTGGAAGGAAGTTGAAAAAGAACAACGTGGCAGTTGACATTATCAATTTTGGGCAAGAAGACGATGGAAAAACAGAGAAATTGGAAGCTTTCCTTGCTGCTGTGAATAATTATAACACCAGCCATATTGTTTATGTTCCACCAGGTCCAAATCCCTTGTTGATGCGCTTCTAAGGTAAGTGGGTTAGTTAATATGCTTAATTGCTTTTGCATGTTAGTGGATGACTTTATTAGGTTGACTTAAGTTTAATATTCTTCTCCTATGACAGTACGCCCATCTTCACTGGGGATAGAGAAGGTGGAACTAGTTTAGCTACAGCTGCAGCAGGCAGTGTTTCTTGTTTTGAGTTTGGAGTGGATCCCAACCTAGATCCAGAGTTGGCTCTTGCTCTGAGAGTTTCAATGGAAAAGGAAAGGGCCAGGTAAGAAGCAGCAGCTAAAAGAGCAACTGATGAGGCTTCAAAACAGGCAAGAGATTGGGAACAGCAAAGCTGCCTACAGAATGAAGCAATGGATGAGCATGTAAGTGTCTTTGATCTAAAGCTGAAAAGAAGACAAATGATTTGAAACTCAGTGTCAATATTTTGGTTTTAGCTTCATTTTACTACTTAAGTAAGTCATGCTCAAAATTGTCACTGCAAGTCTTATTTTACCATGCTAATTAGGAGAATTCTTAACTAACTTCTGTTTTGTAGATAATAATTTTATATCTTTTTACTTTGAAGTTAATTGTCTCATCAGATAAACATATCATATAGAAATTTCTACTCTTACATAAAAAAATGGGGATTAATGCAATCAGTGACTTCATTTACAAACATCATTGAGCCTTGATGCAACAATAGGATATTGATCATGCACTCAAAAATTTTATTTGCTTTTGTGTGTTGGTGGATGTGGGTGCAGATATTGATATGAAGTTTCTTTTGCTTTGCCGTTATTGCATATTGATTCACATAAATGTTTCCTTTCTTCAGCATATTGGCGCTGGCTAAAAGATAAGCATATTTCGCATATTAAAAAGAATCTGAATTAACCATTTGATAGTAAAGAAAATCCAGAATCTAAAATTTCTTATATATTGGCCATTACATAAGATTCTTAACTTGACAACCGGTAATGTCATTCTTTCTATGTTTGATCTCATTTTGCTTATATTTGATTTACCATTAGCATGAGATGGATCAATTATTCTTTTGAACCAACTTTAAACTTCCAATAGGATGGGGATAGTGTTCTACTTCAGCAAGCCCTTGCAATGTCAATGGATGATCCTTCTGCCTGCCGTGATTTGCGAGACATTGATATGGGCGATGCCAATGATACACAGTTGGCATTAGGTGAGTCTTAAATGTTTAGTATAATTTCATGAGTTCATCTAAATTTCATGGAATGGCTTATCTAACTGTGTCTTTATATTTGATATATATATATATATATATATATATATATATATATATATATATATATCCTGCTATGTTATCATCCAACAAGAATTTAATTTGACTGTAAACTACTCTGCTGGTTGATGTTGGTGATCTGGAGTTCCCCTACTGGATCTCTATTGAAATCCTCAAATGCCATCCAAAAGTTAACTTTTGCTAAGCCTAACTATTCTTATGGTCTTAGGCCTCTTATGAATGCAACATACCGTCGCATAAATAGGCACCTAAAATGTTAGATTTACATATGCTTATTTTTAGTTTCCCAACCTCTGGTGCTTGCAGCTCTTCAACTATCTATGCAAGACAGTACAAAAGATTCAGCAAGCCAAAATGTTATGAGTGAAAGTGAAATGAGCAAGTTGTTGGCTGACCAAGCTTTTGTGTCTTCAATCTTTGCATCAGTATGTCTGCTAAAAATTGCACTAAGAAATTAAAGAATGAGATCATCTATTCAAGAGTTACAGAGCTTAGTTAATAATTATTTCACTTTAATGCTTCTGCAGCTTCCAAGGTAGACACAAATGATCCCTCAGTTAAAGATGTTCTTGATTCCATGCAAGACCAATCTGAGGTAAGTTCTTCAAACTTCTTGCTAGTGTAAATAAAATATATAATCCATGGTATCATAAGTAGCATGGTCTAGTTACAATATATTGACTATAAAATTTGTAAAGGTTGTTAGCATACGTATTTCAAGCCCATGTTGCTGTTTGGTATTTGCCAATTATTGAATAACATTACATAACTTAAAAGTTTCAATTCTGGTGTGAGGAAACATTTTACAATTCAACATAATTATTTATGTTTTCTGGTGTTGGATTTGATGATTTTTGTTGTTTCTAAAAAATTACAGGCTGACTTCATGAAGATGCCATTTCGTGACAATAGTTTTGATGCAGTATATGCAATTAAAGCTACATGTCATGCACCAGATGTAGTATGTCAATTAAGAAAATATGATCCATTTTTTCCCCTTGATGAGAGGGCTTATGAGCTTTCATTCTGTGTGCATTTTTGTCGGTTTAACTTCTGCTTACTTGTGGCCAGTATGGATGCTACAAAGAGACAAAATTTTTTGCTCTTTAAATGTTGATGACCTATGAGACAAGTTTCTCCTGTTTGATATATATCTTATAAATATTTCTGTCAGTTATGTATTTATGTCAGAGCCTTTAACATTTGTGTAGGTAAATAAGCTTTTGGCGTATAATTATTTTTCTTATGTCCTGCATTAGCGTGAAAGCTATATGAGTAAGATCTGCAAGTAGACATATACAAGCTTAGGACTTCTATATTTTTCTTGTTGCCTTTATATGTCTTTCAACAAGAAAAAGTTTTGCAACCCTTTCTTCTTTGTCATCATTAGGAAGCACTGCAAGATTGACCAGTGCCCTTTTCCTTGCATGATATGGAATACTAGCCTGCAAGAAATATGTGTCACTCAGTGAATGAAAGTAGATGTCGGCCTAAAAATGACACATATGTTATCGATAAATGTTGGTCGTAAAATGACACATATGTATTAAGAGAAGTCCTTTTGTGTCAGTCAACGAATGACACTGGCATGTCGTTCCTTGACCGACACATGATTTGTGTCACTTATTGACAGACACATATTTAGTACAATCTGATACAGGAATGTCGTTCTGTGACCAACAAAAGATTTGTGTCAGCCAATGAATGACACTAGCATGTCGTTCTTTGACCGGCACAAGATTTGTGTCACTTATGGACGGACACATATTTGGTAAAATCTGATACTATATGACACATATTTGTTAATACATGTTTGTTTGTGAATGACACATATGTTTGTGTCGGTTTGACCAAGTGACACGTATAGAATATGTGACGGGTCCATTTATGTCGCGCGAAGACTGACATGTATATTGCTATGTGTCATTTATTGGCCGACACAAAAGACCTTTTTTGTTGTAGTGTATATGGTCTTTTATACAAGAAAGGTGAACTACTAGATATGTGTCTACTCTTGGATCAAGAGCAATTTCTTGGTGTAATAAGAGACAACCGACTGTATCTTTATCAACAACGAAAGCAGAATACCAAGTAGCAGCAATGGCAGCTCAAGAAAGTACATGGTTAATACAATTGATGAATGATCTACATCAAACAGTTGATTATGTAGTTTCGCTATATTGTGATAATCAGTCAATAATTTGTTTGACAGAGAATCCAGTCTTTCATGCTAGAACTAAGCATGTGAAAGTGCACTATCTCCTCATCAAAGAAAAGGTTTTGCAAGAAGAAACTGAGTTGAGGCAAATCAAGACAGATGATCAAGTTGCAGATTTGCTCACAAAAAGTTTGAGTTCATGCAAGTTCGAAAACTTTAGACGTCAACTTAATGAAGTAAAAAGAATGGGAGCTGGTGTTGAAAGGGAGTGTTAAGAAATCAACCCCATCCCATTTCATGGTCCAAGTCCAATTTACATTGAAGTCCATTGCAAAGCCTATGTCTAAGATTTGTATAATGTGTGTTAAATGTTTATTTATGTTGTGTGAGTTACACTTGTGTAAGTGGGTATTAAATGTTTATTATGTTGTGTGAGTTATACTTGTGTAGTGGGTATTAAAAGTTTATTGATGTGGTGTGAGTTACACTTGTATGGTGTAGGTTTGGTTTGCTTTTGTGTGGCTATGGTTACTTCTTGTAAAGTATAAATAGTCCTTTTTTGTTTGAGTTTTATGTATCCAAGTATCTAAGAATTCTAAGGATCCAAGAATCCTAGAATCAAAGAAAATATTAGTTCTTCCTTTTGAGTGTTTATTTTGGTGTTTTTTCTTCTTCAAATAGAAAGAAGTGTTGTAGTGAGATTTGATGTTGCTATAATACAAACAATTTATTTTGTTTGTTCACTGGCTCCTAAAATTAGAGTTTTGTTCTCTAGTTTGTTCAACAACAACCACCTCTAACCACCGTGCATCACCATAAGATAATCCGATCCACCCGTACAACAACTTTCAACCGTGACATATCATCACAACACAATCTCACCTGAGTAGCAACCATCCGAAACTTGAAGGACTTACAATTATCTTGTAATCCAAAGACCATAAGCCGCATCAACACTGAAAATTTAAAACAAAAAAAAAAAAAAAACAACTCCCATACCAACAGCTATGCCAAGGAAAAAAAAATCTACCCACAAATCTTTGATTGGTGATCCTCAACAAAACTAATTCAAACTCATACAAATTAATCAAATTCTTGAACATCCCCATATTTCTTGGCACCACATCATTAAAAAAATTTTGACGCAGATTAAGTACTCTAAAAGCGCATTTGTTTCGACTTCTTTCCAAATCAAAAGAATTTTTTTGATACCAAAAACTCTTTTAAAATTTTTTTAGGTTATTGGGCTGCCACCTAAGAGGAACTTATGTAAAAATATTGTATTATGTTTTTTAGAAGAAGCTCAAAATTGAGACTTTTAGAAAAAAAAAACTCTTTTTAAGTTTTTTTTTAAAGTTATAATATATCAAATATACTCTTACAATATTTAAAAACATTTACCCTTGTATATTTATTTAACCAAACAACCATCAAATTTTCTTTTTTTAATAAAAGCTTTATTTTAAAAATCCGAAACAAAAAAGATCTAAGTGAGCAAGATTCACTCTTGCTATCAAGCAATCTGCCACCAAACTGACTTAATCTTTTCATCCACACCATTTGCAAACTCCCACCTACCGACAACCCATATCACCACTCTCTTCTCAAACTAACATCATTCATATAATCATTCAAATTCATGAAAATAACAACAAACTTTCGACAATTAGTCAGCTTTGTCAAAATCTTGTCTTAGCTAGGACAATGTTGAGTGGAGCTTGCTTATGTGGTAGGACGGCCATGAACTTGAAGAAACTATGAGAAAGAATTAAATTTTTGAAAATCTTAAGAGTGTTTATAAAGAGTTTTTGACAGTTTTGAAAGACTTTGAACACTTGATTTTAGTTTGTGCAAAAGAGAGTGAGTGTTGGGGCTAGGCTATATGTGATTTTTGGATGGGTTATATTGTACACTTGATTATGTATGGATTTAAAGTTGTTTTTGGCGTAGAAGAAGATGAAGAAGAGGATGAGAAAACTAACGTAAATTTGACTTTTTGATTTTTCTGTTTGTTAATTAATAAGTAAATGGAATATATTAGCTGAACTGGGATGATACAAAAATTGAAAGCAGAATAGTTTCATTGACTAAATGCGATTAAGGATTTCTGATTCTAAGATAAGATCATTTAAATAAATTTTAGTTGGGTAAGGTTATTTGCACCAACTTTCTTATTAACAAACCCACTTTTTTTGTTTTTTTTATCAAAACTTTAATTACAAAATTATCTATAATAAATTTATAATGAAGTCCAATTAAACCTAATTAACCTAAAAGCTTTTTACTATTACACCCACCTTTACCTCCATCACTATTTTTATAATCAGTTTCCATCATCTCTCTGCTTTTATCATCAAATCCTTACGGTAAGGGTTATCTAACCAATTTTTTGAAATTAAATTTAAAAGAAATTCCATATAAACTAAACAACTTTTGCATATGGAGAAACAAATTAATGCTTGAGGATTAGAATACTAGAAAGATATTAATTTTTTTCATCACAAAATAATGACTTTTAGAATTTTTTTAAAAAATTTATAGTTGGGGGTAGTTTGATAGACATTAACAGCCTACATCGTCATATCAATTTAGGAGGATAAGTAGGCTAGGAACCGAGCAGGGTGAGCATAGGACAGCAGATATCCATCCCCGCAATGGGGCAGGACGGAGCAAAAATATTTCATCGGATCCGTACCCGGCCCACCCCATGGATTTACAAATTTATAATAAAAATTTTAGTAAAGTGGACCTATCACATTTAAAAATCTTCTTTATATATCCATATAGACAAATTTTAGTAGAGTAGACCCACTCTATTTAAAAACTATTTTTATATACTTTATCAAATTTCAAGACACTCTCATATATATATATATATTAAAACTTATCAAAATCATCTTTTCAAATTAATAGAAGTCTATATATTTTATAATATTTTAAATACAACCTTTTCTAACGTGAGGCGATACAGGTCAGACGGGTCTAGAAGCTGGACCCGAACCCAGACCCAACCCTAATGAGCAATGGGATAGGTCAAGCCCCGCCTCATCCTTATGGGTCTCATCGGAGCTCCAGACCCATTGGGTCAAATGCCCAAGCCTAAGGATGAGTATAGAAATAACACAGTGGCCTTTGCCTACTTTGCTTAATTGTAGCATCTCTTGTTAGATTTTTTTACTAAAAGAGATATCGTAGTCCACTTCAGTGGTTTTGTAGTTAATAAAGTTATTGGCTAGTTTATAAATTGGACGTACCTTGCAGTCCAAAACACAAAATTAAAGAATGAAAAGAATTCCAACACTCTTTTATTTTACACATATTATCGTATTCACTTAGACAGGCTACTCACTTCATCCAACAACTATTATTCATATTACTTTTATTTTTTTAAAAGCTAAGAATGGCTGTTTATTATTTGGTGCAAAAGTTACATGATGGATTTATTTAGAAAAATTACTAACTTTGTAATACTTATTTTAGTATAGTTATATTGAGGATTATGGTGGGTTTATATAGTAAAAATCAATATTTTAAAATTGAAAGGAGATTTCATCTATTAAATTGTTGTATTTATAAGAAAATCAGGCACAAATAACTCCACTCTTTTAGTTTTTATCTAAATGGAAAAACATTTGATCATTACTTGTAATTTATTTCTCTAAATTGGCCCTACTATTTTTTATTATTGCCTATTTTGTATATTCTATCTTGTAACCCACTCATCTAACCTATATACTTACACTATTTTTTTTTAATTTTCTTAATTATTGCCACAGTTATTGCATCAACATCATTTAAAATTATCAAATTACATGCCTATTTTTCTATACATATTTTCTTTTAATTTTTCTTAGTCATTTATAAGATAAATATCTTTAAAATGGATAAGTTTTTAAATGAACCCCCGGCAAGGGCAAATTATGATTTTTAATTAGCCTCTGGTTACACATCTTTAAAGGACTCCTCTTAACTTAGATGATATAAAGGGTATAGTAGTAACTTTTTTCTTAAATAAATAAAAAAAAGAACTATAGGAAATCTGTTTTTAAATTTTGAAAATGATATATGATTAATATTGATTTAATTATATTGGTAAATGTATATTTTTATAAAATAGAATTTTGAAAACACGAACAAAGAACACCCTTGCCAGTACTCAAAATCGAATATATATTTTTTTGTATGGGTTTTTGTTAGTAACCGATAATAAAAAGGATTCAAGTAGGTTTTCTAAATTGTATCAATATCAATAAGCTAGACCCATGCTTCGAGTTGTTTCATGCCATCAATAAACTCGTATACTCATGAAATCTGTTGGGTAGGCAGATTCACATCTCTTACAACCACTACGATCCTCTGTTCTTGGAGTAGAAGCAATTTGCTTAGCTTTACATCTGTCCCAAGGCATCATTTCTAATACATATGTCAGATAGGAGTGGACACATTGTACACCTTATATATAAATCATAAATCTTTACTATCAAATGTTATTTGTTTGTGTTTTCAAAATTCTATGTTTTGAAAACGCATATTACTAAGGCATTTCGATATCAACCACATATTATTTTTAAAAATTAAAAAAATTAAAATTAACCGTATATTCTTTTCAAATTTTGAAAATAAAAACTCAAAATACTCAAACAAACAATACCAAACAAACCTCAGTATCAATAGACCACCATGTCCACCACCTCCTTGTCTAACCCTTCCCCTAAATCTACCACTAGTACCATCAACAATACCAAACATATCATCTAAGTAATTATATTCAGACCTATCAAAAATTTATTCAAATTCATACCCATTTATATTTCAGATTAAAAAAATAAAAAAAATAAAAAGCTCACTTATTGTTAGATAGCCGTCATTAGTTTTTTTTTTTTTTTCAAATGGATATTGGTTATATTTTCTACGAGGAAGTAATGTTTAACCTAATGTTGGGGCATATTTGATGATTTCTAAAATGCATGGTAATAGATTACTATCATTAAACCTTAGGGAGTATAATATAACACCCCAAATTTTAATTCCAAAAAACTAATGGTATGGTTAGTAGGGATGGGCATAATCATCCGACATGACCTAATCGGGTCTATCCAATTCGAGTTGAGTTTGGTTCGTTCTAAGCACAAAATGTACCTAAAATGGGGTAGAAATGAGAAGACCATATGACTTTTGTGTATAGATCCAGCAGCAAGCTCAATACTCGACCACGACCAACCCAAGGGAAGATCTTACAAAGGGTTAATTACATTTTCTCCCCAAGGGTACTGATAAAAACCGATCATCCCTACGATTTCAAATATTATAAACTGACTGTGTCTATATACTGAAATTTTTAGTTGTCGTTAATATTTTTGACATATCAACATCCAAAATAATCCAAAATAACCTAACCATGGTTAACCAAATTATATTAATAAGTCATGATTTAAATAAGGGAAAATTGAAAAAATGGACAAATTTAGGGGGCTGGTTTGAAAAATGGACATGTTCTGAAATATTTTCATCCCATAGACACTTTTGTGTCTAAAAGACAAAAACACCCCTGTCCTAAAATAAATTCCCAAAACCTTGTTATTTCATATCCTTCGGACAAATTTTAAGAAAGACAGTAAAGCAAGACACAGAACAACGAAAACCAGTAACAGCTCGAATTATATACCTTAAAAATGGCTTATGTATATGAACTAAGGATAGAGATAGTGCCGTCTGTGTAAAAAAATGCTGGAAATTGGCTGTCGGTGTGCAAAAATGGGTTTTCGCAGTCTAAGGTCGAAGAAGACGACTGTGTTCGAGTGTCGTCGAGTGTAGTCGAGTGTCGAGAAGTTCTGTCGGGACCGAATCTCGACAAGTTCGATGGTTGTTTCGAGTGTCTCGACATTGCATCAATTCTAGGTTCGAGTGTCGCGAGTTCGAGTTTCGTCGAGGGTCTTGCGGATTGTCGAGAGTTCGTGTGTCGAGTGTAGAGAGTCGAGTGTCGGACGAAGGGAACAGACCTGTAGATGTCTCGAACCATGCATGTCGAATGTTTCGAGAGTCGTGACACTATTTCGTCGAGCTTTCGAGGAAGTGCGTCGAGTGTCGAGTGAATGTGTCGAGTGTCGTTGAGCGTTTTGGCAGAACACTTATTTTTTGGACTTTTGCAAGCAATTTCGTAATTATTTTTTGTCCACGGAACTTATATGATATGATATGTCTCAATCATGCAGGAAATGGAAAGTTTACACATACTTATTGTATACAATGGTTGTTGGACCAGAAAACACGAGAAACATGTATGTACTATCACAAAGATACACACCCCCCCCCCAAGGTTTTGACTTAATTTCATTCGGAAACACTGTTTGTTACATTTCATCATACGGTAGCCCTGACTTTTTCGAAATTCATCATGGGCACCCCTTCTGTCAGTTTTGCCGTTAAGTGACATCATACGGTACCCCTAACTTTCTTGCCAGATATTGTTGTGAATGTTGTGTGGTAGGTGTTCACATACTTCCGAACATCATCCTCCTTTGAGAGGCTAAAAAGCTTCCTAATTTGGGATACCCTTTTTGGACCGCTCATCGTTGGGTTTCCACTGTCTGTCAACCCAGGTAGATCGTTCTCATCCTTCTTAACTATAACCAAGTTCAATACAGACAGATCTTGATTAACAATGCATCCACGAACAGATTTCCTCGTTCGCTCTCCATTGCGCCTTCCATAACCTCTGAAACAAGGGGAGATTGTTAGCCCTAAGGCTACATGATAATTTTGATGATAACAATACACATTGATTCATTGAGATTATATTTATGCGCAAGAATAAGATTATTGAAATAATTGCAAAATCAAGATGGGGCTTATTAAAATGAAGTGTTGAAGCCAAAGGAGAATACTACATGTTAAGGCACAAAAGTAATGTTGAAGCCAAAGGAGAATACTACATGTTAAAGGCACAAAAGTTGAAGAACAAGGTTTGATTCAAGGAATGCGTCACATGAGCAATGTTCAATCAATTGGTCATATATTTTTCTACAGATGTCCAAATGAAGTGATTCTTGACCCTTTGGAAAGTTTACTCAATTTATAACATTTCATACGTTTTAAAGAAATTCAAATTTCAAGTGTAAGGTTGTCCAAATTATTATGCAATTTGAAAGACAAACGGAAGCAACTGACATGAGCACCGAATACTCTTTTGGACATATCTTGAGATAGAAATATAAAAATGACTTGATTATTGTGGCATTGAAAAAAGGACTTAATGGGGCACATTTTATATGTTTAGAAGAAATTCAAATTTCAAATGGAAGGCCGACATAATTGACATGCAATTTGGTGGACTGACACAGAGAAGAAAAATCAACTCATATGAGTACCGAATGATGTGTTATCCATATCTTGAGCTAGAGATATCCAAATGACTTGATTCTTGTGGCATTGGAAAGATGATTCAATGGATCACATTTCATATTCTTTGAAGAAATTCAAATTTGAAACGGAAGGCCGACATAATACACATGCAAATCGGTGGACTGACATATGGAAGAAAAATCAATTCACATGAGCGCCGAATGGTGTTTTGGCCATATCTTGAGCTACAAATATCCAAATGACTTGGTTGTTGCAGATTTTCAAATTTCAAACAGAATATTGAAAAAAGTGGCAGACAAGATTACGTTTTTTATGGTGGGCAGAAAATTTGGAGTTGGTGTCTTAACTTGATTAAGTTCAATCAAATTGCCTATAAAAGGAGCCCTTCTCCCATGGATTCAAACAGAGCAAGAGAGGCATCTAGCAAGCAAAAAACAAGAGAAATATCAAGTCTACAGAACTTTTATATTCTTTATCTACTCTTTGAATAGAGTTGTGCTTTTGTGGCTGCTATTTTTTTATTCGTTCTTGTACTGTGGTGAGAGTGAGATCTCCTTGTAAAGGATAAAAGTTATCCTTGAGAGAACTCTTGGTGTGGTGTTATGAAGAGTTGAAGAAAGTTACCTCGGTGAGGTTGTTCATCAAGAAGAACTCTTGGTGTAGTGTTGTCAAGAGTTGAAGAAAAAGTCTTGGTGTTGTTGTTCATCAAGCAAGTTGTAAAGATTTTTACAACTCAGTGGAAAGCCTAGCTTGGAGCTAGGAGCCCGTGGACGTAGGCAAGGTTTGCCGAACCACGTAAATTGAGTTTGCACTCTCTCTATCGCTATCTCTTTATATTTACTTGCACTTGTGATTGTTCGTTATTGTTATTCTCTTTGCATCTTTCATAACTTCTAATTTCATATTCTTCACCTTTATTCCTAAAGAAAGAGTAAACTAATAAAGATAGAGTAAACTAATTTTGGTTATTCAAGAAAAGTTTTACAAATCCATTTTGATAAATAAAAACCCAAATCACCCCCCTCTTGAGTTGCCATACCTGGGTCAACAGGTTCCTCTTTGAAGCAAAAGATGAACACGACCAGGAGTCAGAACTCCCAGTTCCATTGGGAAACCTTGCTTGTCGCAGCCTCCCATGATCTTAAAAACATATCCATGAATTGTAGACCCCAGAGCATCTGTACTAAATTCTTGGGAGCTCCTCTTATCTAAAAAGACTCGGGCTTCTGATCGTCATCGATCTCAAGCTTGTTGTGGCAACCAGTGGTTGGGTTTGCTATGTTAAACTTCATTTTGCATCAACTCAACTCAACTGAACTCTTGCTATCAGCGTGCGCAGTGCAGGGGAGGCAGCGAAGAGCACTTGGGTTCTGTGAGCAGCTCCCGTGAGACTGGCCAGCAGAACTAATTAGATGGGTTTACTTTTTTTCCCTTATTCATTACATTTATTTTCATACAATTAACGGCAAAACTGACGGAAGGGGTTTCGATGATTAATTTAAAAAAAGTAAGGGGTATCGTATAATGGAAAATGGTAAACAGTGTTTATGATGAAATTAAGCTAAAGCCCAGGGGAGGTATGTGTGATTAGTCCATTAAATAATGTCACTATAGAATATTGTGTATTTACAAGTTTTCGTACAACTATACATCGTAACCATGTGCTACTATAAAAAACATGTACTATACAATAATGTGTTAGTGTCCAAAAACAAAAAAAAAAAACAATTTTGTTTAACTAAACATAATATATACAAAAAAAATAGGTGATCTCATGGTCCCAACGTGCTCGGCTGCTACTTGACCTTCGCTGAATCAACGTCGTCATGGGCAATAGTGGTCATAACATCTCCTGACACATCATCAGCAGTCGCGGTAGTGCCTGCAACATCAGCAGCTGCAACATCAGCAGGCACTACCGGTTGAGGCAACAGCGCCTTGATGTCGTAGGGCACCAGGATGGGCGGGGCCGCCTCTTGTGGGTTTTCGCGGCTGAGCCAAAGATGTAATGCCATTCTCTCCCGGCATTCGTCGTCCTGGAATGCTTTAATCTCGGTCAGTGGAACGCCCCCCGCTAGGAACTCGATGTACTTCAAACAGTACACGCCGCATGCCCCTCCCCTAGGCTCCTGCTGTGGCACCTGCTCCACGTCCTCGATTCGCATAATGTCAAATGGGGTTGTGGGATAGTCAGGAATACCGTAAACCTCCATTGACACCATACGGGGTAGTAGCTCAGCGAGGCACCGGACTGTCTGCATGACTATGTCCGTAGAAGTATGCCCAATAGATGAGTCGTATATGGAAATCTGACGGCGATTCAAATGCACCTCTGCTGCCACCCAATGATCATCGGTGAGGTGAACTGGGAGATAGAGCTGAAAACGAATTGACAACACGGAAATAGAAATGAATCACAACATTTTAAATAAGATGGCACATGCTAATTCAGTGAATATAAATGTTCTCACCCTGTCAACGTCGACCCATGGTGTTCCAGCGAGGGGCACCTGTCCTAGGATATACTGGACCATGTCCTCCTCATTTGCCCAGGTAATGTCGTCCAATCTTTCCGAGTATAGCGCCCACAACGACTTCAATTTCAACTGCAAGTTCATGAGTTCAGTTAGCGCATTGAAGGAATCATAAATTTCAAGTGACAAATTGTTAATGTAAGATGTCTACGATTTACGTACCCAAAAAGTGGTGTCGAGGAAAGCAAACCTCTGTACACCAGGTCTGGTCATGGCGCGAGCTCTGCACCGTAGAACCCACAAGTAGCTGTCTATGTGCTGAAAACAACAATTGCTATCAATAAGGAATCCAATTGTATATAGCAATATTCGACAGCCAGAGATGATATGAAATTACCTCAGCTTCAAGCCATTCTGATGGGCTGATCAGCGTCGTGAAGAACTTACGATCTGCGCTGAAGACTGCCAACTCAGCGCGATCTGTTCTGGTGTCGTCCGCCAGCCACGCGTGGAATCCCTTCATGTCAACTTCTGCTATCGGGGCACGTGGGTCGAAAAGTGCAACCGGAGGGCACAAAATGAGACCAGTTCCTACATCTGCTGATGGCAACTGAGATCGATTGTCTTCCGACTGAGCAATAGGCGCCTCGGATTGTAAAGGGGCCTCTGACTGTGGCTGCTGCTGGTCTGCGGCTTCCTCCGAGGGCTGTGGCTGCTGCTGGTCAGTGGCTTCCTCCTGCTGCTGAACCCTCGACCTCTTCCTACCTGGTGGACTGACAAAGGGGCTCCGCTTATGCTTTGCTGGTAGGAGGCGGCGACCCCTGCGTGAAACTAAGGCTGCCGGAGGAGCATCGGTTACAGGAACATTCCGGTTAACAGAATCAGGAATCGCGAGCGGCGGACCATCACCGTCATCACCCGGACCTCCGTCGGAATCAGCATCTGAATCCTGAAATCAGACAAACATAACCATCAGCTTAAGCGTGTATGGAACAGGTCAAAATCCAGTATGTAAATATTGGAAAGTACCGTGTCATCGTTTCCGAAGTTCGCACCGAGGTCCAGAACGGCCTCGGGGAGACGAGCTATCTCCTCACGCATTTCCCTGTTCTCCGCCCGTAACAGAGCAAGTTCACGCAAAACTGTGCTCTGGAAGTCGTCATGGACCAGCGGCACCTGCATGAGAATTGTAACAAGGGTCTTCATTAAACAACAGAGCAGCAAATGTATATGTACAAGAATATTAATGCCGACTGGCATTTCTTACCTGCCGACCCGACGCCGTCGTCGATGCTCCTGGAGCTCCGGAACTATGGAACGGCTCTGGCAGTGGACTTAAAGGCTCCAGCGGTGGACTGCCAGGCCCTACGTCCATGTCAGGACTGTCCGTGTCTGTTGCTGCAACCACATCCGGGTCAACAGGGGAACTGATGCCAGCAGGAGGTGAAGCGGATGAGAGCTCAGGAGGTGGAGCTGACGGTCCCTCAGGAGGTGGAGCTGGCAGACCCTCCGGAGGTGGTGCTGATGGACCCTCCGGAGGTGGAGCTGGCGGACCCTCCGGAGGTGGTGCTGATGGACCCTCCGGAGGTGGAGCTGCTGGTCCCGGTCCCTCAGGGGGTGGTCCTACTAGACCTTCTGGATGTGGACCTAATGGGCCCTCCGGAGGTGGAGCTGCTGGACCCTCCGAAGGGCGAGCTGCTGGTCCCTCCGAAGGTGGAGCTGCTGGACCCTCCGGAGGTGGAGCTGCAGCCGCCTCAGCAGGAAGTGGCTCAATGCTCTCCGCCGCCAGTAAAGGAGCATCCGTAGCTGTTGCCCAAGCCACATGTGCACCTCTACGGATGCCAACTACTTCATTGAGCCGTGCATACCACTCCGTCTGCTGCTCCACAACGGACGGCTCTAAAACGACGAGCGGCCTAGCCTGCGTCAACATATAATCAGATCACGCGAAACTGTTATCAGTTTTTGGTTGAACAAAAAACAAGACAATTCGATGTAACACAGGATTCGTACTAACCCGCCTCCTAACCCTCAGTATATCAGTGTAGGTAGCGTTCTGGGACGGGGTCTTAACTGTCTCCCACTTCAACAACCGTGGTATCCTCGCCGCGCAATCCTGTGGCACTGTACCAAAATGTGTGCCAAAGTAAGGCACGGCCTCGTACAACCAAACCTTAATTACATCGAACAGGTTAGTTAGTGACATGGACTAAAATTACATCAAACAGAAATCAACACGGTCACACTCATGGATAGCAGAACGTACTTGAAAGGCGTACGGGCACCCCTCCAAGTTATAGCGCTCCACCTGCCTCGTCTTCGCTTGGGCTCTCCTCTTGTAATTTTCTAACCTCCCAACCAAAGCCCTCTTCATCGAGCCCAATGTCTTTTCGTAGGACAACGAACCCCATGGATACGTATTAAATTCATCCAGTCTGTCCACAAAATTCAACCATGTCCTAGACACGTGTCGGCGTCTATCTCGGGCCATGAAGAAACGCTCAAGCACGTAGTACACGCCTAGCTTCACGACATCCTCGTCTGGCATACGAGACACATTCATATTCTTAAGATTTTCATACAAAGTGACGAGATCCAAGTCCATGCCATCGAAGTATGTATCCAACAATCGGCACGGATGCAACATCGTTGGTATTGGTGGCACCGTGGAAGCAAATCGTAAGCCAGTTATCAAACCGAACTCGTGCGCAGAAAAACGAATGAGTCGTCCTACAAATAAGGAAAAAAATTACATAAGATGACAACGATGTTACAGTTAAATAACTAAAAATATCATACGTGCAAAACTATGACTTTGTAACAACATTGTACATGAAAACCAATTTTTTACCTTCAACAAGGAACCACATCTCCCGGTCGTACCCCACGGTGTTAACCTCCCACTGAAGCACGTGGTGCGCCAACTGAGACGGAAAGGAGAGCCGACGGATGTCTAGGAGAAATCCGAAACATGTTGCACGAAACATCTCCTTCTGCCTCGCACTGAAGCTCGCCCGGATCCATTGTATACAGTCCCAACCTGCCATGTTTGTGACCACGGCCTGGTAGTGTTCCGTATCCGGTGTCTTAAGCGTGAAGGACAGTCCAAATTCACCAGCCATTTGCTTCAAATTGGCAAAAAGAAGTCCATTATAGTTCAATATGAAACAAAAAGGCAAAAAAACAGCCAAAAACAGCCACAAAGCATGCATTCTGCCTAAACGCTCGATAAAGCTCGACGAAACACGACAAACTCGACAAGACTCGACATAACACGACTACACTCGACATGTCTCGACAACACTCGACATATCTCGACAACACTCGACAAAACTCATTTGCCGAGTGTCGAGTGTCACTACCACAACATAACTCCTTTGTAAATTTCCGGCAACGACAGCCGAAACCAACCACATACAATACATTTTCAAATCACATATACAAACATAAACGGCCTAAACATTATTAAACAGCCCTAAATCCACTGAACTAGTGAAAACAACATGCATGGCTGGTAAATAAACGCCGTACCTGAATGTCGATCGGTGCTGTGGTCGCTGGGAGTTGAGATGATTGTCGCTGCGCGTCTGTTTGCGTCCCAACCGTTGTCTGTGCGTTACTGTGAGTTTGGAGAGTTGAAACGGTTTGTAGGAGTAAATGGCAGTGAAGCGGGAAGTGACGGTAGAACTTTTTAAACCCCAAAGTTCGAGCTCCCCACGTGTCAGTCATCGCGAGTCGCGGGTCGAGGGTCGAGACGAGTCAAATTACATTATAGACCCTCCGGAGGTCGAGAGTCGAGGTTCGAGTCTTCGTGTGCCGTGAGCTCGAGCGTCGAGTGGTCGTGTGACAGGTTTAGTCGCTCTTCGAGTGTTTGTCTGACGTGTGCTCGAGCTTCGAGTGTTGGTGTGACGAAGTGAACCGCGCTTCGAGTGTTTGTCTGACCGGTTGATCGCGCTTCGAGTGTTCGTGTGACGTGGTGGTCGCGCTTCGAGTGTTCGTGTGACGTGTTGGTCGGGCTTCGAGTGTTCGTGTGACGTGTTGATCGAGCTTCGCGTGTTCGTGTTCAATATGATCGAGCTTCGAGGGGCTGTGTGTCGTGTAGATCGAGCGTCGAGTTATACCTTCGAGTTGCGTCGAGCGTTTAGGCCGAACATTCGTTTTTTTTCATTTTCATTTTCTGTTCCGCTAATTAAGTCGAGCGTCGAGTTTCTACCGTCGAGTGTCGTCGAGCGATTGGACAGAACACTTGTTTCTTAGAGATTTCGAATCAGATACCAAATTATTTTTCGGTTGGGCGTCAGGTAAGATTATTTTGTTTAACAACAACGCCCATAAAGATGTGTTTAATACAATAATACTGCTTTACAGTGCCAAAATCCAACACCCAAAATATATTATTTTCAAAAGCTTAGGATTTGTTAAAAAAAAAAAAAGAGACAATGTTGCAAACATCAACATTTGGTTTACACATTTGGTATACATCATCCCCTGTCATGCAGCGGAACTGGGTTTCGGCATGTTTGACGATTGTGCCCGGAACTTCCACAACGCCCGCAAGATCGAGAGGAGCTAGACTCACCGACAGAAGGGATTCGATTCCTCCGAGGACGACCGGCTGGTCTCCTCATGACTGGCGGGAGAACCACTCTACTGCGAACCTCCTCAGGAACCACCCAATCCTCACTAACTCCAACAGGAACTACTGGGAGAGCATATGCATGTAACAATGTTTCGGTGGTATACCAATGGGCACAGTAATCATGGCACGTAAGGAGATTCATACGTTTGCATACCGCTAATACATGTGCACACGGAAGCTGGTCAAGATCAAACACACGGCACGTGCATGTACGCGCGTGCATGTCAACTATGCAAACACGGTCGTTGCCTCTAACCTCATACATAGTAAGAGATATACCACTAACCCTCATACGATCTCCTTCTTTTAAACGCTCCTCCATCAACTTGTTTGCCCAGGGTGAGAGATGTGATTCTGAGTTAGCAAATAGCTGTCGACGCTCATAGAACCATTTCTGCAAGTTGGTCCGAAAATAATCAGCTAACAACGTCACCGGGAGGAATCGATGGTGTCGCAAACAGCTGTTCATCTACTCAGTTATATTTGTTGTCATTATGTTATACCGCCAACCATGAAACTGTGAACGTGCCCATTTCTCGACTCCGATCTCTCGAAGATAAATTGCTGCTGCTGGCATATGCGATTCAATTTGTCGCATATGATAGTTGAAATCAGCACAATGATATGTCCTTGCAGCGCGGTAGTACAATTCCAACAAAGTCTTGTCCTTGAACGTTGCCTTCAAGTTACCCTTGAGATGATGAGTGCACAATCCATGCAGTGCATTAGGAAAAACTGCAACCACAGCACGTTCAATACTACGATGACGGTCAGAAATGAAGACAAGATCTGGACATTTTGTACAACATGATCACGCAACTGTCTCATGAACCAGTTCCAGGAGTCATCATTTTCAGAATGCCCAATTCCAAATGCCAAGGGGTATATTTGTTTATTACCATCCATACAAGAAGCCAAAAACATTGTACCCCTATATTTCCCTTTTAAAAAGGAACCATCAACTGCAATAACTGGCCTAATTGACGATGCAAATCCAGCAATCGAGGCCCCCATACTCATGAAAAAGTATTTGAAATGGTTATCCTCATCAGTTTCTAACGACGTTTTGGTCCCCGGGTTTGCTTTCTCAATCATGTACATGTACTGAGGGAGTAGTGTGAATGATTCATCATGAGATCCGTGAAGTTCTTGCAAAGCTACCTCCTTTGCCCTCCATGCCTTATTGTACGTGATGTTAACACCCAATGACTCCTGAACATCGGACATAATATCCTTTGGACGATATATTCTCGATGCCTCAACGAATTTGCTCTTAATATGTTTGCCAATGACATGTGCAGTTGCCTGTTTGTGAACTGGGTGAAGTCCGGCTCCGGAGCACGTGTGGTGGTTCTTATACGTTTTCACTTGGAAGAAATGTGAATCGGCCACCTTTATGGCACGTAAACGCCATTTACAAGATTCAGCACGACATACAACCTCAAACCTTGTGGCGTTGGAGTTCCTTACCTTGAATTGAAAGTTTCGTCTTAATGCCAACATCGCTAACTTCTCTCGAAGCTCCGTTTTGCTGTTAAACATCTGTCCAACCCCAACCTCAATCTCGTCAACTACAAATGATGAGGCATCATCGCCATCTGTGGAGGGTGGATGGACGATAGGCGGCATCCACCTGAATGTGTTAGCCTGAGAGCTGTCATTATTCGACATCGGATCTTCCTGATGGCCATATACTGGACGAGTAGGTGTGGAGTGAATTGGAGGAGGCACGGTAGGTGTGGAGTGAATTGGATAAGGCACGGTAAACGGCTCATCCTGGTTCACATCATTCAAGATCTCCCGTTCTCCCTCATTATCGAAATGTGAACCGGCTACATTGTGCCCATCAACAACAAAATCATCCAATCCCTCAACATCATTCTCAATATGAACCGTGTAATCATTATTGTCATCGTCAACATGCACACGAACATCATCACCACCATCGTCAGTATCTTCGCAATATTCATTCCCACCATCGTCATCATTAACATCATCAATATTACCTACACTCTCAAACTCTCTAATGCTGTCAAGATGACGTACCAATCTCGATGGCATCGATGGAGGCACTCCTTCTTCATTTTGAAATAACACCCCTACCCCAAATGACTCATGCCCCGCATGCCCTAAACACTGCTCAAATTCAACGCCAACATCGTTATTCAATTCTGGTTGTCCACAAACAGGAGTAGACTCACTTAATTGGTTGCTCCCACTTGCTGAACGAAAGAATGAGGGATGAGAACATCCTTCTCGCCTACGGATTGCATCGGATCCTGACCCTGACCTCTGTCTTTGCTTCTCCCTATCTTCAACTTTAACAACTAACGGTGTATATGATTGTTGGTCCTCCAAACAATGTTGTATGAAAAAAGAAACATCGTCGTCAGTCTCAATACGAATCGGCATTGGAAGAACACCCTTACAAGAAAATTGAACCTCTAAACTCATTCTTTTCTTACGAAGATCCCAACCCATTTTAGTACTAATACAGTCAACCAACTCGTTATAAGTAGCACATCTACGAATTATCAATGGCTTCCCCGTCCCACCGGCATACAAATAACTACCGTTCTCTTGCACAATCCATGAACCATTATATGCAATGAGTATGCGTAAAGTTTCCATTTCCTGCATGATTGAGATATATCATATCATATAAGATCCGTGGACAAAAAATAATTATGAAATAGCTTGCAAAAGTGGGAAAAAAGAGCGTTCTGCCAAAACGCTCGACGAGACTCGACAAAAACACTCGACACTCGACATATGTGACACGACACTCGAACTCGACTAACTTCGTCGTCCGACACTCGTCAACTTGTACACTCGACTCTCTTACTCGAAAGCTCGACAAAATGGTGTCCACGACTCTCGAAACACTCGACATGAATGGTTCGAGACATCTACAGGTCGGTTCCACGCGTGCTACACTCGACTCTCGACACGCGACACACGAACTTTTGACAATCCACAAGACCCTCGACGGAACTCGAACACGCGACACTCGAACCTAGAATCGAGGCAATGGCTAGACACTCGAAACCACCATCCGAATTGTCGTGATTCGGTCCCGACAGAACTTCTCGACAACACTCGACGACACTCGACACTCGACGAAACTCGAAGACAGTCGTCTTCTTCGACCTTCGACTGCGAAAACCCATTTTTGCACACCGACAGCCAATTTCCAGCATTTTTTCACACAGACGGCACTATCTCTACCCTTAGTTCACATACATAACCCATTTTTAAGCTATATAATGCGGTTGTCAGTTACCAATGCGAGCAATGACGAAAACACTACACATACATTAAATTTTCATGCCATTTACAGAGAGATTAAGGAAAAGTTGCTCTTCCGCGTTTTGCTTACTGCTTCAGATATTGAGGTTGTTTCGGGACAGTGAAGTTAAGTGATTCGAGCTGTTACTGGTTTCCGTTGTTCTGTGTCTTGCTTTACTGTCTTTCTTAAAAAAATTTGTCCGAAGGATATGAAATAACAAGGTTTTGGGAATTTATTTTAGGACAGGGGTGTTTTTGTCTTTTAGACACAAAAGTGTCTATGGGATGAAAATATTTCAGAACATGTCCATTTTTCAAACCAGCCTCCTAAATTTGTCCATTTTTTTAATTTTCCCAAGTTTAAATTATTTAATTATCTTATTAAAATTCTTTAAGGGCAATATAGAAAATTCATTGTTTAGAAATTGCCAGCTCAACTTTCCAATACAATGAGGGGCAATTGGCAATATTTGGAACCCCAAGGATGATATTGTCTTAAATTGATACCAATTATGAAAGCCTTTCAGTGAGGCTTTTAGAAATTTTAAAGGTTCTGTGCATATGACGAAATATTATTGGGCATTATGAAAGCCTTCACCGCACGGGATTATGTTTCTCCTAAACCCTAACCCCAAATGTCAAAACCTGATTTTCAAATCCCTAGCCTCCCCCTCTACCTATCTGCGTTCCCGCGGCCCCAGCCCCACCGCTGGTAGCCTGGTCCGTTGCCGTCTACAATTCCACCTGCCCTCCGCACCGCTGGTCTGCGGCGTGCTGCCGTCTGCGATTCCGCCGCACGAGCGCTGCTCCGCTGGTCGGGTTTTGCTCACCCGATTTGCTGGTAAAGTTTTTTTTATTGTGATTTGCTGGTGTTAGGTGTCGTTAGTTTCTTATGATTCATGTTGCCTAATTTTGTGGACTCTATTGGTGGTGGCTTGTCTCACTAGTTTGTTTCGATCGGTGCTGTTGTGTTGCTGTTTTGGTTGTGTTGTATTGTGCTTTGATTTTATGGCGGATGGTGGCGTTGGTGGCAGTGTCGGCTTATGGCTTTGTTAGGGCACTAGCAACTTCGGATTACGAATTTGTAGATTATGCAATTGGCAATTTTTTTCCTTTAATTTTATTTGTCAATTGATTTGTAGTTAGACAAATTTTAATTTCAAAAGTGTTGATACAAGTGAACTGGAGTTTGGAGACGAATATGGGTTTCAGAGGTTTTGGGTTTGTATGCAGCGGAAGAATCTTAGAGTGTTGTTATTTATGCCCCCACTAAAAATTATGGCCCACTAAAAAAAGCCCGATAATAAGGGAAAATATTTATTTACTCCTTTCTCAACTTTCAATTTTCAGTTTAGCTTACAGTTTCTTTCATCTATCAAATAACAAGAAGAAAACTCATTCTTTAAAACATCAACCTAACTTTGTTCTGGACAAGGAAACGAGTAACCATTTGAGGAGTAAGAGACTTGACCTCTGTTTCTGTTTTGTTTGGTTGGCTCTAACTATATATCTGCCAAAAAGCACGAGTCATTCTTGGTTTACCAAAATCTATTGATACACTCACTGGCCTTGCAATTATTTCATAGAAAATAAAAGCATGGTACTGCATTCCTTCTGGCAGAACTCTGCTAATTGGAATGGCACTGCTTGATTCATGGTGTTTTTGAAACAATAATTTAATTAGAGCAAAACCATGTAGAAAAGGATTATTATCGTATTGGAATTTCAAAAATTATGCAAAATGAATTCTGAATTTATGCGTGTTGATGTTTTTAAAGAATGAGTTTTCTTGTTATCTACTAAAAGAAAATAAAAGCTGAACATGGAAGAAAGAATGTATTATTATTATTATTATTATTATTATTATTATTATTATTACATTTTCATCCTTTGTATGGGGCTGATCAATAAATTTAGTGGGGCTTAAATAATAACAGCTAGAATCTGATTTTTGTAATAAAGATTTCCTTTAGTATTTTGGACCCCGATCAACCGATGAGACTTGACTCGACTCAACTCGACTCGACTCGACTCAAGCCTGGTACCATCCGTTTTGCACATATTTTTACCAAGCTCGGGTAAATTTGTTCTTGGCCAAAGAGGTATCGTGTGTGGTCGGTTGGGTCTGGACCCAACTCGATTGGAAAGATGCCCACCCCTAATCGCTAGGGAGGTTTTTGAATATTTTTGAAAACATAAGAAGGAAATAAAGGGCCTTTTTTATGTGTTTTTGTTGTTTTAACCATTTTTATTTTGGTTTAGGTACATGAGAATTTGTGTAGAAGTTGTTTGCTTAGTCATTTTTGTTTTAAAACAAAGAAAATACAAAACTCCAATACAAAACATATAAAACATTGTTTTCAATAAAAATGAAAACAAAAAAAAGTTATTTTCTCGCTTCTCTTAGTCTACTTAATTTTTCTTTTCTTCATTTTTTTTCAAATAATTTTTATTTTGTCACTACAGATTATATTACTCAATAAATGTTATATTTTAAATTTTTTATAATATTTAGAAATGAAAATTATTTTTTTAAATTATAATTCATTTAAAGTGAAAACTTCAGATAAACATAATCAAATATATTTTCATACAATTTAGATCTCTTGTAGAACGTATAAGCATATCTCACATTCTCATATTTAATTAGAAATTTCAAAAAAAAAAACATATAATACATAATTGAACGGGCCCAAAACAATAACAAAAATTTAAGGGGTATTAGAAACTAGATCCAAATTATACTAGCTCGAGAATCAGGTTCATGTTATAACCATTGGATATGTTGGTCTTGAGTCTTGATTGGTCTTGGACCTTGACTGTCTCAAAGCTGTAACCAACCAGTTTTTTTCCTCTCACATCTCTGCCCTTCAATTGAAAATCATTCCTGATATCTAAATGAGTTTCATTTCTTCTACAATTACTTGCTTTACTTTAAGTTACATAGAAGCATCAATTTTTATTAGTAAATGATTTCTTAGATTTGGCTAATTGTTTCTTAGTTTTTTGTAAAGGCAGGGACTAGGAGAAGCTTTGATTGAAATTGGAAGTGCTTTTGTAACAAACAGTTTTAAGTGCTTTGAAGTAGTCTAATAAAGCAATTAAAACTAAGCTTTTGTCAATGAGTATCTATGAATTGCATTTTTCTTTAGAAAAATTTGCTAAAAAATTGGAGTAGAAAGGTGTTTAATTGTTTAAAAGCTCTTTTAATGGTGTGAAAAGCTCTTCGAAGCAGGCAGGCTGTTAAGCTTGAATGAAGCTTTTTGCTGTTTTATTTTGAGCTGCTGACTGCTGTTCAATTTTGGCTTGGAATTAAACTTAAATATGGATTTAGAAGTCATCCAAGTTGCAAAATTTATAAAATTTTCAATTGATTAACGGGTCTGTTTGTAGAATGCTTGAAGATGTTCGTTTTTGCATCTCTTGCTTCATGGCAAAGGTGAAAAGTGCTTGTGTTAATTGTTTTTGACCATGTAGAGTTTGATGCTATATGATTGTTTTTTTATTTTGTTTTAAAAAAAGAAAATAATATTAATGATCAGAGAGCTTTATACTTTATCAAATTTGTATAAATGATAAATAATCACAAAAGATCCTATTTTTGTTCTTTTATTGTTTCTTCTTCCCCTCATGTTATTTCCAATCATCTACTCACATATAAGCCCTCAGGAAACTTTTGTGGTTTTGTATTCTAGGGGTGGGCATCTGTCATGTTGGGTTGGGTTGGGTTTGCGTTCTAGGGTGGGCATATGAGGAAACTATGGAAAATGCTTTCAAACAGTTAAACATCCTTCTGCTCCAATTTTCTAGCATTTTTTTTTCCTAAAGAAAAAGGCAGTTTATATATACTCATTGGCAAAAGCTTGCTTTAATTGTTTTGTTTGACTATTCAAAACTCTTAAAATTGTTTGCTGCAAAAACATTTCCAAGTTCAACCGAAGCTTCTCCAAGTCCCTGTTTTTACGACAAACTAAGGAGCAATTGAATCTAACAAATTATATGCTAATAAAAATTGATACTTCTATCATGCAACTTAAAGTGAAGCAAGCAACTATAGAAGAAAGGAAACTCACCTAGATATCAAAAATGATTTTCAATTGAAGAGCAGAGATGTGAGGGGAAAAAAACTAGTTAGTTACGGTTTTGAGGTGGTCAAGGTTTAAGGCTAGTCAAGACTCAAGATCATATACAGTGGTTATGGCACAAACTCAATTTCTTTCTTTTTTTAGTTTGAGTTAGTGTAATTTGGGTCTATTTTAATACCTTTTAAGTTTTTGTAATTGTTTTATTTCCTTCCTATGATTCAAAAATAGTAAAAAGAGCTCCCCAACCAATATATTCCAAATGGATCCTAGTAGGACACACTTGAGTAAAAGGTTTTCTCTTGGCCTTATAAACCAAAAAATCTTCCTCAGCAACCATCCTGGGACTTAAATGCATGGCGTTACTCCAATATCAATTGTTAAGCACTTACCACAAGGCAAGCGATACTTGCTATCTTCATTGCTCGGACCTTGCTTCTCAAGATAAAGTTTGCTTCCTTCTATTTAGTCACAAGGTTCTGTTCATTCACATTTCAATTTTTTTGCAGGGAGTTATCTCTTATCCTCATAGCGTTATAAGTCAACTCAAATTGTAAAAAAGATGTTCTTCCACATAGTATTGGAGAGAAACATGCAACTACACCCACGGCACTTTGGTCGCAACCTTCGTGAACACCTCATATCCAAACTCATGAAAGATATTGAGGGCACTTGCAGGTGATATCAATTAATTGATTTATTGATTTTCTTTCCCTTTCTTCTCAATTTTAACAAAAACAAACCAAAAGACAGAAAGAAATGGTTTTTATTGATAAATGACTCATTGAGGAATTCTATAGTGGTCGACATGGATTTGTGGTAGCTATAACGGGTGTAGACAGCATTGGGAAAGGGCTGATTCGAGATGGGACAGGATTTGTGACGTTTCCAGTTAAGTACCAGTGTGTTGTGTTTAGACCCTTTAAAGGTGAAATCCTAGAAGCTGTTGTTACTATGGTAAACAAGGTGGGTCATAACTCTCTTTGATGAACCAATCAGGTTGTTTGTTTTAATATCTATGATGCTATTTTAGATGTGATTTTTTTTGGAATGTTTGTAGTCTCTATAACTCTTTGTGGAACTTTGACAGATGGGATTTTTTGCTGAAGCTGGACCTGTTCAAATCTTTGTTTCTAATCATGTAAGTTTCCTTTTTCAACTTGAGGATTGGCCTGCTCTTCTTATACTATGATATGACATCTTTTAATTGCTTTTGAGTTTTCTGCTTTACATTAAAACCTTGCTTTGTGGTGATGTTTGCATATCCCATATTTTGTTTTATGTGGAACCTTCTTCTGACATAGAAAATTAAATTATTGTTCTTAGAAACCAATTTTTGAATTATGTATATTAGTACTTTGGAAGTAAGAACTGTTGCTTTGATATAGCATTGGCAACTAGAAGAGCTTTCTTAATTTTAAAGGTTTCTTTCAACTGTCATAGTTATTTGGTAGCTGTTAACAAAGAGTTTTTTAATTCTTAAGAAGCTCATGTAGGCCCTATTTGGTGTAGCTTTTATGGTTGCAGCCAACGTTGTCTGCATTGGTGAAAAAATTATTTGTCACTAGTTAGATCTTTGCGTTAGTTTCATGTGTTCTTGGTGTGATAGTAAAGTTCTACATCATTTTAAATGTCTAGCTACTGCATTTGGTTTTATTTCATTGATTTTAAAGCTTTATGGTTTCTGTTTTGCTTTTTCTTTGAATTTTTTATGTGAATGCTTGAAAAACTATATTGTTCTCATCCCATGATCTATATTAACAGCATGATTATGTATTTTAGTTGATACCGGATGACATGGAGTTCCAGTCTGGAGATATGCCAAATTATACGACTTCAGATGGATCAGTATGCTTCAGTTTCAATTTACTTCCTACAGAAATTGATTGATGATTTTCTAGTTTTCCTCTTCGAAGCTTGAAATTGGTTTCTTGGAATTCTTGCAGGTTAAGATTCAAAAGGACAGTGAAGTGCGATTAAAGATAATTGGGACTCGTGTAGATGCTACTGAAATTGTAAGCACTTAATCTAATGTTCCTTAATCATTTGAAGCCTTGAGTAGTAGCTTTCCTATACCAATCATTGCTTCACCTAGATGTATTATTTAGAATTAGAATCTTCTCTATAAGCACAAACATAATATACACTGGCTTCTTGTAGTAATGCTAATTCCTTAGATGCGCTTAATATTTTGAAACTATAACTTTTAAATGTAGTGTATTTTGGTTGTGATGTCGTCATGATTGTTTTTAATGCTCTATTTTTAGATGGGATATATATTCATGGATTTTTGGAAGGTTTAATCATGGGCCAGTCTTGTGTGATGCTTTACACATGGTTACCTTGTAGTGGGATTTGATTAAATTGTATTTCAAACTCACTGATTACGTAGTTTTCTTCTGCATATTATTTTGATGTATCTGGTTAGCTTTGTATGCAGAAATTATCTAATATTTATATAACCTCAAAGATATGATTGCCTGTTTTATTGAACTTTGCTTCTGTATACTTGCACGAATGCAGAAATGATATAACAATTTCTGCGTGCTTCTTATCTTTTTTTTTTTTTTTGGCTCCTTTTTCAGTTTTGCATTGGCACCATAAAGGATGATTTCTTGGGAGTGATTAATGATCCTACAACACTTTAGTGAAGCTGTGGCTAAGATATTACTAGCACGGGAGTTACTGCTTTCTTTGTTATCTCGTGTTTCTTGTTGTATAATTTTTTATTGGCTTTACCATTGCCGTGGAAGCAATTTTAATAGGACCTATTGTGAGGAAGTTTTTGCTTATAGAATCAAAAAACATTGATGTTAACATTAATATTTATTGAAATGTGTGTTTATGTTTGCTATTTCCGTTCCTTTCTTTCTATTTTATCCGCTTTCTCTTGTATTTAGTTGGGATTTGAGTCTTCACATGTTATGGGTGATTGATAGGAGCTCGAGTTTTGGATCGAGTTATGGGACCTTGTAAAATGGTATCTCTTCCTAAATCTACCCTTGAAGGGGTTTTATTATTTTTTCTTCCCCTCCCTATCTTTGCTGGTTGACAGCAGTTGAGAGCTCAATTTAATGAGAGAGCTCACTGATCTCAAATAATTCAGATTGCAGAAAATTTCCTTGTCCTCTTTATTTCACTAGGAAGGCCTTAAATACAAGTCACATAACAGAATTCCCACTGGTGAGGAGGATTTCCAGGGATAACAAATAAAATAAAGTGGCTAAAAAAGCTGCAATTTAAACTGCAAATAACAAGCAGAAAATCTGCAACTAAAAATCTGCAATTTAAACTGCAACTAACAAGCAGAAAATTTGCAACTAAAAATCTTCAATTTAAACTGCAACTAATAAGCAAAAAATCTGCAACTGTAAAAAAAAAAAACAAATCACTTTAAACAACTGGCTTTGACTCCTTCTTTTGTTGACTGCGTCTCCTGTATGTGTAAGTAAAAGGGACCACATGTATCTCTTGTTGTTGCTGAGATGTATTTTTCATAACATCACTCCCTCCCTCCAAAAAACGTTTGACCTCAAATGTGAAATCGGGGTACTGTGTCTGAATATGCTCAATTGTTTCCCAAGATGCCTCAGAAGGTGATAAACCCTCCCAGTGAATCAGGATCTGATGGTTGCCTGCAACCAACTTTTTGTCTAGAATGGCCTTAGGAGTTGGAAGTATTTTTCCTTGGTGAATTGTAGGTAACCGTGGTGTAATTCCCACAGGGGAACCTTGGAATTTTTTTAAGCATGAGACATGAAAAACTGGGTGTATTTTGACAGGAGGAGGAAGTGTAAGACGGTAAGCTACTGACCCAATTTTTGACTCCACAGGAAACGGTCCATAATATCGAGGAGAAAGTTTCTTGTTTTTGTTGGAAGTTAAGGTTATTTGACGATAAGGCTGTAATTTCAATAATACCAAGTCTCCAACCTCGAAATGGACTTCTCTATGATGCTTATCAAAATTGTTCTTCATGATATCTTGAGCTTGTAAGAGTCTGTCACGTAGGTCATTAAAAATTTGATCCCGAGTTTTTAGTTCTTGTTCTACAGCTTCTACTCGAGCTAGTCCTGGACAGTAATTCAAGAGGCGGGGTGGTGCTCTACCATAAACAACCTCGAAAGGAGTAGTTTTGAGAGAAGAATGGTACCCAGTATTATAGCAATACTCAGCCCAAGAAATCCATTGCATCCATTTGCGTGGCTGATCACTAGTGAAGCAGCGTAGGTAGACTTCTATGGTGCGATTGACGACTTCAGTCTGACCATCACTTTGTGGATGGTAGGAGGAGCTGAAAGCCAATTTTGTGCCACTTAATTTGAAAATTTCAGTCCAAAAAGAGCTTGTGAATGTTACATCCCTGTCACTCACAATTGTTTCTGGTAATCCATGTAACTTAAAAACATGGTCAAAGAAAACTCTTGCTACAGAGATAGCAGAATATGGATGAGCCATGGGAATAAAGTGTGCATATTTGGAAAAATGATCTACCACGACAAGCAAAACAGATTTGCCAAATGAAGGAGGTAAGGCATCAATAAAATCCATAGAAATGTCTGCCCATACCTGAATGGGAATCGGAAGAGGTTGTAATAGGCCGGCTGGTTGCAAGTGTTCAGATTTGTTTCTTTGGCAAACAACACAACATCTAATAAAATCCTGGATTGTTTTCTTCATACCTGACCAATAAAAGTCTGATCTTATGCGAAATAAAGTCTTCTGGTATCCCTCATGGCCTTGGTTGTGCAGTGCCGAAATTACTGCCTGAATAAGAGGAGAACTAGGCTCCAAATATGCTCTGTTTTTGTAAAATATAAGGCCATTCGAATATGACCAAAGAGAAGGCAATTTTCCAGATTGGATATTATCAATCAAAGACTGCAGTGTTGGAGAAGTGGTTATCTCGTCTTTCAATTTTTGGAAGAGGTCCAATTGTGGCATGGATGTTGCTGAAATTAATCCCACATCTTCATCTCGACGTGACAAAGCATCTGCCACTCGATTTTCCTTGCCAGTTGTATATTCGACCTTGAAGTCGTAGCCCAAGAGTTTGCTTATCCAATGCTGTTGAGGTGAAGTGGTAATTCTTTGGCCCAAGAGATATTTAAGACTGTAGTGATCAGTGCGGATAATGAATTTTCTGCCCCAAAGATATGGTCTCCAATGCCTAATAGCTTGTGAAAGTGCAATAAGTTCTTTTTCATAAGCTGGAAGCTTGATGTGACGTTGAGCCATTGGTTTGCTATAAAAAGCAATGGGCCTTCCATCCTGATGTAACACTGCACCCAACCCACACTCAGAAGCATCACATTCTACAATAAAATATTTTTCAAAATTAGGTAAAGCCAATACTGGAGTAGTGGTCATGGCATGTTTAAGTTTGTCAAAGGCAGCCAAGGCTTCTTCAGTCCAAATAAATGAGTTTTTGCGTAACATTTTGGTGAGAGGAGCTGCAATCAACCCGTAGTTCTGGACAAACTTTCGATAGTAACCAGTAAGGCCTAAGAAATCTCTTAGAGCTTTGATAGTTGTTGGTTGAGGCCATTGGATCATAGCTTCAATCTTTTCAGCATCTGCCATTACTCCTTTTGCTGAAATAATGTGGCCAAGGTAAGAAATCTGAGATTGAGCAAACAAACATTTAGTCTCCTTAAGGAATAAAATATTGTGCTGTAGTAAGGAAAAAACCACTCTAAGATGGTGTAAGTGGTCAGCCCATGTACAACTATAGACGAGTATATCGTCAAAAAAAACTAGAACAAATTTACGCAGGTATGGCTGGAACACTTCATTCATCAAGGCTTGAAAGGTAGACGGGGCATTAGTAAGACCAAACGGCATCACCAGAAATTCAAAATGCCCATGATGTGTTCGAAATGCAGTTTTCTCCACATCTTCTGGGTTCATACGAACTTGGTGATATCCAGACCTTAAATCCAGCTTAGAGAAGTATTTCGAACCATTTAATTCTTCCAGAAGTTCGTCGATGACTGGGATAGGAAATCTGTCCTTGATGGTTTTTGCATTCAATGAGCGATAGTCGACACAAAAACGCCACGAGTTGTCTGCCTTTTTAACTAGCAATACTGGTGAAGAATAAGGAGAATTGCTAGGCCTTATGATACCTTGTTGTAACATCTCTTGACATTGTGCTTCAATTTCATCTTTCTGCATATGTGGATAACGATAGGGTCTTACGACTATAGGGGCAGTTCCTGGTTCAAGCGATATCCTATGATCACAAGCTCGAGGAGGTGGTAGGCCAACTGGAAGTTGGAAGATGCCTTGAAATTCAGATAGCAAACGCTTCAGGCCGAGCTCTTGTTCGACTTCTAACTTAAGAGCTGAGAGGGACGATGATGGCTGCTGTTTAGAGTCCCTAAGTCCGTGCAACTCTACTGGTATGGCTCCCCGTGTGAACTCCATCCTCATGGTGGCAAAGTCCCAGCATATTGGTCCTAAAGTCTTAAGCCAATTGACTCCTAACACAGCACCAAAACCACATAAGGGAAGCAAAAATAGATCAAATGGAAATTTTTGGTTACCCAATTGTATCGGTAGCTTCTTGCAAAATCCGGGGCTGCTGAGTTTTTCCCCGTTTGCCACTGTCACTCTGAGATTTGTCTTAGGTTCTGTTGGAATTTGAAGCCGATGCACCAGAGATTCATCCACAAAGCTGTGTGTAGAACCTGAGTCAATGAGGACCACTAATGGATGGCCATTTATTCTTCCCTCCACTTGCATTGTTTGGTTGTTCTGAGTTCCAGTAATCGCATGGAGTGATATTTCCGGTTCTGCTTCTGTTGTTTCTTCCTCTTCAATACCCTCTAACCAGAATAGTCGCTTACACTTGTGCCCAAATTCGAAGCGTTCATCACAGTTGAAGCATAATCCCTTGGCTCTGCGTTCCTCCATTTCTGCTCTTGAGAGTCTTTTGATAAAAGGAGTTTTGGGAGCTCCTCCTCCAGCAATAACCCCGGTGCTTCTACGAATTGGATTAGCTTCTTCTTTCCCCTTATTGTTGCGTCGCTCATAAAGGCGAGCAAGGCTCATGGCTGTAGTCAAATCTGGAGGCTGGTGCAGCTCAACTTCTACTGCAATGGCTTCCCGGAGACCACTGATGAAGATTGCCATTTCTTGTTCTGAGGTCAGCGATGTAGTTTGGGCAGAAAGTCGTTCAAACTGGCGTTGGTAGGCCTCTACTGTCCCTGTTTGTTTTAACTTGGAGAGTTCACCCAGTTTGTTACTTCTTATTGGGGGTCCAAACCTTAATTGGCAATGGTTTTTGAAATCTACCCAAGATATATTAGGTCGATCTCTCTGCAGCTTCAAATACCACAATTGTGCATCTTCTTCAAGATGGAAGGAAGCCAGCAGGACTCGGTCTTCTTCTGGTGTTCTTGGATGGTGGAAGAAGTTATCACAGCAGCTTAACCAAACCAATGGATCAGAAGTACCATTAAAGTGAGGAAAATCAAGTTTTGCATATCTAGGCACAACATTACCACCTTCCATGTAAGCTCCTCTAGAATGATTTCTATTGTCTTGATGAACTCGGCTATGTCCTCCTTCACCCGAATCTCCACCAGCTCTTTGGAGATCCAAAGTCTTTGTAAGATGTTCAAGCTGAGTGGCCATCGTTTGCTGTCTGGCTTCAGATGCTGCATGTTCAGTTCTGTAAATTGAGAGGAATTCTTCAAATTGCTCTTGCAGGGTTCGATTCTCCCCCATAACTCCTGGCTCTGATACCAAATTGATAGGAGCTCGAGTTTTGGATCGAGTTATGGGACCTTGTAAAATGGTATCTCTTCCTAAATCTACCCTTGAAGGGGTTTTATTATTTTTTCTTCCCCTCCCTATCTTTGCTGGTTGACAGCAGTTGAGAGCTCAATTTAATGAGAGAGCTCACTGATCTCAAATAATTCAGATTGCAGAAAATTTTCCTTGTCCTCTTTATTTCACTAGGAAGGCCTTAAATACAAGTCACATAACAGAATTCCCACTGGTGAGGAGGATTTCCAGGGATAACAAATAAAATAAAGTGGCTAAAAAAGCTGCAATTTAAACTGCAACTAACAAGCAGAAAATCTGCAACTAAAAATCTGCAATTTAAACTGCAACTAACAAGCAGAAAATCTGCAACTAAAAATCTTCAATTTAAACTGCAACTAATAAGCAAAAAATCTGCAACTGTAAAAAAAAAAAACAAATCACTTTAAACAACTGGCTTTGACTCCTTCTTTTGTTGACTGCGTCTCCTGTATGTGTGAGTAAAAGGGACCACATGTATCTCTTGTTGTTGCTGAGATGTATTTTTCATAACAGTGATCTTAATAAATTTTTTTGTGATATTTACTTGAGGTGAACTCCTGGAACGGTATTGATGTAAGAAAGAAAAAGGAGAAATAGTTCGGGTAGAGAAGGGAAATCTGATGATAGAAAGGTTCCGGTAACTGCCACATGTTTGCTTTTGATGAACAGTTTGGGTGCAGAATAAAAAAGATTGGACAAACTTGAACAGAAGTAGTGCTGTCGGTATTGTTTAACTTCTTCTTGTTCTCTTGAACGAAAGTAGTAATGCTAGTGTCGACCCAAACATGACTCATCCAAATCTCCGATGGGACAAACACGATGACAATAAATGAAAGGATTTGGATTGTCCTGCTACCTAGGCAAGTAACTGACCAGGCTGGAAATGAATCAAGAAGCTATTGAGTACGAGTCAAATTTGTTACCAACGAGAACTCCCGCAAGCTTGTCTTAGCGTAGGCGTTATTGAGAGGAGAGACAAGGCCAGACAAGGCCAAGTGTGGAGACACTGTTAGCAAGAATGTTGGAAGCTGGCTTACCATGGTCTCAAAGAAATCTTGCTCAAACGGCCTTGGGTTTCTGGTCCATTACATCACTCTGTTCATGTATAAGTGAAGAGGAACAAGAGTCCTTGAATTAAAAGAAAGAGAGTGAGACGTGGATGAAAAAAATGAGAGAAATAATATAACAAAATTTGAAAGGAAATAGAGTGAAATTAAAGGAGAAATAATAATCTTTTTATTAAACGATAAAAAAATTAATAATCAAGTCTAAAAAAATAACATGACTAAATGTCCTTATTTATAAGATATTAAAATAAAGTTCTACTAGGAAACAACATCACATTAGAAAACAGAATTCTGGCCCTAGTTTAATTAGAAAAATGTCAAAAATAAATGCTACGAAATATAAGAAACTATTAATTAGAAAAACAACTCTATTAGGAGATCTCCCAATTCAGGAAGTCTAAATCTCTAATAATAATCAAAATTCCTAATTTATTAAAATCTTTAATTTTATTCTAAATTATAATCTAATTAATCCTACATTAATTAAGCCCCTTTTGAAAAACTCAACTTTTGACTAGATTGCTAGAAAGAAACTTCATCAAAGTGCGTTAGGTGGAAGTGCCAAACAAACAATGAAACGTCCAAGTATATCACAAGCATAGCATGTAGTCTTGAAGGCCTTGGACAAAATTATATGCCCTGCAAGCATAAAACAAGAAAGCATTTGAGACTTGGAATGGCCTCAGTAAGCACACAAATCTACCTCTTTAGCCATTGAACTAAAAGTCAATTCCATAGGCATATGAGGTAAATAAGCATGCAGTTTAAGCCTAGAGATGGGTATAGGTTGAAGAAGCAAGGTTAAAGAGCTATGGTTACTTGACATTTGGGTAGTGGGCTTAACGGGCTTTAAAGTAATGTTCGTATCGTTGTGAGAAAACCACGACTGGTAACATTCATGTCATAAAGCCAAGGTTGTCCAAGAAGAACATAAGCTACATCCATAGGATCAACATCACAATATATGTTGGCATGATAAGCACCTTTCATTGACATCGAAAGAAGTTTTATCAATCCAAGCTACCTTAAAAGGATGAAGGTGAGGTTCAGTTGTAAGTCATAGCCTAGAAATCGCGAATTTAGAAACCATATTCATAGCACTTCCACTATCAATAAGTAACTTACAAACCCTTCCCTTATAAGGAATGAAAGTGTGAAAAAAATTATAATGTCTCCAATCTTCACTTTTAGGCATAGCTAAGATATTTCTCACAACACTAACTTGAGGCATATCATATAATCCCAAATCTTTATCAGTAGCTTCTAAAGGTTCAAGAACATATCCTATAGGTGGTTCATGTTTTTCTCCTAACACTAAAGTGTGATGGCGACAACGAGAAGCAATATGACCTTTAGTATGACAATGGTGACACACAATTTGGAAACTACTAGGATAAAAATTGGAATTGGCAAATGACCTTTCCCTCTTTGTGTTCGCTAGGGAAGTTTTGGGTTAGGAAAAAGTGTTTGAGTTCTCAAAGGATCCTGATGGAAGTGTTTGTGTAGGTTTTTGCCTAGTGTTAGGATATTGAAGAAAATGTTTTACATTTGTTGCTTTGAGTAGGCTTTATCTAAAGTTTTTGGGCCATGTAAATTAACTAGTCATTGGATATCAAAGCAAAGCCCATAGATAAACCTAGACCTAGTGATTCATCCTCTCCAAAAATCCTACTCTTAACTATAAGATCAGTGAACTTATGTAGGTAAACAATGACACGACCCTTGTTTAAGATTGGACATTTGTGAAAGCAATTGGGCTTTGTAAGTAAGGGGTACATACTTTCTATGTAACCTAGACTTCATGTCATCCCAAGAGTTTTCTTGTCACGTTTTACCTCTCGCTATACAATTTGCTATTGTTGTTTTGCAAGCCCAACTAACTTAAGTTTGGCAAGACAAATTTGTAGCTCATCTGATATGTTAAACCACCCAAAATATTCCTTTATAGCAACTATCCAATCTAAGAATGGATTGGGATTCATCCTACCATCAAATTCAGGGATATCATGTTTAACATACTTAGTGACGTTGCCATATTCAACTTTTAATGTTTTACCACTATGCTTAGCATATTTACGACCACCCTCCTCACTACTTTCGACTTTTTCAAAATCAAATTCTAACTTAAGGATACTTATTTTCACCCCTGATAAGTGTCTATTTATATATCATTTTCATATCAATTTGTCCATGTTTCTTTGCTATATTCCTTGGTATTTTTATGTTTTTGTGTGGTTTTGATGTTTGTAGGAGTTTTGGAGCAACTTGCACAAAAATGGAGTAAAACCCTTCATTTTCACCTCTGCTAGTCAACCATCTTCTCGGATTTAATTGTATTGATATACAATGAACCCGATGACATATCATATACCGTTGAAAAGCTCTCGAAGTCTACTTTTTGGAGAAATTTACGGTTTATGAATCCATTCAGTGTACCGAAAGTTGTAATCAAAACAGTGTGAGAAGTGTAGAAATGTAATTCCACACATCACTGTAGCATGTATAATACGGGACACTGTAGCACGTTACTGTAGCAGAGTATTTAAACACATTTTAGGGTTTTATTTTCATAACTTGAAGAGGGGAGAACGTGGAGGAGGCTGCATCTTTGGATTTCTCTCATCTCTTGGAGTTCTTGAAGGAGATTGAAGGCTTGGAAAGAGGAAGAACTACAAATCCTAAGAGATTTCATCAAATTTGCTAAGTTTTCCCTTTCCCTTTCATTTTCTGGAATGTCTCCATATTGTATTGTATTTGTATTCTATCTGAATATGTGTAACTAAATCTGAATTGGTTGAGGGTGATTTCAAAGCCCTTGATATGGTTTTTGTGAATTGATTGTGCAAGGAATTGTTATCCAATTCTCTAATTGAAGTTGCTTGTATTTTCCCATTTTAATGCTTATGATTGCTTGCTGGATTGTATTTGGGTGGCCAACTGAATATAATCTGGATATTGTCTATTGCTAGACTAGAAATCTTGATCCGTAATTGTCTTGAATTTCTAATCATTAGTAGCAAAATTGTGATCAGAGATTACAATTGGAGAATATAACCTAAGTTAAATAATCCGAGCTTGTGTGTTTATTGCTTAGATCAACCTATCTTTCTTATCATAATGCATCCATTGAATTAAACTCAGAGAGCTTGTTCTAGGTTGTTTAATGGATAGAGATTAAATAAAGAGCTTGTTTTATTTAACAACAAAGTAAGGAAAGATTGGGGTAACAGAGCTTGTTGTTATCTACGGTTGATAATTTAAATGGTGTAATTGGATGACAATTCTACGATTAATTCATAAGTCCATATCTTGTGGTAGAGAATGATCCTTTAACCAGGTTACTCTCATTGATTTTTACTCAAATTAACTTAGCATTGTCTTATTCTTTACTTGCATTAATATTTCATCTAGTTAATCAATCAAAAAAAACCCCCCGTTTATTCTGTTTTTGCTTTCGAATAACAAATTCAATTAGAATCAATCCTCGTGGGAATAATATCTTACTCATTACTTTATTACTTGTGCGACTAGTATATTTGCTAGTTTCGAACGCATCCACCCCATAAGAGTTCTCTTTTTTTTTTTGGAGTTGTACATAAAATCCCTTTATCCTTTTGATCCCTATGCTTAGTAGATGACTCCACTTTACGATCTTGTTTGTGAGACAACAAGCTTGTAAGGCTTTCATGAATTCTAGTAATTCTGTCATCTGAGTGTTTATCCTAGTTTCCATGGTGTCTACACTTGTGTTTTTTGTCCACCTTGTGTTTGTTGTTTGACAATACCAACCAATTGTTAAAGTGTTTCAAGTTGTTGGACTGAAGGTTCAGATGTTTTAGGGTCTTCAACTTGGGATAGATTTTGGTTTTTCCTATTTCTAGTCATTATAATAGGAAAAATTTAGGCCAAATTCATGCAAAATTACTAAAATACTTGCAAAAACAGCAATTAGCACAAAAGCTAGAAGGCAGAATGGTTAAACCATAATATGCGCATTCAAGTTGGTTAGATGGTCATCGAAATGTGTCCAAGTGGTAGATCGGTGGCTAGTGAATGGTAACGCTGGCCATGAATAGTAATCCTGATGATGAACAGTAACTCTGATGTGATTAGTAATGCCAAAGCAGTAACTTTATTGTAAATAGTGATTTCAGAATAAAGGTTTTGTGTTTTAAGGTTTATGGCAATTTGTAATGGTTTTGTGAAATCGGTGTTAGGCTCTGATATCAATTGATAAGGAACGAGGTTCCTCGAATTAAATGAAAGGGAGGGAGATGTAGATAAAGGAAATTAGAGAAAGAACATAAGAAATTTGAGGAGAAATAGAGTGAAATTGAGAGAAAAATAATAATCTTTTTACTAAAAGATTTTAAAAAAAGCCAATAACAACAAAGTATCAAAAATTAATATAACTAAAGGCTCCTATTTATAGGACGTTAAAATATAGTTCAACTAGGAACCAAAATCTCATTAGGAAATAAAAGCTCAATCCTATTGTAATTAGAAATTACTAAAAATATATATTATGAAATATAGGAAACTATTAATTAGGAAAGCAATCCAATTATGAGATCTCCCAATTTAGGATGTCAAAATCCTTAATAATAGTCAAAATACCTAGTTTATTAAAATCCCTAAATCAAATTAAAATTCCTAATTTTATTCCTAATTATATTCTAATAAGTCCTACATCAATAAGTTAGTCCTTTACAATTTGTTAGATATTGCTTTGCGCATCATGATTGTAGCTTGGTTTTTGTTTATCTATGTTTTCTTTGGTTTAATTTGTAACAGTAGCATGTTTATAGCATTTTGTTGTCTACTACCTAAATTAGTTGATAAAAATGATATGTTATTAAATATTATTTTATTGTAGTTAGTGACTCTACTTTTTGGCTTGCTGATTTTATAAAATAGATGATGATATTGTTGAAAATGTCAAATTAAACTACTCATGTTGATTGCTTCATTGTTCAACTCATTTTTATAAGAATTTGCATTGAACTTAGTGACTGAAGCTGCTGCATCTAGACTACATATTGGAAATAAACATCCCTAGGGCTAGGACAAACATGTCTGCCTTATTAAGAATGGCTTATTAGTTTCACCATGGTCATAGAATCGGTGACTACTATTATCGTTGTCCTTGATTAGCATAAGCATCTTAAAAGTTTAATTTTTGGGATGCCACTTTCCAGGGTAGGCTAGTTGGACTAGTATCAATGTATGCTTTATGAAAGTTGTTTGAGGCAATAACTTTTTTATATTGTAGTCATCATGGCTTTCCATCACTATTTAACAGCTGGCGATGTATCTTTTCTAGATATTCAGGTACTGTTCTTAATCTTGCCCAAGCATTCTTGTCATGGTGAAAACAAGATTGGAAGTTGTTACATAACATTGGAATGGTAGTGATACTAGGCTTGGTCAACTTGGACTTTTCATATAAGAATCTAGGTACCTACACTATTGCTAAATAGATCTAGTACTATCATTTCATTTATTGTTCACTAGTACAAATATTTGTCATGCTCAAATACTTCATATTTTATTTTTTATTTCTAGTTTCATTTGTTGCTACGCTTATATATATATATATATATATATATATATATAGAGAGAGAGAGAGAGAGACACACACACACACACACATACAGAGCAAACCTAGCAATTGTGCTTATTTTTGTAATGAGCTTTGGATCTCTAATAGCAAGCCAGAAGCAACAAAGGTTGTAGGAGATTGGTATTCCTTATCTCAACTTGGAAAAGAGGTGTTGCTCTCATGTTTTTTTGGATTTGTGGTAAGATACTAGAAATCAAGCTACCCTAACAAGATGAAGAATCTTGATGCACAAGAAACTCAGCTCGTGCTTCTTGCTCAGGTAAGGGAAACATATGCTTCTTCAGGTCTAAGAGCAGTGGCAAAGAAGTGGAATTGAGATTTAAGAATGATGATAACTTCGTTGACATCACCAACCTTGCAAAAGAGACCTTGATCTTACCTTGCTTGAGTATTTTGCACCTTCTAGTGATGTAAGAATATATATATTGATTTTGATGAAGACTAGCATCGTAGTGGTTTTGGTTTTATAAACTTTGTCAATTGTAAAGAAGGAAGCTTCTCAAAGTGTTGGGAGTTCGACCAAAATCCCATATTGGCTAGATATGGGGGGAATCATAGGCATATAAGTATGAACAAGATCTCCATTAGTAAGAGGTCTTTTAGGTAGAATCCAAAAGTAAATCCATGTGGGCTTAGGCCTAAAGTGGACAATATCATACCAATGTGGAGTTTTATGTGGTCCATAGTTCTAACAAGTGGTATCAGAGTCGAAGCCCAGACTTAGCTAGGAGAATACGTGGAGGAAATTTTTAGAGTGTCAAACAAAAGTTGATGGGCCTAGTTATGCCAAAACTAAGGTAGTGGACCCTGACTCTTGGTTAAAGCTCACACTGGATCCATGGTTAAGCTTTATTGGAGCAAGTGGTGTGCTAGTAGATGCTTCATGTTCGTGTCCCGACCCCAACATGATAAAGAGGATTTGACCTGGATAGAGTAGCTCTCAAGGTAGCAAAACTCCATGGAGCGGATGGATGGATGGTCATTTGAAGGGAGGCCCAGAAAAATAGCATAATGATGTGGCCCTTTGTTAGAGGGGGGGATTGTTAGGAGTGCAACCAAAGTCTCATATTGGCTAGACATAGGGAGGATCATGGGCATATAAGTATGGACAAGATCTCTATTGATATGAGGCCTTTTGGGTAGAATCCAAAAACAAATCCATAAGGGCTTAGGCCAAAAGTGGACAATATTATACCGATGTAGAATTTTGTGTGATCCATACTTCGAACACAAATAGCTACTAATTGTGAAAAGTATGGTTGTAAAAATCTCATCCTCAAGTTGAATGGACTACAACATGGATGACCTAGATTGTTTTATTTATTCATGTATTCATGTGTCACGTGTTAATTTTGGCTACTGTGATCCTTTTGAAAGTTTCTACAGATCTTTCTACGCATAGAGAATATGTGGCTTTCCTATAACTATTTTGTATTAAGATGATTTAAATTATGCATTAGGTACCCCAGTTTCAGTATTGCTCGATCTATTCTATTGGAATCAACTGAATGACATTGGAAATGGTTTGCAATGAGGCCATTTCTGTTTTACCAAATTCATTTGATTTTACGCAGCCGTGGCAGGGTAGTTTATATTAGAATCTATCTGTAAGCGCATGCTTGTAATAAAGATGAACTTGAAGATTTTATTTCTCAGCTTTTGCCAACATGTTTGAGGGTTTTTGAATTGCAAACCCCATTTTGTTAAATACGCTTTTCTTATTACTTGCTGATTCAAATCTTCATCTCATTGCAGACATGTTAAATCATTTTTGCATCTACATGAAAGTTACACATGGTCTTAGAAGATCAGAAACTCAAGAAGTCAAAGTTTTCAATCGATTGCAGACCATTTGGCAGCTTGCGCTTTTATTCATCCAAGCCAAACACAAAAGATCAGGGACTATCCCTTATGAAACAGACAACTAGACAGACTTTTTCCATGATTCATTTTCAATGGGAATAGATGGGACAAGAAGTAGAAACACGTAGAGGTGAGACAAACCCTGTAGAAGCAATGAGATAGGAGTTAGTTGGAGGACTAATCATAAAAGATGAAGAGAAAGCATACTCCGGCATCAGTTTGAAGTGTCCTGAATCATTGGGAAGTCTAATGTATGGCACAAAAGGTGATTCCCTAAACCAAGAATCTGCCATTACTGGTTGTGCTAGCCAACTTTTTGCTCTGTTTTGAACAATGACTCAGTAGATGAAAGGCATTAGGCCGTCCATGTGTGAATGTGTGTGTGGAGGAGAGAAAAGAGAGACTTTAGCAACCCAGAGAGATGTTTGTGAGAAGATAATATTGGTAAGGATTTGGTAATATATCGTTTTCTCCCTGCCTAGAATGGGAGCTCACTCCAACTAAAGGCACATTTTAAACTCCTCACTAGTCACCAAACCTCATCATTCAGGCCACTTTAAACGTTAAAGTGTAAGTTAGTGATATTTCATTTTCCTGTTCAATTTTGGTAAATCCACTAATGTCATAAAGCGTGTTATAAGGAGTTAACAAGAGTCAAATTCTTATTGAATTGTAGAATTAAAAAACTGAACTGAATAATATATATAGTTTTTGACACAAACCTAGCCAAGGTGAATATAAAAAATAAAAAATAAAGAGTGGAATGCTTTGTTGAGTGCTTTTTTACAAATAAAACTTCAATAAGGATATTAAATTAAAATTTGTCTCCTTGTTTTTCTACACTTTGGTTGTAAGAAAACAAGAGGATAATTAAAGTCCTTCAACCACAAGCCAATTTAGTAAGATTCATTATTGACTCTAAATAATTGAAAACTAGGCAGCCAATTGAATATATCTTTTATTCCAACAACCACATGGATACACTAGTGTACGTAATGTACACATAATTTTTTTTTTCCGAAATTGAATTCTAGTGATATGAAAATAAAGCATGAGCCAGACATGATCTTCGAAGCTAGAATAAAATATGATTAAATTACTTTAAACACATCAATTAAACTACATTAGGCGTGTTTGCTCCATCGGAGAATAGGTAATACTAGATTATATATCTATGTCCCACTCCAAGAGTTCGGTGATCGATAACGTTACTAGGCTAGCAAAGTTGTCGATTAAATCCAATGTATACTTTGCACCGATATTTTGAGATTTGGGTTAATTAACATTTCTTGCTTCGAAGCTAATGTTTTGATCTCCAAATTTATTAAAAATTAACATCAAAACTGTTTTTTGTTTAACACGCCTCCTTTTTTTTTTTTGAAAGAAAAAGACTGCAAAATTATAATTAAGTACAACAATTTCAATTAATTTAAATATTTTTCTCTTTACATCTGCTTGTGTATCCATCTTTCTTTCATCATGGATTAATCTACATTTGGTAATTCTAATTTTTTTCTTAGAGAAAAGTGAATTAAGTTCAATAAAATTTCATGATTATGAAAATAATTTTATATATCAGAAACAAATTAATGATAATGAGGATCAATTAACATAATTTCTCATTTTCTCAATGAAAAATAAATTCTGAAAATCTTTGCCTCTAGAATTCTAGATTAGTTAAGAAAAGAAATATTTGTTGAGAATATTTATAGTAAATTTAAATAATATAATCAAACAACAACATATTGAAGAAATAATAAAATATAAATTAGATTATTATAACGATATATTAAATAATAAGATCAAGTAAGGAGATAGAGTAAGAAATATATGGCCTGAGTACTTGGGAGGCATGTCAAAGGTATCTTCCTAAAGCCAAAAAGTTCTCCCCTCATGCGGGTCATATCGGTACTCAAGGGCTCCAAGATACAACCCAATGCTCACAGTCTATCTTCTCAATAAGCACGATCACCGAAAGAAAATAACCTGTCTTCATGTGTCGCCATTGCTCAAAATCATAAAATACTCAAAATATATCATATCGATGTTAGAATTTTTGAGACTCCTTTATATAATAGTCTCTTAGCCAAGTAAGTTACAAATTAAATTTCTTGTAACTCCTAAGCCATAATGTTCTTAATAAAAATATGAACATTACAAACAATAAGTGTCGTAACTCATGTTTTTATTATACTTGTAACATATTGAAATTAATCTCAAAATAAATTTTGTAACTTATGATGTAAATGTTTGTTTTAAACCTTTTATCTCCAACAATCCCCACAAAAGGTTTAAAACTTTAAAACTTTATAAAATAAAATATTAAGATAAAATACTCATAAAATAAAAACTATATATAAAGAGCAACATTCTATTATACAATGGGTATAGGTACCTTTTGGGTTTGAACCTACACTTAGTGTTGATAGTATCCATTTGAGAAACTTGAGTGAACAAAGTCTTGAACTCAATTTCTTGACCAAATTTCAAACTATCACACACATAATATCGACGAAGACATGGTTTTGGCGGGTTAACGCTATTAATGGCCATCCGCTTAATCTTGATTCTTATGAGAGTTTTAGAGAACAGCCCAATTCTCACAGTCGCGGCCCTCACGACACTCTCACCTAGATGAGTCCTTAAAAGGTTTATGTGACCTATACCTCGCAAGAGTATCTAACCTTTGGACTCATTCAGGATAAATATTCTTCCTAACATCACATATAACAAGCACTTTGCCATAGGGATGAGCAGGATCATATCTCCTCTAAGATATGTCATTATAGTTGTGCTTAACAAGTCACACAGTACGGATTGTTCCTACCCATTGAACCTCCATCATGGGATCTTCAATCACAGAGGTTGGGTTACTTCCTTAGGTGACTCCCTTTGAACTTAAGCACATACCCCTCGACAATTTAATTAATTAATTAGCATGCTAAAAATCTTTATAATTGCACAAAATCTCATTGATTTTATCTTTGCGAACTAGGTTCCATTATTTTGATGATTGCGTCCACTAGCTATTTTAAATAATATTAAATATTTCACAAAAAAAATGTTAGAGAGCATAAGAATATCAAAGGCACAATAAAGAAAATTGAAGGAGCACTTAATCACCTCATAAGTAATAATATTTTCAAACTCATACACAAAATTAATAATCATTTAGTAACTTATGATATCATTTTTTTTCCTCAAAATGTCATAAAAACATTAACAACCATCAAATAAAGAAAACCCCCACATTAAGTAACATTTTAAATACACTTGTAATAACTCCATAAAATATTAATGCACTAATTTGTTAAATTTTAAAACTCATCAAAATAATAACTACACTCAAATCATTGTTATCTTAATTGTACAAAATTAAGAACTAAAATATGAAACCGCTTAAAAACTAGAAACTCCAATATTAAAAATATTTTTTCAATCCTCACATTAATAAAATATTTATTGCTAAAACTGCAAATATAATATATAACTCATATATGTATTTAATAATAATCAATTAGCATTTATACTACAATTTCATTCAATACAACCACATAAATTATCATAATAATCTATTAGTCTTCTTAACATACTCTAGTAATCAATTATTTCGATGTTGTCATCTAATATGCATGATAGCTATAAGAAACTATGAATTAATAGCACACCATCATGCATACGAGTTTCTAATTAAATATATTGAAAACACATGCTTTATTATGTAATAAAAATTTGATGTATACAAGTAACTCATAAATTGAATTCTTAATCAATAATAATATGCAATAAAGATTGATGATTATCTAGCTGTAAAATAATGACAATCTTAATTAGTAACCTATAAAATTAATCAAATCATGAATAATACGTAATAGATATTAGTGGTAAGGATTTTCATCATTAAAATATTTATTAGACCATAATAAAACTATTAAAAAGTCTTAATAATAAAACCACTACACATAACTCATTTATATTGTTTGACATAAATAAGAAAAATTTGAATAACCAGTCACATAACTTCATGTCTTTAACTTAATAAAGACATTTATTTACTCGTATTGTAAAATAAAGCTTTATTTGGAAAGAAAATTACACATTGAAACCCCTAACTCTCTAACGCTAATAAGGCTATATCTGCAAGATAATAGTAATCATCATGTATTCACTATCCAAAGAAGCTTCAAATATGTGAAATTAACTCATATCGTACTCCAAACGAGACATTCATTTAAGTTCTTCATTGCAAGGAAAAACAAAAGAATTTATACACATAAGTATATATCATAATATAAACTAGAATAATTCACTAATCATATATAGCATAGTAAGGCTAGCTATATTTAAATTATGAACAAAAATATAAAACATGATAGAGTAAAGATCTACAACATACATTATATGATAAACAAATAAACAAAATAATTAGCAAAATTCATCACACTTGTGATCCTCTCATAATCATTAAAATATAAATAAAATATAGATGAAGCTAATAGCTATGTAGATGCTTATAGCTATAGATCTAATAAGAAGTACCATTACAAACTATTATGAAATAGTTTGTGCAACATAAGCAATCAAAAAATAAAAGCATAAATATATGCAACCAATTAATATTAACCAAATAACTAACCAATCATATAAGACTCTTTGGCTTTAGATTGATAGGAATATTTATAATAAATTTAAATAATATAATCAAACAACAACATATTGAAGAAATAATAAAATATAAATTAGATTATTATAACGATATATTAAATAATAAGAACAAGTAAAGAGATAGAGTAAGAAATATGTGGCCTGATCACTTGGGAGGCATGTCAAAGGTATTGTCCTAAAGCTAAAAAGTCCTCGGGTCATATCGGTACTCAAGGGCTCTAAGATACAACCCAATGTTCACAGCCTATCTTCTCAATGAGCACGATCACCGGAAGAAAATAACATGTCTTCATGTGTCGCGGTTGCTCAAAATCATAAAATACTCAAAATATATAATGTTGATGTTAGAACCTTTGAGACTCCTTTATATAGTAGTCTCTTAGCCAAGTAAGTTACAAATTAAATTTCTTATAATTCTTAAGCCATAATGTTCTTAATAAAAACATTAACGTTACAGACAATAAGTGTCGTAACTCATGTTTTTATTATACTTGTAACGTATTGAAATTAATCTCAAAATAAATTTTGTAACTTATAATATAAATGATTGTTTTAAACTTTTTATCTCCAACAATATTAGCCCTCCCACTAGCTGGATAAGATAACAATTCACCAATTCTCCGCCACCATTAGTCTTTTGCTTATGATAAGTAATCCTATATTAAAATATGGGTTTAGACTATCTCGTGTTTATGAAACCCCATTTTGAATATATTCCGCTTTTTATATTTATAATAAAATAACCTTCATTTACTACTATATGACCAAATTTTCGCATAATTGATTTTTATTCAAGAAAACACCTAGAATTTAATTAATTTGACAACTAAAAAATAAGAAGAAAAAGCATTTCTAGCCACATAGCTAGATTTATATAACTATCAACACATCATAAAACTTTCAAGAGTTTTAGTCCTTTAGGAGAGAAGATCATGATTGATCTTTTAAAGACTTATTAGTCTTATTAGTAAATTGGACATTAAAATGGAGTAGTATGCAAATACTATCAGATAAGATCCTCTAGTGGTCGATAATTAGAATTATATAAGATCAACTATAGTTCTAATTGCCATTATTATATGACCAATTTTTTGAGTGTGAGTTTGGTCTTTCCTATCACACAAGCTACATAATTTTGACTTTGTTTTATTTTCTAAATAATTATTCTATAATACATGATAGAAAGAAGAAGAAAAATCTAAATTTGGGAGAAATTTTAATTAGTATTAATAATTGTACACTAGAGATGGCATTAAAAGTGTACTAGAGAAAATATGTGCACGTTAGTGCAATGCAGCAGTACGCACGCATGGGTAGTAGGTGTAGTCTAGCGCATGCATGGAGATGGGTGTGACATAGTGAGATAACGGGCATACATAGGTAACAGGCGTGGTGTGTGGCACACACATAGGAGTTGGGCACGACACAGTGATGCAACATGCACATTGGGGCAACGTAGTGCACAGTACTAGCACAAGGTTGCATGGGGTTGGGACACTTGTGGGGCAGAAAGCATGCATTTAGATGACACACAACAATGCAACAACATGGTAAATGGCATCGTGTGACATGGTGTGCAGCAGCGGTTCATGGTGCAACTTGAAGGTATTAGTGGGCATGAGTCATGGCAATTATAAGGGGGGTTAATAGGTCCTAATGTTAAGGAAATAATTGGCAAGTGGGCTATAATGCATTATTAGAGTGTAAGAAGTTACAACACAAGTTGTGGGCTACACTTCCCTACTAACTTGATTGCTGGATGGACACAATCATGTTCCTAAAAAGCAAAGGCAAAAATAAAAGAACATGGGTAGTCGTTTGACAAACTCTTTACTATGATTAAGGCTATAATGGGTAATAGAGGATGCGCGTGGCAATGCTAGAAAGTGTCACAACGTCTAGTAGTTGGGGCTGTCAACTATATAGACCATACAGTACATAGTGCACGGATTTAAGACCTAACAAATAGGGGTGATGGTTGGTTCTTGCCTATAAATTATACCAAGGGAGTAGGCTAGAAAAAGAACACGACAAGAGACCAAATATGCAGAGTGACAGAGCCTAAAGAGAATTTCTTAGGGAAGTAATAATGCTTATAGCTTCCATGAGTTAGGCTAAAGTATGTTTCTAGCCCAATACCTCAAGGCAGGAATTTGTAATATTTTCCTTAAGGGAATAAAGAAAAGTTGGAAGTTGATGCTTCCATAAATTCATTGTGCCTTGGGTCAAAAAATTTGTGTGTGCATTGCGTGCAGATTCATCTACTAACCTCGAGTATGGTTTATTAAGTAGCTGGCTGAGCAGGGGCTTGGAGTTATCTCAAGGCAATCTGCATATCAACAAGAAGCCTTATAACAAGTGGTATTAAAGCCTGGTTGGCAAAAGGGGCCTGGTTGGCAAAGGCAGGCAAGGTTATCAAGTATGCTATTGTTGGAGCCAAGATTGGCTTACATGGAGGTAACGAATGGCATAATCTGTTCACACAAATTTGAAGGATTTTTCAAGCATCATGAGAGGCTAGACACTCAAGGATAAGTGGACATGGCTGGTATACCACAGGCAATGGAAAGTCTAGTGCAATAATCAAAGATGCATGGGGTTAAGATTGTAACCTTGCATGGAATTACGGAAGAGTTCATGCGTGAGGAGGACGCCAAAGCAAAATAGCCAATGATAGAGTTAAGGGTAAACTATAGATCATCATCAATTTGAGGGCAAATTAAGAAGGGATGATTGCGCTACGTGGGAAAAAGTCTGTAACATAGTATGGTCGATGTTATATGAAAGAATTGAGTTTAGGTAACTTGATACAGCCCAATAGAATATAGTCACAAGGGGAACAAGCAACACGAACATCGAGGCTTAATTCTAAGCTAGACAACTAGAGGTAATTGTCAAATCTTGTAGTTTCGGGTAAGGCTGCAATAGAGGTTAATCATGTGAGCTCCTAACGCCTTTAGAGACTTGGTTGATTGGGTGGGTTTCAACAAGCTAAACAGCTCCTCTTATTTTTGCGAGATAGTAAAAAGATCCTCGATCATTGGAGCTAAGAGAGTTAGAGAAATAAAGTATCTAATTCTAAGACAATAACATACAGGATTGCTATTTGAGAGAGGAAAGGCACATGATAAAGAAACGCGCGAGGGCAGTAGCAACATCTTTCCAATGAGGGTGTCTGGCTCTTGTGGTTGGCTTGTTACACCTTTAACCTTTGAACACACTCGGCATAGCTTTTCTTGTGTTATGTTAAGGCTTGAATGGGACAGCAGTGGTACATGCCAATGAGAAGTGCATGGAAGAGCACTTAAGCAAAGTGCGAAGACGTTGTGTGGCATAATAGAGGCATTAATATGTGACGTTAAGCCTAAGGCAATATGAATGTTGATACATGGGGATGTGCAACGTAACACAATAGTTCACACGTATGGGTAACGGGCAAAGTTTAGCGCTTACACGAAGATATGTGACACAATAGGAATGTGTATGCATAGGTAGCGGGCATGGTTTGTGGCATACACATAGAAGTTAGGTACGACACAGCCATACAACATATATATTGGGGCAACATAATGCATGGTAATAGAACAAACACACATATGGGCTGGGATACTTATGAGGAAGTAGACACACGCACAGATGGCGTGAACAGTGCAACGACATGGTGCATAGTAACGAGTCATGGTACAACTTAGAGGTGTTAGTAGGCATAAGTCATGGCAATTATCCACGGAGATAATGACTCCTAATCTTAAGCAAATAGTGAGCAAGTAGGCTGTTATTGTCACGCCCTAACATCTCTTATTTAGAGATTTTAGGGTGTGATTGAATAAGAATTTAATACAAATTACGTCATCCATATCTCATAATTTTTTTTTTATACATCACAAGACTTCATTACAACTTATGACTATTTGCTCAAAATTAATTTTTACATACACTGGTGACAAAATCAATACATCAGTTAATAGTCACCAAGCAAAACCTCCCACTACATACTAGAAGAATCAAGACAGTCCCCAAGAATTATATGCATACTGACTCCAGACTCCCTAAGAAAGCTCTGGAACATCTCTAGGATGAGCATCCTTCTATGTACCTGTGGAGGGAGGGGATGAGCCTAAAGCCCAGTAGGAAAGTTCTAACATTATACAAAATTATTCACATTCCACAAATATTCAATCATAGGAGTAGACATCCAATAATAATATATCAAACTATTATGTTCGTTCACATATGAAATTTCTGTTTGTATTCCCCTTGGATCCTTATACAGAACGGCCCATCCAAGGTCCGACACATCATATCGAAATATTCGTGTTCCCCTTGGGTCTGTATACAGAACGGTCCACCCAAGGTCCAACACCTCATATCATTATATTCGTGTTCCCCTTGGGTCCGTATACAGAACGGTCCACCCAAGGTCCAACACCTTATATCATTATATTCGTGTTCCCCTTGGGTCCGTATACAGAACGGTCCACCCAAGGTCCAACACTTAGAATATCATATCCGCATTCTCCTTGGATCCGTATACAAAACGGCCCATCCAAGGTCCAATGCATACATTAACAGCCTTTCAATATCATTACTATGGTAAATCTCAAGACGTTATGATTTTTATGCAAAATTCAGGACTTTTTGGAAAGTATTCAGTCAATTTGGGGTGGTTCTGAAATTTTGCCTGACACTCGACACTGTTCACTCGACAGTACAGTTTATTCAAACTGTTCACTCGAAACTGTTACTCGACACTGTTTACTGAAAACATTGTTCACTCGACACTGTTTCTCTACATTGTTCACTGAAAACACTGTTGACTCGATGCTGTTTGTCGATATTGTTCACTGAAAACACTGTTGACTCGATACTGTTCACTGAAAATACTGTTTACTCGATACTGTTCACCGAAAATACTGTTCACTAGACACTGTTACTCGACATTGTTCACTGAAAATACTGTTCACTCGATACTATTACTCGACACTCGACACTGTTTCTCGACACTCAACACTATTCACTCGATGCACAGTTCACTGTCGAGCAAAACACGAGAATCGAATTCCAGAGCTGGTTCAAAACATACCATTTCTAGATTTCAACTCCCAACTTAAAAAATTCACCAAAAATCCGTTTTAACTCCAAATTCAACGAAATCAAAGGCTAATTAAAGCTTAATACGTCTATTTTCCAAAACAAATGAGAAATCATACAATTCTCAATCCAGAAAAACGCATCAACCCAACCCACACAAGACATTTACATGAATTACACTTCTCACAAAATCATCTCTACTCCACTTTATCAACACTTCAACTCACACATAATTCTTCATGCAATCACAACAAAAAATTTGCAATAAGTAACTTCACTCATAATTCATCATCCAAGCAACCAAGAATTCAAGTCAAAACATGTCACATACATAACAACAATATCAATTTAACTACAAAACACATAACATGAAGTAAGTATAGTGTTAGAATCTCCTACCTGTATTCCAAGCTTACACCTCTTTGAAATTTTTCCTTTCTTTCTTCCTTCTCGTCTTCTTCTTCTTCTTCTTCTCTTCCTCTTTCTTTTGCCGTCAACTCCCCTCTCTTCTATCCCCAAAATGAAAGAAAAATTATCTCCCCCTTTTCCAGAAAAATCCTCCCTTATTTATATACAAGGCCTAGGTTTATGGGCTTAGGTTCACTAATTTCAAATTCAAGCCCAATTCTACCTAACCAATTCCAACATAAGCCCACTTCTATTATCCAACCCAATTCTCATAAAATTACTCAAATACCCTTAGTTATATTTTCTAAAATTTATAATATATATATATATTTGGGATTCCACAACCTACCCTCCTAAAAATAAATTTTGTCCTCGAAATTTGAAAATATGAGTATTGTGACGATCTGGGCCGAGGCCTACTACCTCGTCCCGATCCCACTGCCGGTCTGAACCCAATCGCACACTAAACCATATTGTTCTCTATTAAGCCTCAGCCCTCAAGGTTTTGTTCCCAAAGGATGCGTCTCATTTCCATTCTGCTACAGGAAGTGGTTGGAGTAATCCTGCAGGCCTTTGGTGCTCAGCCTTCGCTTGTTGACAAGTAAGGCATCTAGCCACATATTCAGCAACATCCCACTTCATTTCTTTCCACCAAAACTGTCAACGTAAATCATGATACATCTTGGTACTACCAGAATGAACAGCAAATTTAGAATGATGAAATTCCTTAAGAATATCATCTTTACACTCTTTACTCGATGGAACAAAGATTCTGCCCTTGAATCGCAAACTCCCTTCTAAACCAATAGTCCAATCCACACTCCCATCACCGCGTAACACTTGCTCATACAAGGCTCTAGTCTTAGAATCTTGATGTTGTCATTCAATCACTCTATGCACAAGAGACGGTTAGGCAACAAGTGTAAAAAGGCAAATTTAATCTTCGCGATCCTCAACCAAGATATCATAATCATAAACAGACCGCAACATGCTCCACTCCCCTATTATCGAACTAACCATGGCCCTCGACTTCCTACTTAATGCATCAGCCACCACATTTTCCTTGCCTAGATGATAGTGGATAGAGAAATCATAGTCTTCCCAATACTCCATCCATCTTCGTTGTCTCAGATTCAAGTCTTTTTGAGTAAAAATATATTTTAAACTTTCATAATCACAAAAGACTTCAAACCTCTCACCATACAAATAATGCCGCTAAATTTTCAAAGCATACACTACCGCAGCAAGTTCTAAGTCGTGGGTGGGATAATTCTGCTCATGAGGTTTCAACTGACGAGATGCATAGGCTACAACTCGACCCTGTTGCATTAACACACACCCTAACCTATCCAAGGAAGCATCGGTGAAAATTACATAATCAACTCCACGTTGTGGTATCACAAGGATAGGTGCTGAAGTTAATATTTTCTTCAATTCTTGGAATGCTTGCTCACATGCATCATTCCATTCGAATCTGACTCCTTTCCTTGTTAACCTAGTCATTGGTGCAGCCAATCGGAAAAGTTCTCAACAAAGCACCTATAGTATCCTGCTAAACTCAAGAAACTGCAGACTTCAAACATATTCTTTGGTCGTTCCCACTTCATAACTGCTTCTACTTTCGATGGATCCACTGAGATTCCTTGTCTTGACACCACATGGCCTAAAAATTTTACTTCTGATAGCCAAAATTCACATTTACTTAGCTTGGCATAAAGACTATGCTCTCTCAGTGTTTGAAGTGCCACACGTAAATGTTGCTCATGTTCAACCTCAGATGAAGAATAAATGAGGATATCATCCACAAACACAATCATAAATTGGTCTAAGTGAGGTCTCAAAACATGATTCATCAAATCCATAAAGGCAGTAGGAGCATTAGTTAGTCCAAATGACATGACCAAGAACTCATAATGTCCATACCGGGTACGAAAAGCGGTTTTGGGTATATCTCCTTCCTTTATTCTCAATTGATGATAACCCGAACGAAGATCTATCTTGGAAAAACAACAAGATCCTCTCAACTAGTTAAACAAATCATCGATCCTAGGTAAAGGATATATTTTTTTTTGCTGTAATTCTGATTTAACTGCCTGTAATCTATACATAAACGAAATGAACCATCTTTCTTTTTCGCAAACAATACTGATGCACCCCAAGGAGAAGTACTAGGTCGGATGAATCCCTTCTCTAACAATTCTTCTATCTGCAGCTTTAGCTCTTTCAACTCTGCTGGAGCCATTCGGTAGGGAGCAACTGATATAGGTGCCATGCCTGGATACACCTCGATAGCAAACTCCACTTCTCTAGTTGAATGAAACCCAGATAATTCTTCAGGAAAGACATCAAAAAAATCGCTTACTACATGAAGAAGTTCAAAACTCCCTTTATTAGTCTCTTCTACTAATATACTTGCCATCATGCTCCTGACCCCTTTCTTGTTTTGTGACCCAAGTAAAGGGTAAGGCAATAATGCATATTTGTCCCCATAAAAACTGAAAACAATCTCCTCGGGTGTGTGGATTGTTACTTTCTTCTTGTAACAATCTAATATAACTCGGTAAGCTGACAACCAATCCATTCCTAGTATCACATCATACTCCGTGAAATCCATAAGTATCAAATCAAATGATAACCTGTGCCCATTGATTTCTAAAATACAGGAGCGACATATCCTCCTAACCTCTAAAGTACTACCCATAGGTGACTCCACATGCAATACAGAGTCCAACAAATCAGACTTTAATCCTAATGCAGATACAAAATGGGTGGATATACAAGAATGAGTAGCTCTAGAATCAAATAAAACACGAGCCCATGCGTTAAAAACCAGTAATGTACCTCCCACAACTCCGTGGTCTGCAGGCTCTGTCGGTTGAGTCAGAGCAAAAACTCATCCCTGAGTCATCTGTCCCTGCTGTCTAGTGTTCTAAGCTGATCTTGGAGGCCTAACAGATTGAGAGGAAGCTGGCTGAGACCTCTGAGATGTCTGATGGGAATGAGTATCACGTCTTTGAAACGGTGGTCTAGCCTGTGACCCTGATCCTTGTCGAGGAGTCAGTGGGGTCTGACTAGTGGCACTCAGAGGACCTCCCATCCCTGCCGGACAATCCCGTTGCATATGACCGTATTGTCCGCATCTATAACATCTAGGACACTGATATCGCAAGTGACCTGGTTTCCCATACCCATAACAAACTCTCTGACTCTAGGAGGACCCACTTGCCATTGAGCCTTGAGACTGCAGCTGCTGAGACTGAGAATTAAAAGAAGTCCTACTGGACTGAGTTCTCTGTCTCTTAGCTAAACGATCCTGCTGTCTCGCTCCTCTAGGAGGTATGCTAATACCCCCTACCCTGTGACTCTGGGATATCTCCTGTTCTACCACTAAAGTGGTCTCTACCACATCAGAATATGTCGTCAATCTACATATTGCTATTGAGGGTCTGATGTCATCTCCTAGTCCCTTATGAAATCTCCGAGCTTTACTAGCCTCATCTGCCACCAACCCAAGTACAAAACGAGATAAGGCAGTAAATCATGCCTCACACTGTTGCACCGTCATATTCCCCTGGGTCAAGTACATAAACTCGTTTTTCTTTTGGTCCCGAAAAACCGTAAGAAAATATTTATCCAGAAAGGCAGTAGAGAAGTCCCTCTATGTAAGGATGTTTCCTCCTCTAATACACTCAACAGACGTCCACCACTGTAATGCCTCTCCTGACAACAGATGAGTTGCCACCCTAACCCGTAAATCCTCTTCAACTTGCAAAAGATTAAAGAGGCATTCGACTCATATGAGCCAATCTTTTGTAACATTAGGATCGGGCTCCCCATTGAAAATAGGTGGATTATGGCGTTGGACTTCTCTAAGTGCACTCTTCATTCTATTATCGACACCCGCCTCTAATACCGGTTGAGGCGGTGGTAGTGGGTTAGTACGAAGAGCCTCTCTCACCACCCTCAGGTGGGTTAGAACTTGAAGCACTTCGTGTAGGAGGACTCATTATCTAATTTTTTTATCAGTGGCAAAAATATAAGTGACAAAATTTATAACATTTAGAGCAGAAACACAACAGACAGTTATTCAAGGCACATGCAAGCGCACAAACATGACTCTACCCCTCCCAGACTATCTACCTCCTTTCCACAGGTCCACAGTAAAGCCTAGGCTCTGATACCACCCTGTCACGCCCTAACATCTCTTATTTAGAGATTTTAAGGTGTGATTGAATAAGAATTTAATACAAATTACGTCATCCATATCTCATAAATTTTTTTTTTATATACATCACAAGAATTCATTACAACTTATGACTATTTGTTCAAAATTAATTTTACATACACTGGTGACAAAATCAATACATCAGTTAATAGTCACCAAGCAAAATCTCCCATTACATACTAGGAGAATCAAGACAGTCCCCAAGAATTCTATGCATACTGACTCCAGACTCCATAAGAAAGCTCTGGAACATCTCTAGGATGAGCATCCTTCTGTGTACCTGTGGAGGGAGGGGGTGAGCCTAAAGCCCAGTAGGAAAGTTCTAACATTATACAAAATTATTCACATTCCACAAATATTCAATCACAGGAGTAGACATCCAATAATAATATATCAAACTATTATGTTCGTTCACATATGAAATTTCTGTTTGTATTCCCCTTGGATCCGTATACAGAACAGCCTATCCAAGGTCCGACACATCATATCGAAATATTCGTGTTCCCCTTGGGTCTGTATATAGAACGGTACACCCAAGGTCCAACACCTCATATCATTATATTCGTGTTCCCCTGGGTCTGTATACAGAACGATCCACCCAAGGTCCAACACATCATATGGAAATATTCGTGTTCCCCTTGGGTCCGTATACAGAACGGTCCACCCAAGGTCCAACACCTCATATCATTATATTCGTGTTCCCCTTGGATCCGTATACAGAACGGTCCACCCAAGGTCCAACACATCATATCGAAATATTCGTGTTCCCCTTGGGTCCTTATACAGAACGGTCCACCCAAGGTCCAACACCTCATATCATTATATTCGTGTTCCCCTTGGGTCCGTATACAGAACGGTCCACCCAAGGTCCAACACTTAGAATATCATATCCGCATTCTCCTTGGATCTGTATACAAAACGGCTCATCTAAGGTACAATGCATACATTAACAGCCTTTCAATATCATCACTATGGTAAATCTCAAGAAGTTATGATTTTTATGCAAAATCCAGGACTATTTGGAAAGTATTCAGTCGATTTGGAGTGGTTCTGAAATTTTGCCCGACACTCGACACTGTTCACTCGATAGCACTGTTTCTCTAACTGTTCACTGAAACACTATTTACTCGACACTGTTACTCTATACTGCTTCTTGACACTGTTCACTGAAAATACTGTTCACTCGACACTGTTTCTCGATACTGTTCACTGAAAACACTGTTGACTCGACACTGTTCACTGAAAATACTGTTGACTCGACGCTGTTTCTCGATACTGTTCACTAAAAATACTGTTGACTCGATACTGTTTCTCGTTACTGTTCATTGAAAACACTGTTCACTAGATACTGTTCACCGAAAACACTGTTACTCGACACTTGACACTGTTTCTCGACACTTGACACTGTTCACTCGATGCACAGTTCACTGTCGAGCAAAACACCAGAATCGAATTCCAAAGCTGGTTCAAAACATACCATTTTCAGATTTCAACTCCCAACTTCAAAAATTCACCAAAAATCCGTTTTAACTCCAAATTCAACGAAATCAACGGCTAATTAAAGCTTAATACGTCTATTTTTCAAAACAAATGAGAAATCATATAATTCTCAATCCAGAAAAATGCATCAACTCAACCAACACAAGACAGTTACATGAATTACACTTCTCACAAAATCATCTCTACTCCACTTTATCAACACTTCAACTCACACATAATTCTTCATGCAATCACAACAAACAATTTGCAATAAGTAACTTCACTCATAATTCATCATCCAAGCAACCAAGAATTCAAGTCAAAACATGTCACATACATAACAACAATATCAATTCAACTGCAAAACACATAATATGAAGTAAGTATAGTGTAGAATCTCCTACCTGTATTCCAAGCTTATACACCTCTTTGAAATTTTTCCTTTCTTTCTTCCTTCTTGTCTTCTTTTTCTTCTTCTTCTCTTCCTCTTTCTTTTGCCGTCAACTCCCCTCTCTTCTATCCCCAAAATGAAACAAAAATATCTCCCCCTTTTCCAGAAAAATCCTCCCTTGTTTATATACAAGGCCTTGGTTTGTGGGCTTAGGTCCACTAATTTCAAATTCAATCCCAATTCTACCTTCCCAATTCCAACATAAGCCCACTTCTATTATCCAACCCAATTCTCATAAAATTACTCAAATACCCTTAGTTATATTTCCTAAAATTTATAATATATATATATATATATATATATATATATATATATATATATATTTGGGATTCCACAATTATGCATTCCTATGGTGTTGAAAAAGGTATCATAAGTTATGGATTGCACTTCTCCACTAACTTGGTAGTTGGATGGGTATAGCCATGTTCCTAAAAAGTAGGAGTGAAAATAAGGGAACATAGGAAGTGGCTTAACTAACTATTTCCTATAATCAAGGTCATGATCTCCACTTATAGATAGTGAGGGATGCGTGCTACGTGCCATAACACACATAATGAGAGAGCCTAGAGAGAATTGTTTGGGGAAGCAATTATGCTTATAGCTTGTGTGAGTTAGGCTAAAGTTTGTTTCTGGCATAATACCTCACGACAGGAATTTGTAATCTTTTCTTTGAGGGACTAAAGAAAAGTTGGAAGTTGATGATTCCATAAATTTAATATGCCTTGTGCTAAAAATTTGTGTTTGTATTGTGTATAGATTCGTTTGCTGACTTTGAGTGCAGTTTATTGAGCAGCTAGTTGAGCTGGGGCTTAGTGCTATCGCTAGGTTGATAGCCTCAACTATTATGCGTTATGGTGTACTCCAATGTTGCCACACGCATCCCCCATTAGGTGAGGTAGTAATTAACAAAGCTACAATTTTTTGTGTATATGGTTATGAGAGATATTTATCTAGTGTATGATCTATATTAACAATGACTAGGGTAAAATCTGTGTTAAAAATGAAAAGAAAAGACACGTATATAATATGAGCCAAAATTTTTTAAAAAATTAGTTGAGTAGGATGAGTTTTAAGGATAATATTGCAGTAGAATAACAAATTTTCTATCTTTGTTTATTATTTATTAAATAATCCACCCAAATGATTTAAAATAGTTCTATATTTATATTTGTTTCCAAATTTATAAGTGTAGAGGGAAAATATTACACTAGGAGAGAAAAACAAAATCACAGCTTAGTTGTTGAGATCACCTCACGTCGGGAGCATATCCTCTCGTTGTCCCTACCCTATGGATCCAAGCATTATAAGTTCCATGCATAGAAAAAAAGCTATGCAACCAACTACATACTCCATATTTTTTACCTCCATACCCTCGACTAGACGAAAAATGATGAAAAAGTATGGCATTGTAACCACATGCACGCCTTTGGGAAAAAGGATGTGGTCCCCCTTAACCACGTGTCGATCTGAGGAGATCATGTTTGTAAATTCCAATAGGATGGTCCCCTCATCCACGTGTCTGCTTAGGAATTTTACAACACATCATAATAGTAGTAGCTACAGCTTGGGGACCAAGAAACACCATCCAACTGCTTATCCGGCTTGTGATGAGGAACTTAGATCATTCACACGCATGAAAAAAAGAAGTATTTAAACAATGATTAGGGTTTTGGACAAGGAGGATCTCACATGAAAACCTAGACAGTCGTCATTCTTTGTACGATCCTAGGAATATCTTAGAACTATAGGTAATGACAAAGAAAGGATGCAACTACCTTCTTGGCCGCTAACCTTGCTTCTCCTACCATATACCTCTCTCTTGTTCCATTTCCTAAAAAAGGTCTTGCTCATATTTTACATTTCATCAGTTTTCACCATAAACCCTGTTAAGTTAAGCATCAAAGGGTCTACATTGGGAAACCTCTACCCCTCCTAACGTGCTCTCTTGTTTCATAGGTCTTTTACTAGTTGGAACCTGACTGAGGAGAACGCGGGTTACTAAAAGATGAAGAGTCCACGACTGCCCTTAAGAGAGACTTCCTAACTTTGGGCGGCAATCCACAGGCCCTCATGGATGCGTGTATTACAGATGTTTGTGCAGATTTTTCTACATCAATAATATATTATCTTCATGAATTGTACTCTTTCAATGAAAGTTACTTAAAAAAATTCCTCTTTTAATTACTTTTATTAAAATAATAATTTCTTTTATTCAATCCCTAATTTAAAACAATTATTATATAAAAATATTTTCTTATTGCCACTCAATTCATAATAAAAAAGAATTCTCATTAGATAGGACAATTATTTGGTAAAAGTATTTTATTTTTCCTTTTGAGTAAGGTTCAATATGTTCCTCTTAATTAGGTTTTCTTTTATAATTACTAAACTCTCCTCTTATCATTGAGGTCTACCAAATTATTGTAAAAAGATTTTTAATCCACCCATAAAAAGTCGAATGATCCCCCTAAATTAGGCATGCCATCTGGAATTGTGGAACCATGAAACTATGGAACCAGAACCGAAATGGCTCTAGATCGATTATGGGTCAAAATATATGGAATTTTCGTGAATCTAGTTCGATTATGGGTCTCAATGGACCTAGACGCAAATCAAACCCAAAATCATTTAAGACCCGTTTAATTTTATATTATTATTATTAAATTAAATATAAATAAGAAACTTATCAAAACTACATATTTAAATAACTTGTAATATATTTTTTTTTGTGAGAATTGTAGCTTTGTTATGAATGAAGTATTTAGTTTTTCTATTTATATTTAAATAATTTTAATTATATATTTAAGAAAAAAGAATACAAGATGATAAAATAATCGCGCGCACACACAGTTCTCTAAAATGATACAACCGAATTAAAATACAATTATATAAAGGCATTGGTTATATATGGTAAAAATACCAGCAAATTAAAAAGTTAAAAAAAAATTGGACCTATGTGTGCCTATTAGAGTGACGATCTTGGTTTTGGTTCTTCTTTAATAGGTCTGGTTTGATTTTGGTTTTAAGAAAAGGGAATTGTGATGGTTTTGGGTCTAGATGTCCTTAACGTTTCTGGTTTTGGTTCCCAGTGGAACTAACCCATAACCATCCCTATCCTAGATATATATAGTTATTGGTTTTAGGCATGTGGCTTGATTTTGTTATTGGGATGTCATCCAAGGTATCATAATAATTTAAGGATGGCTCTTGGTTATAAAACTCAACCTTACTAAAGGACCCAAATTTTGCTCCACACTAGGCAAATCTGTAGCCCATTCCCATCTCCGTAACCATACAATGGCCCAGCTAACTCCTCCTTTTGACCAGTGCCCGAACTAAACTTGCACAACGCTTAGAAGGTACCAAGGTAGTTCCTCCTTGCACAGTAGGGCAGTATCTACAAAAGGTATTCCAACGCTCAAGTCAAGATTCTAGTCGACAAAAATCAAACAAAGTGTATCAACCAATGAACAATGAACTTCTAAAGTGAGAGAAAGAGAGAGAGAGAGAGAGAGAGAGAGAAGCAAGGAGTAATGAATTTGTCCTAAGCTTAGGGTGGACTTTTGTTATATATTACTTTCTGTGTAACATCCTAAAATTCTAGTGTACATGGCATGATATATAATAAATACATATGTATTAATATGAATTAATGTACGCGTGATATATTTCAATTGTAGTGTAATAAATAAAAGAATAATAGACTTAATTGAAAGAATGGGAAGAGGGAGGACTAAGTGGTATTTTGGCCTAATTTTTTTTTTATAAAAGGCAGAGAATTTTAGAATTTTTTTTCATTTTTGCTCCCTAGCTCACACGGTCCAGCCCTTGCTCTCTCTATTTTTCTTTCACAAAAACCACCAAGAACTAAAGGAAATGAAGGAAAAGAAAGGAAGGAAGTGGTAAGAACTCACCTCTTCTTTAGAATTCTTGTTTTATTGTTTATATATATTTGCAAGAATTCCCTTGGCTTGTGATGTGAGCATGAGAATTGTTGTTTGGTATGCTGAAAATTGTGTGGAAATGTGAATTTGAATGAGATTTGAAGGTATCTAAGTAAGGGGATGAGGATACAAAGCTAAAAGTGAGAGTTTAGTTCAAATTTTGCAGTGTTTTTACACTGAACAATGCTTATTTCAAATATTCCTAAAAATTAGGGAAATTTTTTTTGGTTCTGAAAATTTTACTAATGAAAATAGACATGTCCAAGAGTGTATATAAATTGGATTCATTCACTCAAAAATTCAAAGTATGTGAATTATAGTGAATTTGTGAACTTCTGGTATGGGATTTCACATTTCCCCTGTCTTAGAAAAGAGTAAGAGAAAATGAATTTAGTTGAAGGTCCAAATCCTCATAAAATTATCTGATTTTTAGTATGTGAGTTCTTTTATGTGTTAGATATGAGACTGTAAATTTTTGCTGAGATTGAAGCTCTGTATAAATTGCTATGAATTTTTAAAATTGGCTTCGTAAAGTTGAAATTTTTAGTTTCCAAAACAGGGCAGTTAGAAATAATTGGGTTTGAATGACTTAAACCCCTTAAAAAGTCACGATTTTTGGTATGGAGGTATACATATATATTATATACTTGCCTATAAATTTTTATGGCCAATTGAGTAGGATTACAATTCCTACAAATTTATAAGTCTCTACCGCTCAGTGAAATAAATGCATTGACAGAATTGTTGAGTTAATGAATTAAGTTATTTTGAGTGGGCATATGACCTTATTTGGCTCTAAAAATCTTAAGAAGACATGTTATATGAGTGTAAAATTGTCTATGCATTTGTGTGGATTTTTGAATAAACAATTATTTGTTATAAATTGTTTGATGGAGTATGTATAGAAATAGAGCCAAAAAGGGGAATTATTTCACCAATATGTATGATAAACCTTAAAATGATTTTGTGTTGTTTTTAGGTTAAACACAAGCATCGACAAAGGAGCTGTATAAGGTAAATGAGCTAACTATTCTGAGGCCACAATAAATTGTGTTACACTATATGTAATATTGTGTATTGTAACACTATTAAATGTTAGCACTTGATGCTTGAATTTGGATATATTGTGACTGTACTAGAAGCTTAATATAGAGTTTCTTTTATGTGATTGATTGTGAATTGTGAAATATGATTGGCATACCAAAACTTAGGAAACTTAGCTCTCATAGCTTGAGGGGAGGTATGGACCATGTGTTTCTCTATACAGGATTTGGTAGCATGGGCCCGGTATCGTCCGAATTGTCATACTAGCCTTGAGCTATTTCAAGTGCAGTCATCTATGTGTATCTGTACTGTTTCGTGTGGCAGGATAGAGTCTAGTAGGACTATATGGCTGTCACGTCTGGGTGATGACGGATTCGTGCAATGTGAGAATGTGATAAATACTCACTGCGACGATGCCTTGCCTACGGATGCCGTCAATAGGTGGCTATGTGATATGGGCTCGTATAAGTGTGATATGACTGTGATATGAGAAGTCCTACCTTGATTAGAGAGCCTTATTTCCGAAGTGACTGTAACTGATACTGTAGAAGCTTCCTTATTATGTGATATAGACATAATATGTGTCATTAATATGGTACCGAGTATGGTATTGTATGTGAGTCCTTAATGTACATTAAGGGTATGTTTGAAGCGTCGTATTGGATAGCATTACATGGCATTATGACTTTAACCCACGTTTCAATCGACTTTGGAAAAGACTGCATTGTATAAAGGACCACATAAACTGCATAAAGGGCGTATTAATCGCCTAAATTTTATGAGGCCTCTCACCTCGGGTTAACGCTGCATAAGGGTGAATGGAATAAAAAATTATTATATTTTATTTTGGTGGTCCACGTGCTTATCTTTTTGGTGGTCCATGTGCGCACAAATAAATAATATATAATTTATTAAATTTTTAAATAATTAATTTAATATAAATAAATTTTAAAATTATTATAATATATAATAATTTATTATTTTTAAAATACTTTAGTTCATTATAAAGGTTAAAGCAGTCTTTCATTAAATACAATATTATTTATCATTTATACAATACAGTGACAAATCAAACATAGTATAAAGTTCACTCAATTCTATGCAATACAATTCTAAATAATGCTATCCGCTACAGTGATAATTGAACAACCCTATTCAATGTATCAAACATACCATAAAGGAAAATGTGTGTATGTGTATGAATATCTATATGAATAATGTGTCTAGCTTAAAGAAGCTCAAGTATGAATAAATTATGTGATTATGATTGTACATGAGGATGTGATGAATTGAGAAATATGAACTCACTTATGTGAGGGTGAATCGACCTACAGAGGTCCACACAGAAATTTGGCACAGGAGCGCAATATATGTGGCACAGGAGCGCAGATGTAACCGATATGAAACTAGTCAGAGAATTGGCACAAGTGTGCCACTCATATGGTGTAGGAGCACCAAGTTGGCACGTACAAATGGTTACAAGTGATTTCTGGGTCATTTCTTCTTTAAAAAGTTATCTTATGCTTTTGTACTAAGAAATAAACAGTATTCGTACTGTAGACTGAATTTTGTTCACTACAAGAAAATAGTGTTTTTGTGTCACAAATTTTGTGTCGGTTTTTTGGAGAATGACACGTATGTAAACATCAAAATCGGTCAAAGCAAATATATGTCACACCTAGTAAAAAACGGAGTAATGCTGTGACGTAAATTAAATATGTGACACATATCATTAATTAAAAAAAGAAAAAAGAAATTAAAAAATATAAAAGGAAGCCTAATCCATTGAACCTTCCTCTTGCTTTTTCGACTTTTCCCGCAAAATCCCTAAAAATCCCAACTCTTCCCGCTTGCAATTTTCCCTCGTCCTTCTTGCAAATCTTGCAAAATCTGTCGATTGACCTCTCGATTTTGTCCTCCCGCTCCATTTCCCTCTCGATTCTGTCTTCCCTCTCGATTTCCCACTCGAATTTTGTCTTGTTCTTCTGTAATTCCCCCTACTGTCTTGTTTTGTAGCTGCAATCGCGTTCTGTCCACCACGATCTGCACGAGAAAACTGCAGCCGTTAGGGATCTGCCACCAACAGAACTCATTAAAGTTGATGCTATTCTTCGTCACTTGAAGAAAGCGTAAGTGGAAAGTTGTCTTTGTAAAAAAGGTTAGATTTTGAATTCTGGATGTTTGGGGTTGGTAACGTATAATATTGTTGGACTGATTTTCTAAAACTTTTCTTGGAAGTTTTGATTTTAAACCAACAACATTTATCTATGTGAGATCTAGTCTTTGGTTTTGCTGTTTGTTTCAACCATTATTTTGTTGGTGAGATCTATAAAATTCTCCAATCCTCTGAGAAAAATCATTTCAGAAATAACTTTTTATATCAAAGAGAATCCTACCGAAGAAGCAAAAATTTTTGCCACAGAGGGAAATGGATAATGAAGTAAAAGTTGTTATTTTCTGTCGAGGAATTTTGAATGAGGAGGATTTGATATAAAAGCTTGTTTGGAGTTCGAAATTTACTGCAATATTGAACCTTATCATTTGGTTACAACTGTTTTATTTTGTGATTTCGAACTTTGGTTTGGGAAAGACTTATTTCACTGCATTTATTTGGTAATGGGGAGAAAAAACTGGAAAATCTTCTGTTGTTGCAGAAGCATTTTGTATATAATCTAATAATTTGTCACTTCCAGGGATGAGGAATTAGCAACTGAAGTGGCTTGGGTAGTTGTGTATCTCTCAGCCCTCTCAAATGTTGCTACCAGTCGGCTGGTGAAGAGTGATGTCCTTAAACTACTTGTAGAAAGATTGGCAACATCAAATAGTTTGCAGCTGCTCATCCCGGTAAGATGCAAATGATTGATCGTCTACATTTTGAGCTATTGAATTAAATAATTTTTCCAAAAAATCTGTTCGTGCTTATGTTAAAAACGTTGAAATGGTTCATTTTCTTCTGGTTAATTAATTTGCTAAACTTGCCTAAAATCATTATTTAATGTGACTTTGTTTTTTTAAGTCCATTAATTAATTTGTTGGCTGGTTAATTTATAAACTTAGGTGCTGCGAAGTTTGGGTAATCTTGTGGCTGGTGATTCAAACACAATTTCTGATATTCTTGTTCCTGGACGTGAAATCACAGGCTAGTTAACTGCTTTCTGCTTGCAAATTTGAGAAATTTTTACTGCATATTACATATGAAACTCTAACGTAGATAACATTTCCAGAGAAATTAAGTTATAGAGGTTCATGTAAAATGCTTGAATAGTGAGCACAGGGTTTTGAAGAAGGTGAGTTGTGATAGGCCCCCAATCAAGTTTACTTATTCTAGGCGTAACAAGTCAAATAAGCAAAGGGTAGGGGAGGGAATTGAGTGAGTTAGCAGTGAATAAGCAAAGGGTAGAGGAGGGAATTGAGTGAGTCAGCAGTGATGGGGCCACGGGTATGGGACTGTTGTGAGTTGGTTATTGCTTAGGGAAAAGTGAAGTTAGAGAAAATATAGGGGAGAGAAGGGAGAGGGAAATCAGTCACGAATTGTGTGTAGCATATCTCTTGGGAGAGCTGGCAGGCCTCTCGAAGAGTCTGCCACCTTCACTTGTATCAGGAATCCATTCTAATGAATTGAAGAATTTCCAGAAATTCCTATCTTAATCTAGCTTCATACTCTGATTCAGTGTTCTAAATGTTGTGTGAGTTGTGTGCCCTCTCAATTCTGACAATATTCCTTGCCCTCCACCTCTCATTGCCTTGATAAAACTTTTAAGTTTCACCTGCGTCTTACATAAACCAGGATCTCCCTTAAGAACCACCTTATAGTCATCAATTGTAAATTCCATGGTTAAGGCTTTGCAGACAAACTTGATTATCCCCAAGGTTTCCAGCCACAACATTCCCAGCACCACATCAGAACCTCCAAGATCTAGGGGTAGGAAATCCTCCCTTAACTCAACTCCCTGTAAAGACAGCAGAACTCCTTTGCAGATACCTTCTCCTTTAATAGGGTCTCCTGTACCCAAAAGCACCCCATACCCCTCTGTACTATCTACTGGCAGTTCCAATCTCCTCACTAAGGTTCTGGAAATAAAGTTGTGAGTGGCTCCTGGATCGATCATCACAATCACCTCCTCTCCACCAATGATTCCTGTCAACTTCATTGTCTTTGGTGATGTGAGTCTAACCATAGAATTCATAGAGAGTTCTGCAACCTACTGCGTAACTATGTTCAGTTCTTGCTTTTGTGTGAATTTCCTCTTCTATACATGCCTCCTCCTCTTCCTGGACCACCATCACATGAAGCTCCCTGAACCTACATCTATGTCCAGGAGAAAATTTCTCATCACATCTGTAACATAACCCTTTCTCTCTTTTCACTTGTAACTCCACATCAGTCAATCATTTAAATGGAGGAAATGAGGCCTGGTTGGGTTGTCTGGATACAGAAATAGCTGCTGGAGGTAACACTAAACCTTGAGACTTTAATGAGGAACTCGAATTCACATATGTTCCTCTTCCGGATGTATATGGGACTGTTGTGAGTTGGTTATTGCTTAGGGAAAAGTGAAGTTAGTTAGAGAAAATATAGGGGAGAGAAGGGGGAGGGAAATCAGTCACGAATTGTGTGTAGCATATATCTTGGGAGAGCTGGCAGACCTCTCGAAGAGTTTGCCACCTTCACTTGTATCAGGAATCCATTCTAATAAATTGAAGAATTTCCAGAAATTCCTATCTTAATCTAGCTTCATTCTCTGATTCAGTGTTCTAAGTTGTGTGTGAGTTGTGTGTGGTTTGAGAAGGAGCAGAGATTATAACAAGTTATTATCACTATTATTACTTTTTTTTGGGTCTAATTCTCCTCTACTACCATTCTTACTGGAAGATTTGCTTTATATACAGGAAGCGGCTTGGGTGCTATCTAATATTGCTGCTGGTTCCATTGAACACAAGCAGCTGATATATTCTAGTGAGGCTCTGGTATTGTTACTTCATCTTCTTTCAACATCACCATTTGATATAAGAAAGGAAGTAGCATATAACATCACCATTTGTTTTTTTTAATTAATTCTGAAAATCATGTGGTCGATATTGATTTATAATGCATTGGTAAATACGCATTTTTAGAAGTTGAAAGCACACAAGGCCATGGTTTTCTTTTTAAATTTTTTCATACTCATGTGCATCATTTTGTGAATTAATGAATTTGGATATATTCACCTCGCTTACTTACTGAGTTTTACTCACTAAATTTATTGTGTGCCTTAGGTGACCAATAGATCAAGAGCTAGATGGAGGACTTTTGGCAATACTGACGGAGTTCCCTTGACAACCACGGACCGCTGCCATATATTAACATGACCATACTGTAGAAATTTTTTTAATTTTGAATGTACATATATATAGTGAAATGTTGTGGTTGTGACTAGGAACTCTGTATGGATAATGCTTAATAAGATTTTAAAAGAAATGACAGAGTTCACTATTAAATGACTGTTTAAATGTTATACTCTGTTTGTATAGTATTAAGAGTGTGACATTCTGATTCCCATGTTCCCCTCTTAAGCTCCTCACCTTTACCATCAACCCCTATTCTTGGCTGCCTCCAGCTGTCCCATTTTCCCTTATGTAATTGCTTCTCTAGAAAGCTCAAGATCACATCTTCCTAGCCATTCTCTGTTAGCCCTAAGGCTACATGATAATTTTGATGATAACAATACACATTGATTAATTGAGATTTACTAACATGTTTATTTATGTGCAAGAGTAAGATCATTGAAATAGTTATAAAATCAAGAAGAGGCTTATTAAAATGAAGTGTTGAAGCTAAAGAGAAAACTACATGTTAAAGGCACTAAAGTTTAAGAACAAGGATTGACTCAAAGAATGTGACACATGAGCAATGTTCAATCAATTGGTCATATATATCTCTATAGATGTCCAAATGATGTGATTCTTGAGCCTTTGGAAAGCTTACTCAATTTATAACATTTTATATGTTTTAAAAAATTTAAATTCTAAGTGTAAGGTTGTCCAAATCATCATGCAAGTTGAAAGACAAATGGAAGCAGCTGACATGAGCACCGAATACTCTTTTGGATATATCATGAGCTAGAAAAAATCAAAATGACTTGATTCTTGCGGCATTGGAAAGAGTACATAATAAGGCACATTTTATATGTTTTGAAGAAATTCAAATTTCAAATGAAAGGCTGACATAATTGACATGCAATTCGGTGGATTGACACAGAGAAGAAAAATCAACTCATATGAGCACCGAATGATTTTTTGTTCATATCTTGAGATAGAGATATCCAAACGCTTTGATTCTTAATGTTTTGGAAATCTTATTCAAATATGAAGATCTTTTATGTTTTGAATAAATTTAAATTTCAAATGGAATGCTGACAGAATTATCATTCAATTCGGTGGACTGACACAAGGAAGAAAAATCAAGTCACATGAGCACCAAATGGTGTTTTGGCTATATCTTGAGCTACAGATATCCAAATGACTTGATTCTTGATGCGTTGGAAAGCTTATTCAAATTTTCAGATCTTTTATGTTTTGAAGATTTTCAAATTTCAAACGGAACATTAACAAAAATGGCAGACAAGATTACGGTTTTTATGGTGAGCAGAAAATTTGGAGATGGTGTCTTCACTTGATTAAGTTCATCTCATTTGCCTATAAAAGGAGCCCTTCTCCCATGCATTCAACAAGAAGAAGAGAAGAATCTATCAAGCCACAAATAAGAGAAATATCAAGTTTAGAGGGCTTTTATATTCTTTATCTACTCTTTGAAGAGAGTTATACTTTTGTTATAAAAATTTTCTTTGTTCTTGTAATGTGGTGAGGGTGAGATCTACTTGTAAAGAATAAAAGTTATCCTTGAGAGAACTCTTTCCTTGGTGAGGTTGTTCATCAAGAAGAACTCTTGGTATGGTGTTATCAAGAGTTGAAGGAAGTCACCTTGGTGAGGTTGTTCATCAAGAAGAACTCTTGGTGTGGTGTTATCAAGAGTTGAAGAAAGTTGCCTTGGTGAGGTTGTTCATCAAGAAGAACTCTTGGTGTGGTGTTATCAAGAGTTGAAGGAAGTTGCCGTGGTGAGGTTGTTCATCAAGAAGAACTCTTGGTGTGGTGTTATCAAGAGTTGAAGAAAAAGTCTTGGTGAGGTTGTTCATCAAGCAAGTTGTAAAGATTTCTACAACTTAGTGGAAAGCTTAGCTCGTGGAGCTAGGAGCCCGTGGACGTAGGCAAGGTTTGTCAAACCACGTAAATCGAGTTTGCACTCTCTCTATCCCTTTCCTCTTTATATTTACTTGCACTTGTGATTGTTCTTTATTTCTATTCTCTTGATTGCATTCTATTTTCATCTTCTTCACCTTTATTCTCAAAGAAAGAGTTAAATAATTTTGATCTTTCAAGAAAAGTTTTCTAAATCAGTTTTTATAAATAAAAACCCAATTCACCCCCCCTCTTGGGTTGCCATACCTGGGTCAACAAGTGGTATCAGAGCAAGGTTGCTCAATTTTTTAAATCTTAATTGATTTTTGAGCTATGGTAACTTTTAATTCAACTTCATATGTTGAGGAACTTTCTATCTCTAGACCTCCATTTTTTAATGGAAGTGATTACTCTTATTGGAAAACTAGAATGAGTATTTTCTTGAAATCTTTTGATTATGATTTGTGGTCTATTGTTTGGAAGGACCTTTTGTTCCTACCAAAATTGAAAATGGAGAATGCATGCTTAAAGAACCTAAAGAGTTTAGTGAAGATGATAAAAAGAAATTGGGTTTGAATGCTAAAGCTTTGAATGTGTTAAATTGTGCTCTAGATAGAAATGAGTTTAATAGAATATCTACTTGTTCTACGGCACAAGAAATATGGCACACACTTGAAGTTACTCATGAAGGAACTAATCAAGTTAAAGAATCCAAAATTAGTATGCTAGTTCATAGTTATGAGCTTTTTAAGATGAAATCGGATGAATCAATTTCTGAAATGTTTACTAGATTTACGGATATTATCAATGGTTTGAAATCTCTTGGTAAATCTTAGTCTAATGTTGAAATGGTGAGAAAGATTCTTAGGTGTCTACCAAAATCTTGGGAGCCAAAGGTGACGACAATTCAAGAAGCAAAGGACCTTACCAAACTACCATTAGAAGAACTTATGGGTTCTCTCGTGATTTATGAAATCACCTTGAAGGAGAATGAAGAAGAAGATTGCAAAGTGGCAAACATGTGCTTCATGGCTTTAAGAGAAAATGAGATAAGTATTCTAAACCATGATCCTAAGCTTTCAGATGATGAATTACTTAAAGCATTCCAAAATTTACATGTGCAAGTTGATAAGCAAAATTCAAAAATCAATACTTTTAAAAAGAAGTAAAAAATCATGTTATCTCAATTAGAAGAGTTGGTAGAAATAAATAAAGCTTTAGAAAATGAAAATGAAATTTTAAAGTAAAAAGATTTTGAAAGTTTGGAAAGTCAAATACATTTTTTAAAAACTGAAAATGAGATTTTAAAACAAAAGGATTTTGATAAATTAGAGAAAGAAAATGTTATTTTGAAAAAGGAAAATAATGATTTAAGAAATATTGTTGATAGTTTTACAAAAAGCACAAAAAATTTGAATTCTATATTACAAAACCAAAGGTGTGTTTTTGATAAAAGAGGTTTAGGATATAAAATTCATAAAAATCAAAAGTATTTTAAAAACTATTTTGTTCATGCATCTTCTAGGAATAATCCTAACCATTCATGTACTTATTGTGGAAGAAAAGGACACAAAGTACATTCTTGTTATATTAAGAGAAATCCTAATTTGAAACAAATATGGGTTTCAAAAAGTGCTATAACTAACCCCCAAGGACCTAAGAACATTTGGGTACCAAAAAGTCGCTCTTTGAGTATTGATTGTAGAAACAAAGGAGTGGCAAACACAAGTGGTACTTAGATAGCGAATGCTCAAGGCATATGACCGGAGATGTCTCCAAGTTCTCAAGATTAATCATGAAGAAAGGAGGATATGTGACCTTCGGTGATAATGCCAAAGGAAGGGTAATCGGACATGGTGATATTGGTAACCCTTCTTCACCTATTACTAAAGATGTTTTGCTTGTTCATGGTTTGAAACATGATTTGATTAGCATTAGTCAATTGTGTGATAAGGGATATTTTATTACTTTTGAGCCTAATAGATGTGTGATTAAGGATGTTAGTAACAATAAGACATTATTTGTTGGTAATAGATATGGTAATATTTATACAATTGATATTGATGTTAATGATCATGTAGAAAATTGTTTCATTGTTAATCATGATACTTGGTTATGGCATAGAAGATTAGGTCATGCTAGCATGGACACAATTTCAAAAATTTCTAAAAATGATTTAGTTGATGGTCTTCCAAAAATAAAATTTGAAAAGAATAAGATTTGTGATGCTTGTCAATTTGGAAAACAAGTGAGAACTTCTTTTAAACGAAAGAAATTTATTTCAACAAATAAACCTCTACAGTTACTTCATTTGGATTTATTTGGACCATCAAGAACTCAAAGCCTTGGTAGAAAGTATTATGTTTTTGTTATTGTGGATGATTATTCAATATTCACTTGGGTATTATTCTTGAAAACTAAAAATGAGGCCATAAAAGCTTTTTCAAAATTTGCAAAAAGAGTCCAAAATCAAAAAGGGTATTCTATTGTGTCCATGAGGAGTGATCATGGTAGTGAAGTAGACAATGTTGCATTTGAAAATCTTTGTGATGAAAATGGTTTTGAACATAATTTTTCTGCACCTAGAACTTCACAACAAAATGGTGTTATTGAGAGAAAAAATAGGACTATCCAAGAAATGGCTAGGACCATGTTACCTAAAAATAATTTGCCAAAATATTTTTGGGCTGAAGCCGTTAATACCGCATGCTTTATAATCAATAGAGTCCATATTAGAGTTTTAATAAAGAAAACTTCTAATGAACTTTGGAAAGGAAGAAAACCCAACATTGGATTTTTTAAAGTTTTTGGATGTAAATGTTTTATTTTAAACACCAAGGATAATCTTGAAAAATTTGATGCAAAAGCCGATATTAGGATTTTTTGTTGGCTACTCCAACCATAGTAAAGCATATGGAGTTTTTAATAAAAAGACTCTTGCTATTAAAGAATCTATGCATGTTGAATTTGATGAAACTAATGTGATTTTTTCAAAGAATTTAGATGATGATATTGTTGAGGTAGAAAGGCAAATCAAGGAATCAAGGCTTGATGAAAAGAGCCAAAATAAATTACAACTTCAACAAGAAGAGCTTGAGGAAGTAAATGACTCTTTCCAAGAATTACCAAAGGAATGGAGGTATGCAAAAACTCATCCTAAAGATCTCATTATTGCCGAACCATCACAAGGTATGAGAACTAGATCTTTTTTTAGTAACTTTTGTAATCATTTTGCTCTTGTCTCTCAATTTGAATCAAAATCTTTTAAGAAGTCGAAAATGACGAAAGTTAGATTTTGGCTATGCAATAAGAATTGAACCAATTTGAGAGAAATCAAGTGTGGGAATTAGTCTCTAGACCCATATATGACTAAACCCCTTAGTCAAGTTAGATTTTGTATAATTAAAAGATAATTAGGCATGTTGGATATGTCTAAATTTTTCTTTTATATGATAATCTTTGAATGGTAGCATATGTTAAGGGGGAGAATATATTTAGGGGGAGTAATTAATTTGATTAAATATTTTTGATGATAACAAAATGGGGAGAAATGGTTGGATTGCTTATATTCATAACAAATGCCATCTTTTTGCTTATTATTTATTTTATTTTTATTCTTGATTTTAGATATTATTTTAAAGCAATCAATGGTTTGTCATCATCAAAAAGGGGGAGATTGTTAGCCCTAAGGCTACATGATAATTTTGATGATAACAATACACATTGATTAATTGAGATTTACTAACATGTTTATTTATGTGCAGAGTAAGATCATTGAAATAATTTTAAAATCAAGAAGAGGCTTATTAAAATGAAGTGTTGAAGCTAAGGAGAAAACGACATGTTAAAGGCACCAAAGTTTAAGAACAAGGATTGACTCAAAGAATGTGACACATGAGTAATGTTCAATCAATTGGTCATATATATCTCTATAGATGTCCAAATGATGTGATTCTTGAGCCTTTGGAAAGCTTACTCAATTTATAACATTTTATATTTTTTAAAGATTTTTAAATTCTAAGTGTAAGGTTGTCCAAATCATCATGCAAGTTGAAAGACAAATGGAAGCAGTTGACATGAGCACGGAATACTCTTTTAGATATATCTTGAGCTAGAAAAATCAAAATGACTTGATTTTTGTGGCATTGGAAAGAGGACATAATATGGCACATTTCATATGTTTCGAATAAATTCAAATTTCAAATGGAAGGCTGACATAATTGACATGCAATTTGATGGACTGACACAGATAAGAAAAATCAACTCATATGAGCACCGAATGATGTTTTGTCCATATCTTGATATAGAGATATCTAAATGCTTTGATTCTTAATGTTTTGGAAATCTTATTCAAATATGAAGATCTTTTATGTTTTGAAGAAATTCAAATTTCAAATGGAATGCTGATAGAATTATCATTCAATTCGGTGGACTGACACAAGGAAGAAAAATCAAGTCACATGAGCACCAAATGGTATTTTGGCTATATCTTGAGCTACAGATATCCAAATGACTTAATTCTTGATGCGTTGGAAATCTTAGTCAAATGTGCAGATCTTTTATGTTTTACAGATTTTCAAATTTCAAACAGAACATTGACAAAAATGGCAGACAAGATTACGGTTTTTATGGTAGGCAGAAAATTTGGAGTTGGTGTCTTCACTTGATTAAGTTCATCCCATTTGCCTATAAAAGGAGCCCTTCTCCCATGCATTCAGAAAGAAGAAGAGACAAGAATCTATCAAGCCACAAATAAGAGAAATATCAAGTTTAGAGAGTTTTTATATTCTTTATCTACTCTTTGAATAGAGTTATACTTTTGTTGTAAAAAGTTTCTTTGTTCTTGTATTGTGGTGAGGGTGAGATCTACTTGTAAAGGATAAAAGTTATCCTTGAGAGAACTCTTTCCTTGGTGAGGTTGTTCATCAAGAAGAACTCTTGGTGTGGTGTTATCAAGAGTTGAAGGAAGTTACCTTGGTTAGGTTGTTCATCAAGAAGAACTCTTGGTGTGGTGTTATTAAAAGTTGAAGGAAGTTGCCTTGGTGAGGTTGTTCATCAAGAAGAACTCTTGGTGTGGTGTTATCAAGAGTTGAAGAAAGTTGCCTTGGTGAGTTTGTTCATCAAGAAGAACTCTTGATATGGTGTTATCAAGAGTTGAAGAAAGTTACCTTGGTGAGGTTGTTCATCAAGAAGAACTCTTGGTGTGGTGTTATCAAGAGTTGAAGGAAAAAGTCTTTGTGAGGTTGTTCATCAAGCAAGTTGTAAAGATTTCTAAAACTTAGTGGAAAGCTTAGCTCGTGGAGCTAGGAGCCCGTGGATGTAGGCAGGGTTTGCCGAACCACGTAAATTGAGTTCGCACTCTCTCTATCCCTATCTCTTTATATTTATTTGCACTTGTGATTGTTCATTATTGTTATTCTCTTGATTGCATTCTATTTTTATCTTCTTCACCTTTATTCTCAAATAAATAGTTAAATAATTTTGATCTTCAAAGAAAAGTTTTACAAATCCGTTTTGATATATAAAAACTCAATTTACCCCCCCTCTTGGGTTGCCATACCTGGATCAACATTCTCTACCTCCAATTCTTCCATTGTCCTCTGTACAAAGTTTGCTGCTTCCATAACTAAGTGGTCTCCAGCTTTTACCCGCTGGTCTCTCTCTCATACTGCTTCCCCAATTTTGAATTGACTTCATCCTTTTCTTTTATCCCCAGCCGACGTGAAGCTTTTCTTTCTTGTCCCCATTGACTTCCCATTTTGCTCGCCCATTACAACAAAAATGAGTGATGGGTTGGGCTTGGGGTTAAAACTAGGCTGAGCCCATATTTGACTGCATCTCAATAGGGCCTTATGGCCTTAGTTTGAGGTGGGCCGGCTGTTAGTTGAGTGAGGCTTTGGGCTTGGCTTGGACGCCCAAATTCACTCCTTCACCTTTCTAACTAGACATAAAATTCTCATGTCTGACTCTCATGTCAGCCTTCTATACTATTTCACAACACCCGTCAAGAATATTTTAGGTGTTGCACATCTTCTACCAGAATTAATTAGTTTTGATTTTTTTAAAAATCTAAATATATAATTATTTCAGGCATTTTCCAATAATATCCCCTAATTATTATCCTACACTTGTTGGCAAGTTAGATAATTGGAGGATAATATGTGGTACTCATACTAAACTACTAAATATAATGCAATAAACTCTCAAAAATGATCTCACCTGAAGCAAGATTTGTGATCACTAATTTTACATTTTTGGATTGTCACCAAATCTCTTATACGTTGGACACAAGAGAGATTTGCGCCTTCGCGAAATTCCTCAATTGAAATTACCAAAACAATCTAAAAAATAGTTCCTTAATTGTGGAACTAAATATATTTGTTTTTCTCTTCCTTTTTCCGGTTCACAAGAGAAGAGCTCTTGCTTGTAGCATCTAAAATTAAAACAAACAAATAAACAGAATAAAAGTCCAAGGTTTCATGACAAAAATTAATTCACATAAGAGTCTAAGGTTCATAGAGAGAAAGCAAACAACAATTTAGATTGAATAGGGAGAAACATAAGTACCTAAGTAGGATGAAACTATTTATCGTTTACTCTCTAGTCTCATCTTGGGGATTTCTGTCATATATTGATGTTTAGTTTAATATCTATTATTTATTTTTAAATTTTTATATTTAAGATTATGTGGCAATTTCATCAAAATTCTAATTTTGTTAATGTAGTAAGAAAATATATGCTTGACTGTCAGGACAGTGTCTAATATTTTTGGAACTTGAGTTGGTTTTTTGTCCAATGGATGTTTAGGAATTTATTCTTTTTCGAAGTCTGTATTTTTAAGTATTAAAACTTGCCTTTAATTTTTTTTTTATTCTAAGAATTTTCCTATACCCCACTTAATAAAGCCTAAATTAATTCCCAATTTCTAATTCAAACCTAATATGACGTAAATTTAAAGATCTTTAATTGACAAATAAAATAATGAACTAGATTCACACCACTTGCAATTGTCAACTATTGAATCTCTTTCTCAATTTTTATGCACGCAAGTCTACAATCAAATTCAAAGATTAAAGATCAAATCTTTTATCGCAAAGATAATATATTAGTTTAATTATATATATATAAAGAAAACAAGAAAAATGTATAACAGGAATTGATTGAAAAAGATGAATGATTTTTCATCAATTTTCTGTAATGTTTAAGCTTGATGAAGTTGGTAAGATTATATATTAAAAATTGAAAATAAATACAAAGGGTTGTTTGTGAGAGATAAGATAGAATGAGATAAGAGGACAAATAATTTAAGAAATTTTAAAGAGTTATTCTATTTAGTCTCTACTTTCTACCTCTTCAGTCCTCAGTTCTAAATACAACCAATAAAAAATATTAAACTTCTAATTTTTCTCATTATATCCCATTTAATTTCTTAAGTACCCTTTCAATGTATAACTAAGTTTTTTTTTTTTTATTGCATCCACTTTTATTGTGCAGCTTCCTCAAATTATATTAGAGCATCCGCAATTTATGACCTTCTCAAATTAAGTTCAATTCTCCTTCTATCCTTCTAGTTTAGTTAAATTATTTCTTTAACTAAATGTAATGCAACACAAATCTTGGAATCTCGGATTAAGAAAATGGCAGAGAGGTATACTGCAAGCTTAGAAGCACTAAAAGAACTTGGTAAGAATGAGAAAGCATCATTTGACTTGGAGCAGATAAATTCTACAATCATATCTCCAGGAGCAACTATTGAGCAAGCATGATATCAGAGGATTAAAAATTTATTATTATTATATTTTTCTTTTTAAACAGAAAATCTGCTCGTGGACTTGTTGAATTTAGAAGTAAGGTGCATTGACAATACTTTCGCCTTTACCAGTTTCTTGTCACAGTAGTACTGGAGGCCGAAGAGGTTACTGCGGACATGCAAAATTCTCTTAATGACCAAAAATACATCAACAGGAGGAGGGCCTTCAGCGGAGCTTGATTTCTGCAAAAGAAATTTAAAAGGCAACTGTGGACTTTTTCAGTGACCTTTATCAACAGGCTGCTAAACCCATGACAATTCTTGAAGAAAGTCAAACTGAAAATTCAGAGGAATTATCTAACTTCAAGAAGATGTTTAAGGTAAATTTATGGTGAAAATGCATTACATCTATGGGTGTCAATTATTAAAAGAAGAGTTAAGACAGAAACTCCCCCTGGCTGTAGGAAGAGGCTGCCAAAGAGGAAAAAGAGGCTTTGGAAAAAAATTGAGGTGATATTAGCAACGTTGACATCAAAAAGATCTGCCATCCTATCAACAAAAAAAAAATGGTGTTTCCTTTCAGGCCCCTGGTTGGCGTAGAAAATTATGAATTTGGTTATAGCATTGCTTTGTTAGGCACTAAGGCGATTGTGAAATTGTGAATTTGGTTGATTTATAATATTTTGTTTTTTTAAATAATTTTATTTTAAAGTAAAATTATAAAAGAAAATAAAAAATTGGGTTCAAGAGATATACTGTAGATATTGAATAGAACGACTCAACTTTAAATTGGGTATTAATAATTTACAAAAAAAAAGTGGGGCTTTGAAAGTGCAGATAGCACTATTTGGATTATGACAAGAACTAAGAACGGGCTGGGCCCTGTCCGGCCCACCCATTTCACACCCGAAACAATCAACAACAAAATCTGATATTCTAATATTGGGTCTTCGCCTTGCAGCGAAAAGGTTTTTGAAGTGAAAAGAGAGCTTTACTTCTCGCTAGGGTTTAACAACTTAAATCTTGAACGGGTCGTTTTCAAATCCACAGCAGCAATGGCGAGCACCAAAGTTCAGAGGATTATGACTCAACCCATTGTACGTCGTCTTCTTCTTCTTCTCCTTATTACTATTTTTTAGAATTTTTAGTAAATCTTCTTTGCTGATTTGCCTTTATTGTTTTTTTGTGGTTCCAGAACTTGATTTTCAGGTTCCTTCAAAGCGTAAGTCACTATATATCTACATTCTCTCTTCTGGGTCGGCTTAAATTTTGTTTCTTGTTAATGGATTCTTGAGCTTTTGGCTCATTTTAGCTATTTGTGGTTTGGTTGGGTTTGAATCCTTCAGAAAGCTCGTATTCAGATTTGGCTTTTTGAGCAGAAAGATTTGAGGATTGAAGGCAGAATCATTGTAAGTTGTTCTTGTTTTAAGCGTTTTCGCAATATGATTATCATTTTTTTGCTTTTCTGGTTAAGTGGTTGAGTACATTCTTTTGTCTAAATTCACATAAGATGTTTATGTATTTTTCTGCGAGTGGATGTGTACGGAATTTTTGAACTGAAGTTGTCAGTTGATACTTAGGGAAAACGCTTTCTGTTTTTGGGTCCCATTCTCTCAGAATTGGAAGAGCCCCATTAAGAAATAAAAATACTTAAAAGAATTCCCTTTGTGTAGAATTGAATTTAGTGGACCTTGATAATGAAATTGTGGCTCAGAAAGGCCTTAATCTTACATGCTGCTTCTGTTCTTCTTTGTCGTTAGTTTAACGTACAAATTCAAGGACTAAAGCCATAAATTCTTGTTGAAGTTCCAAGAACTTAAGATTATGTTGTATCGTCTATGCTAATCACTTACGTTAGGGTTCTTTTTTTCTTCAAACGAGATGCTCAAGCAGCTTCCATCCACTCCTGTTGAGTTGACATAACTGGTCTACATGATGTTGGTTTTCATATAACATTCTATTCAAGTTGTATGTTTCTGGATTAGGCTTCGTTTCACAAGTTTGTTCTCCTTTTTGTAGGGTAACTGGTAGGAAGAAAACAATAATCATGCATATGATTACTACCTTCATTATTAACTATTGTACTTTTTAGTAATCTTCTACTCTTAACCATTTGTGGAGTGCCAGGCTGATGTTGCTTGCAATATAGAATGACCTATTGTTGCCTTTGTTTGCATTGTTTTCTTTGTTTTGACCAAATTTTCAAGTGATTCCTGTTTGATTTAAATGCAGTTTGTTGCTCTTCTATCTGTAGGCCATGTTCTGTATGGGAGAATTAAGTCTGAAATAGAAACCTTTTCAATTTGATTCAAATGCAGTCTGTTGCTATGGCCTTAAGTGACATGTTTTGAATGATAAATTTAAACTAGTTGTTAATGGAATGGAGAAAAAATGAAGCTAATACAAACAATTCCCTGTTGTTTTGTTAGTAAATGATCCCTGACACATTCTTTGTTTTGTTGAGGCAAAGTAGTTTCTTCTTCATATAAAGAAGTTTTACTCAGATTTGTTTATACTAAAATATTTGATGAACTGTTAAAACTTCATTTATTAATATAATTAATTAAAAACAACTGGGGATGAGGATGCTACCAACCTGAGGAATTGGGGAATTTTAGGAGGCATCTTTCATTATACCATAAGAAAACATTAAATTTGGAATTTTTATGCATAATGTTTGTTAGTAAGTGCAATTATGGAATCTGAAGGGTGCTCTACGTTGCACATGTTAAGAGTATTTAGATAGAGAGATGCTTGTACTTTTGAGGGAGTAGATCTCTCTTTCAAAAATATCAACTTTCCTGTCTTTAGGTTTTATTTCTTCAATATGTATTGCTGTTCTTTAGTTATTTGGTAGATTTTATTGGAGCTTTGTGGTATATTATACATATATTTGTAGGTGATGGAAGGAAAAAATGTTAATAGTTAGTATGCAGGATTTGAAAATTGTTGAGCTCTATATATGTTCTGTCAAAGTAAGAGTTAAAAATTAAAAAAAAAAATCTCTGTATCATTAAACGGTTTTCGGCTTGAGGTTCCTAAAACTTAACAAAAATCATTAAACATGTTGAGGGTGTTAAACACAAATGCAAGGACATGTACCATAAAATTCAACCCTATCCCCTTAATTTTATATGTGAAGATATATCTACTTGTAATCAGCATTTCAAATCCTCAGTTTGTTTGGATGTGATTTGATTTTGGTGTTCAATTTTCTTGTACAGGGTTTTGATGAGTACATGAATTTGGTTCTGGACGATGCAGAAGAAGTCAACGTCAAGAAAAAAAGCAGAAAGACATTAGGTAAATCACTTTATTTTTTCAGGTTCATCTAATTCCATTTTCATGCTCTAAATTCTTTCTTTTGTTTTACAGGAAGGATTCTTCTCAAAGGAGACAACATAACTCTGATGATGAACACGTAAGTGAAGTTGAAACAGCCGAGTCTCTTGCTTTCTGTCCTTACTATCATGCTAATGATTTCTTTTTGCATGTTACAGGGGGAAGTGATGATCATCCCAGCGGTTATGTAGACTAGCATTCCATGCCTTCAAATGTTGATTTGAGCTATTTAGGCCATCTCGGTGTCTTTTACACTGGATTTCATGTATGATAGGGTGCTGTAATAGATACTTTAGACATTAAATAGAGTTACTGTCGTCCTTGTTGTCAAGATTATTCAGCCATTTAGTGATGATGATACATGTTCTATTTGCATCCGTTTTACTGTTTATTAATCTAACTGTATGTCCTAAGTGGTTTTTGCAATTTCTACATTATTTCACTGAGATGTGACTAAAGGTGTGGTACAATTTGCGAAGAGTTACAACATAAGTTCAATGAGGGCAGCATGTCTATTAACAAATTCTTTTAATATTATTGTGCTTGTTAGTTCTGCTTCCGTAAGAAAATTGCACTTCTATACGCAGGCCCAGAATTTCTGTTTTTATTTAGAGTTAAAAAGTAATAGTTCAAATCCTGTCACAGATGCAGTTGGCAACTTTCATCTTTATTTTGAATCTAACAGGCTTCGCTTGGCTTTCCGAACCTCCCTGGTTTCCCCAAGCTAGGAATTACTAATTTCCAGGAAATTCTGGGCGTGGTCTTAAGAGTAACCTCTCTATCGGTTTCTTGTACGATTATGACTAGGATTTACCTAAACTATTTGGCAGATAAACACGAGAGCTCAGTAACTCTGGACTGAGATCTGATTATAAGATAACATTCCTTCTCCCGTCCAGCGGAAATCAACAGTAAACCCTTTGATCAAACCTGGATATATAAAAATAATCAAACTCTATATAATGAATGGGCGTCCAAAACAAACGATAATTTCTCATATCCTTAAAGCCGATAATTGCTCTCTACTTTCTTCTTTCATTAATTTCGATGAAACAGATCAAATATTTTTTGTCTGAATTAGATTGTGTTGTTCTCTGCAAAGGTAATGTCCTGTAGCCTAGAGGTTAACAAAAGATTTTGGGATTCTTTAATATTTAAAATTAAAAAAGATGAGAAAGGAGGAAAAAAAAAAGAGACATTATCCACTAGCTGGGCCTGAGTGGGTGAGCTTTCTTTGAGTGAAACAAGTGAGCGAGCAGGCCAGGGCATAGGAGAAATAGGAAACGACTTGAGAGTAGAGTAGCAAATGGAGTGGGTTGAGGTTGGAGATGGTGGGGCCAGAGTGCTGGTGCTGGTCCTGGTCCTGGTGTACCCGTGTCCTTAGAGTAGCGATTTGTGAATCCTGTGTCTACTCATGGGGAAGCAAGTGCCCTCACCCATTTTGTTCGCTTTTCAAGTCACTAAGGCTATACTGATTACTGACTCAGCCTCCACACATATCATATCTCGGCTACTTTACCCTCTTTCTTACTACAATGCAACATGCACATTCACCAATCTTGTATTTTGCTAATTTGTTTGATGCCCAACACCTTTATTCTGCATCCACTTGAGTCATTTTTTGGAGAGTGCATCAATCATAATTTCAGCGAAATTGAGAAGGGTTGTGTGTTTGGGTGATTATTTAGTGCAAAGTCTATGAAGACTACGGATCAAGAGCATTATTTGTAATCAAGTCAAATCATGTTAATGTCATGGTATTGGCAGTTTTGCCAAATCATAATTTGTGGTAATTGAGTTTGTTTGAGTGATAGTTGTCACAATAAAATTCGATCAGTAACTTGAAAATCGTTGAATCAGTACATATAATTATCTTAGAGATCAACAGCATTAGCAGTCCAACTCCTTGACCATAAAATGATGAGAAGTTGACACCATTTTCTTGTAAAATTGATTTTCTGGACAAATCAAAGTTTTATAGACATGTAGGCCCAAATTGACTAATTTGCTTAACGATTACATGGCTAGTGACAGTATTAGGTGATATATCTCTCTCTCAACGCCTCATTTTAAGTTAATCGAAAATTTTTTCGTCGGATTCAATAAATTAGAGAAAATTAAGAAAAGGTCCTTCTTAAACTTACATGGGTTTGGTTTCTGCAGCTTCAATTCCATAGATATATTTCAATGATAGAAAATAAACTACTTTGGATATGCTTCCAAGTAAGCTAATAGGAGTCGTTGCATTAACATTCACTGGAAGTTCTCAGACCATTACAGAAGATACTAGGTTCTGCAATTAATGCTGATATTCATTTTCTGGTTCCATTGGATTTGAGATACTAATGAACAACCTGATAGAGCTGCATTAATTGCAAACTTAACTTAGATTGGCCCTTCATTTGCCAAAGAGATCACCAAATTGATACGTTTTGATCACCCAAAACTTCTTGAACAAAATTATGGCTCTACAACTAATGCTTCTTGCGTATTAAGGGTGTAGCCTGTAGGTGAAAACTCAAATCAAAGGGGGCCCCGTAGAGCTGGCTGTGTTGCGACCAGCTTATAAACATTTAAGGACTAAAGTGACGTGCTTGTCCTGTGCTTACCTATTCGGGGAATAAATTGCTTCAAAAAGTAGCAAGAAGATCACAATTGATTTTCCATTAATCTTATCCTATACAGGACAAGGTACTGTATGCGAGGACACACTCATAAAATCATGTTATATATATTGCTAATATGATATATAATATTACCCAATTAATGTTATTCTTATATTATTCTTGTAACAATACAAAGTCAATAAGGTAAATCACCCCATAAACATATTAAACGCAAATCTCTACTCGTGAAGTGCAATTGGACAGCCTTTTTAAGGAAAGCCAAACCTGGAACTCCATTTACGCAAAGAAAATATCTCTCTGCACATTCCATTGCCATGTGAAACAAGAACATTCTATCAATGTCAATGTCGACAACGATCGAAAATGCTTGTAATGATTCCTGGTGACGAATTTATCAAATGTGGGGAGCCACCAATAAGAGATAAGTGAAGTGCCCTCACCTGATGATTTATGCTAACGTTTGCTCTGATTAGACTGTGCCCTTACCAAAGTTACACGATTCTTCAAATTGCCCACTAAATTTAGTGGTCTCCAAAACCACCCAGGTAGAATTTCTGCCATGCCATGTTGATACTGTACTTGTGAAGTTCTAGTAATGTTTTTGGCATATTTGGTTTGGCCAACATTTCTAATATAAATCTCCCTCGAGGTTAATTTAGCTTAATTAATCATTTATATAAAGGAAAGTTCAGTGATAAGTGTGCAAGTTCTGATTACTTCTCTTTGCTGCTTAATTTTATGGCTCTTAGCGACCAAAGAAGACGATATGGAAATCTTGTTTGCCTTGTACAATTGCAGTATAATGACCCCATCAGCTATAGTCGGTTAGTGCGTTTTGTTTTGAGGCTTTTATGTTACGGCCAGAGCCAATCTGCCTGAAATTTGGCGTTTTTTAAGGGCAAAAGCTAATGATTTTATGTAATATGGACCACATCAAAATTTACCTGACCTAACGGGGTCAGATGGGAGAGAGATATTAACCAAACTCCACTACCCATCTGCCTCATAATTAAACATTTAATTTTCTACTTTTATTGATTTGGTAATATTATTGAAAGTATAGTGCATATATAGCTTTTATAATTATATACGCTTTGCAAATGTGGACCATATTTTACTGTGGATGGTCCCAAAATCGATTAATTTGACTAACCTCACCTGGGCCCGAGATCTTGGAGACCATTTTGACCGAGGTTTGATTTTGACGGGACTAACACTTAGCCTAGCTCTTTACCTGGTCCAAAGGCCGAGTAGTACATTCGTGTCTTATTACCGATAACTCTTTTCCGAAGGGACATTTAATTTCGCTTTTTATTTTATTTTATTTTTTCATTTACTTAACTACAAACGTTAGAAAATTTTGAATTGCTATAATAGTGGAGTTCAAATTAATCATCTTACAATTCACTTATTCTACATTCACCTCCTAGCTAGTATGACTCTTGGACTTTTTATTCGGTTCACGTTAGTGTGTATTCTAAAAACTTAAGAATACATTTGCAATGATTGAAGATTATAATTAAGAGCGATTTTAAGTATTTTATATATGGAAAAAATGTTCATAGTTTCTTGTTTTCGTAAACCCGATTTTTCTTTTATTTGCTTGACCTATCTTGTATTTTTTTTTTTCATTTCAAAATAATCTATATTTTCAAACTTTTGGTGTCTGTCTCATTATCTCAATAATGATATTCAATTTGTTTCTTCTTAAAAGAATATTTCTTCTATTGTTTTCTTATCCCTTTATTTGTACACATGTGCACACGCAGTTTACACTCTTTTTTTTTCATTGTTGATTGATTTCTGCTTTAATTGTTTGACCATTATTGGTAGGAAATTGCGTGATGAATGCGTAGTCCATTATTTGCTTTGCATGCAAGTTGTAACCATCTATGCTGCAATCTCAGTCGTCCTTTTCTCTTCTTCAATTAGTTTGCTGTTTTCATTACCTGTTAATAAAGTGGGAACGTTTATTTGCTTTAAAAAAGAAAGGAAATATTAAAAAAGATAAAAAGTGTCAATAATTAATATAAAAAATTGAAATTAATATGGTATCGGAGGATTCCATCGAATGGGTTATAAAATATAATAAATCTCTCCTATTAAATGGTTCCATCAAATAAGTCTTAACGTGATACATCTCTCACATTAAATGATTAAATGTGGATCTTAGAATAAAGATGGTACCTAAAGCATCTAAAATATATAATAATTTTATAAATAATAAAAAAAATGAAATGATATGCTCTTTTTGTAACCTTACCTTAGAGTTACATATACTTAATTTCAGTAAGAAGCTCGCATCAGAAATTCAAATAGTATCAATTTCTCGCACGCAAAGAGATTGAAGAAGGGTAGAGAAAAATGAAACCTGCAATGCCTTTATCTTGTGTTACGAGAAGAAGCTTTTTGCTGCCCGACATTTTCACGCTACTAAATGCTTTCGATTTCTTCACGACTTATATGGCTGCTAGCAATCTTATAAATGAGTTGCAATGGACAGACATGCATGTAGATAAGTTATTGATTTAAGTAGAAAACTGAAACACTACTTGTTAAATGTAATTGAACATAACCCAAAGAAATGTCATCTTCATTAATTTTTTTCTTTGTTAGTCTATTCCCTTTTTTTTATTGAGTTTTCTCTTTGCTTGCTTTTTGGGTTGTCGTATTTTTCGTTTCTTTAGTATCTTCTTTTTTTGTGACAATGATCTGTACTGTCGCGAACCATTTTTCTAGTCACCATTCACGAAAACCTTAAATAAAGGCTGTACAGTAGATAATACAATAATACGAGAGGGAGGGAGAGCATTATATTAGTCAAGGTTATCATGGCAGCTTTGCCTTGGCTTGTCTTTTTCAAAAACACTCTAGCTTCTTTATCGAGGTCTGGAGTCGTTGATACATGCTTTAAATGTTTTCCATGATTAACTTTTTATCCGCATTATCAATTATAATATATATAGATGACAATTACACGTACGTACAACCATTTTCATTAAAATTTGGTTAGTTTTGCGTCTTAATCGTGCCTAAGTGTATCTAACTCAACAATTGGATTAGAACGTCCGTTATGATCCTTTTTATGTAGAATTATCGATGGGGCTTTAAATTGGTACTTTTTTTATCTAATATGTTTTTGGCCACTTATTTTTCCTTCATGACATGCTTTCCAGCGCATAGAATATGAATATCATTGGAAGAAAAATGAAATTGAGAAAGAAAGAACCCCAGTGAATATTGATGTATATGCATACCAACTCCCACGCTAGGATGTACGAGGACTAATATTTTATTAAATAATAATATCTTATTGTCAAAAAAAAAAGGTATTATATATAAAAGGTAAACGTACATTAATTCAAAGCAAAACTAATTTTATTTATAAGACATCATCCATCCATATGGAACTATAATTAACAGACATACAGTTTAATTAGATACCCTTTTTCATAAACTAATACTTTCCATGCCCTTATTTCATGTTTTTTATTGGTTAAATGTGTACCTATCTATTTGTTTTGATAGAATTTGATTTGAACCTAAATTGCTTAAAGTAAAGTTAAACATCTTTATTTTTTCCGTTAAAAAGGTTAAAAAATGAAAATAAAAGTTTGGATTGCTAAACTAATAAATATATTCCAACCAAGGTAATTAACTTTTTCTTTCAAAGATTAGGATATGATTAATTATTAGGAGATATATATAATTAACCATATTCGATCACAAATATAAACATTTTTTTATACATCTAATTATATAGTTAATTAAGTATCCTTCTGTTGTGAATTAATAGAATACATCACATGATGTAACTTCATCTTGTATTCTTCCTTAATTTTCAAGCGCTTTCTGGGGTCATGATCGAAGAGAAGAAGAAGTTGAGTTCAAGAAGAGGTTCTAGGTGATCACAATTGTAAGCAACAATTAACATTTTCATCCATGTAGGGAACAACTGGTAGTGTAGTACTCATCTCTCTCACGTTTAACTTTACGTATTATTAATTAATTTTCTGAGTTGTGAGTTGTGACTAAAGATTCCAACATTATCGATGATCTCCCACCCATTTCTGTATGTTGCTCCATATTTTATATTGTTAATTAATCTCTATTTTAGAATAGCCTTTAATTAAATTAAGTAATTAATTCCACTCAACTCACCATATCTTCTATTAATTTAGTATTGGCCACCAAACCAAGATTAATTTGTAATTGACATATATAGCTTTGTATGAGCAACGAAATTAACACTGTTTGGAAAATGAGAGCAGCCAGAAAGTAATCACTGTTGAAATGACTCTGCTTTCATAATTAATCCCTAAGGAGCCCAAAATAAACAAATAGAAATGAATTAAATAAGTTGGAGAAAATCCCACTTCAATAATTGTAAGTTGTAGATGTTGATATATGCAAGTGGAATTCCAAATCAGGCTTAATTTTGATAAAAATATTCTACTGATGTGACTTTGATTCTATTATCGATCACTATAAAGAATTAATTGATTAATTAAACTTAGTGCGTTTCTAAATTTTCTGGTACGTACATTAATTAGCTTATCTTCATGTTAACATGTACATAAACCAATTATAAGATGCACTAAGGTACTCAAGGGAAAAATGTTTGTACATCATACGTTGCAAGGCAGAAAAATAAAAAATAAAAAGGGTTGAATATTGAGTTACAGATTGTTAATGTACTTATGATTCTACATTGAGATTCCCCATGAAATAGATAATCAATTAGAATTCATTTGTAATCTAATAATCTATATTAGAATCAAATATTAATATACAGCTCATATATAATATTTTGTATTATTTAATCAAATAATTAATTAATATGATATTAGAGTAAAAGATTTCTAAATCCTCGCCAATCACTCATGATTAATCTAATCAAGCCAAATCAATTTCAATCACGACAATCTATTAACTCAATCATTTAATTAAATTTATTAAAACTTAAAATTGAATCCATAACTAATATAAAACTTCAATTATTTTTAATTATATATTATATATATAAACTTTATTAAAATTATCTTTATATTCGCCTTTATGATTATATTATCTTGTTCATCTTTTGACGTCAACTTTTTAGACGACAAATTTACTAAGTTCTAGATGGCATTCGTGCAATGCATTTTTTTTTTTTCATCATTTGCAAAATTTCAACTTTACTAATTATTTACATGAAAATGGCAAATTAACCTGCCCATGCACCTTATGTGCGTTTTAGGTGGATAAGTACTAAATATTAATCACTGAGGGAGAACAATAACTTATTAGGACTCAAAGCGTGTCCCAGAGCTAGCTCTATAAACATTATCAACTTTGCTGCCAAATTTCCCATTTAAATGGCATCCAAAAAGAAAAGAAGTTTGGCCTATTAGAAGAAAGAGAGATACGTTTAGTTCACTTAATAATCAATATATAAAGATTTAATTGAAAGTGGGATTTGGCTAGGATATGTTCCTCACAATATTATTCTTGTTAATCTCGTTTTTAGATAAATTAATCTTTTAAAATATAGTCATAAAATCTTAGTGGAGACATGCCATTAACAACATTAACCCATATAATAATGTGAACTTGGACGCATGCTATGGGAAATTAAAGATGAGAAATTGATATCCAATTTGTCCTTGGCGTGTACGTTGGGTGGTGGAAGCTGACGAAGTGATGGAACCCACCACTCATTTGGGGAACATGGCTGGAGGAGGCGGGACCCTGGCCAGCCTCAGCCTGACCCTATTGTAGTTAAGAGTTTACTATTGACTTGGGTTACATGTACATACGTCACACAAAAAGAATAGTTGTTTGATTCGCGAGCAATTGCAATTTGCACATCCATTTACCTTTACGTAATGCAATGGCTAAGAAGTTGCATTGTGAACATGAAATTGCCACTATTGAGAGGAAAAGGAAGATGGCGGGCAAAGCAAACGTTAGTGCTTTGGTGACCCTTCTTAATTGTAAGTTGTGACTAGAGAGGACAAAGCGATTTGTACTATCCGTCAAAACTAAATACAGATCGAAACATGAAAGTTTTTACCTATAAATATAAGTTTTTAGATTCAGTAGTTTATTAACATTATATTATATATAATAATCAAAATGATTTTCACAGTTCGATTTTAAAATCCTTTTAGAAGACTTATTTATTAGCTTAAGTTTTTACGTTAATGGTTTCTTACACCACCTGAGTTCGCTACCTATAGATGAGAAAATGAGCCATTTTTATGCCAACTAAAAAAAAAAAAAACAAAAATAAAGAGTTAACAATAGTGGGTATACATAATTATTTGTTTCTGTAAATCACAAGTTAATTTACATATACACACACTTGAGAACAAGTAACGACAAATAAATTCAAAGGAGTAACATCATTTACTATCTCTAAAATTTAGCATAATATAATTTAAAAATATAATTTCGTATTTGTATCATTTAAGTTAATTGAATAATTTCATTTGCTTTTTAACAAACGAATAATGATATTTTTGTCGACTTATTCAATAAGTATTGGATAACATTGATTTCATTTTCATCATAATTAATTATTTCATTGTTTTAGTTTGCGAAAAAAAAATGAAATTAGTTATCTGGATCTAGATGATACATATATTCAAACCTTAAAGATCGAAATGATACAAATACGAAATTATATTTCTAAATGATATTATGCTAAATCTTAAAGGTATGGATGATATTACCTGACAAATAAGTTAAGTATTGTATTTTAAGATAAAATAATAGAACTTTACATAAATAACATTAACGTACGTATGAAATCGTATAGTTTTATCACGAAACCGTTACACTTTCTTTAATAACAAAACAACAAAGTAAAACTACTAGGCGTCACGGCGAAACCGTTTCCATTGATCCTCGATCCATTTTTGGCAATTAAAATAGGGGCACCATGGCGCACCATGCATGCATGCTTTCGTTTCCTAATCATTTACCAAATTTTGTCATTTCTAATTCTATCCTAGCCCGGGTATCAAGAGAAAATAAGTTTTAGGAACAAATTAATAATTTATTCTAGAGTTGTAATAATGAGAATGGATAATTGGATTAGAGATTCAATTAAACTCTAAGTGATATTTATTCGTAGGTATTAGCTTGCTAATTATTAATCAACCTGTTGGCACTTCTAGAATTTATATTAAAGGTTTTGGGGCCATATTCTTATACGTGTTAATTAAAGGGTTGAAATAATTACCCTGGCTAGCTAGCTCTCTACCCAAAGCAGGAAATAAAAAATTGTAAACGTTGCAAATACAATTGTTTGGGGCCTATCCAATTTGGATTATTTGAGTGCAAATGGAACCTTACTGGGAACATTTAATCATGCAACAAATAACCATTATTGGTCACGTCATGATGGAATTGAAGAAGCTTTTCCTTTTCTTGTGTACTTTTTATTCCTAGTCTCGTTCATTTATTCCTATTCCTATCCAATTAGACTCTTGTATATGGTCCGCATATCTCACTAAGCTATATATGCATATGCTATTTAACCATTACAAATCCTTTAAATCGTTTCATTATGACGCAATCTTCTGTTCCCAGTAAGTGCGTTTTCGCTGTATGTTTTCACGTTAGAGAGTCTTTTTAAAGTCATTAATCATATAATTAAATTATTAAGAAATGTAACAATATATATCTATATATAATAAAAATTAAGAAAAAACATTAATTGAATTTGTGAATTTGAAGACTCCAGTAGTTGTTAATTATCATGTAATTCTACTGTAATATTTTCATATGAAGATATCTTTAAGTGAAATATGTAATCGCAATCGTTACTTTATTGGTATGATAAGTCTATCTAACTAACACATCATTTTTAATAGTTAACAAATAAAATTTTAAATTAAGAATTAGATATCCCGTCCCAGGAACCCTAGTGGCCCCTACTCGAAAGAAAATGACGACATAAATCACCAGAAATCAAAGCAAAGTCACCACTTTCACCTTCCTCTATAAATAACCCTTTAAGTTCATCTCCCTTCTCTCATACATACAATACAATACACCCTTAAACAAATCTTATTCTTAATTTCTCTTCCGTATCTCTCCTATTCTGTTCCTCTCTCAACCTCTGCAAATTAACACTCTTTAAACTCAGAAAGAGACATGGAAACACCAAGACAACCAACCCACGTTGCATCAACTCCACAAAATGCTTCAACACCACACTCGCCTTGGCACTCCCCAGTGCCTTACTTGTTCGGTGGCTTGGCAGCCATGCTGGGGTTGATCGCTTTCGCTCTCTTGATTCTTGCATGCTCCTACTGGAAGCTTTCCGGCTACCTAGAAGGCGGAGATAATGGCGGAGCAGACCGTGATTTGGAAGCTGGAGAGGGTAAAACTGATGAAACTCAGAAACCATCTCCGGTTTTTGAAGAGAAGATATTGGTGATCATGGCTGGGGAATTGAAGCCAACTTTCTTGGCCACGCCAATGTCTAGTAGGTCTTCATCTTTCGGCGATGAGAGTAACAAGAGCTGCTCTTGCTCTTGCAGTAGTGAGAAGAATGAGAAATTGGAGGAGGGAGTGAAGCTGCAGAGTAGTGGTGATGATGATCAGGTACAAAGTGGGAACCTGGAGAGACATGATGAGTCCTCAGATCAGACCCATTAATTGAAAGACTTTTTTAATTTCCCTGGGGGGGTTTAGTTTATAGATGAGTACTTTAGATGTTCTTGATCAAAGAAAGCTCTCATTACAGGTTTTGTTTCGGAGATTTGTGGGCTGTGAGGGGTTGTTAACTTGTTTCTGTATATGATGAGCTTGCACGTCCGATTGTTGTGGCTTTTTGCGCTACCTGTATTAGCTTTCTCTTCCTCATTCGGGAAATGTAAATTTTATTGAGATTGAATGGAAGAATTAGCTCTTTAATTTCACAGTTTTTATTTTATTTGTTTTTTGTCTTCTAAAGCAATTGATGTCAACCTACTTCTTGGGTTTATCTTGTCCTGGCTTTAATTTAGACTTGAGGCTTGTTTTCATTTGACCAATTTCAGAAACCAGAAAAGTAATTGACACTGCAGCTAGCCTCTCAAGAGAATGCAGATGGTAAAGAGATATCAAACTAGCTAGGCACGTGGATAACTGTGCAGCCATGCCTCTCTGAAGCTGTACCTGATGCGGCGAGGTGAAGGTGTGACAGATTGCATGCCTTGAAATGAAACAACCAGACTTTTCATTTGATAATTCCCTCTCTCAATTTTTTAATTCCTTAATTTCTTGTCTTTTTTATATAATTAACTTACCAAACTTGATTAATTTTAGTTTAATTTGTTAACTTTGTTTCTAATAAAGTCTCAGCTTAGTGCCGACCCCGAAACTCTTCTGATTTTCACGGCATTCTCTGTTGTGTCAACCTTAAAAGTCTCTGCCTATCCAAACATAAAATAATAAATTTCTCCGCACTATTTAATAAACTAAAATATAAGCAACATGTGTACACTGTACAGGATAGGGAAAGAGGTGCTATTAAATTAATGTTGTTGACATCGATCGATGAGAAGAATTTCTTTTCAGAATTGAAACATTCATTTCCATATTAGTTGTACATTCAATAAGTTTGGCTACAGGGAGCCTTATTTTGTTATATTAAACACCATTTTCATGGAAAATGTGTTCAAAACAAAAATGAATGTAAATCATTTTTCGTCTTTAGAACTTTAGATTGGTATGTGAATATTTTAAGTGTCAAGAATAAGTAAAAATTAAATTCTTTTCCGTAAGAAAAGTTTATAAAGTGAACTCAGAGATCTTTCTAGTAATTAGAATATTTATAATGTGTAATATATATTTATGTCCGAAGGCCCGAATATTACTTTTGGGATGAGCAAAACAAAGGAATATTTTTAATTATAAAAATTTAAAATATTTAAAATATAAAGTAGGTTGATGATGATTTCATAGTATCAAGAGAGATTTTGATCGAATTTTTAGCCAAATCTAATAGAAATCTTTCCTAAAAATTATGCCACTGCCCAAACAAACATTTAGGAAAAAAATGAAAACTCTTTGCATTGCATTTTGCATTTGCAAGAGTGCTTTAGAACAGTTGTAAATGGCAATTTCAACAGTGTGTGGCAATTTCAATATGCGGCAGCAGGGGAATGTATCGTTGCATTTTCTAAAGCAGAAGAGATAAAGCTTGTACGATCGTTGTTTACAAAGAGCCCAGAAATAGAGAAGCTTAGTACGACCTTTGGAGCAAAGAGCCCACAGAATTTTTTTTAATTTTTTTTTTCTACACAAAACAAACTAATATTTGCCAAGTGTATGTTCCTCTTCTCTTACTTGCTTTTCGCGACTGCCAAGTGCCAACTGCTATCCTTTATTTAATTCCTTTGAGTTTTTCACAAATCAAGAAGAAAATCAATAAAAGAAACACCTCATATGCATAGATTCTCTTTATTCAGATATGTTCTTCAATTAATTCTCTTTCAATTTGCGTTCATTATATTATTAATTTCTCTCATAGTATGCTCCTCAACATATATAACATATTCCTCCTTTAAGTCTCTTTGCACTTAAACAAAACCTTCTTAAATAAAGCCTACACCATGCCGCTGAGTTATTGATTTGTCTCTCAAGTTCTAATTTAACTATTGAGGTTCTTAATTTATATAGTTAAAAGAGTATTGGCCGACCAAATATGAGTTACAAAGGTGAAGCCCCTCATTTAGGAGTGCTAGTTTGCAAATTAATGTATTGATCGATCTCTTGATAGGTTGCAAATGTTTAATTGAGCAATCACAAAATACCCACGTCAATAGTTCATGACCAAGCATACAAAATTGAATATTCTATAGTACTGTTTATAAATTTTACTATCTTTATTAGGTTTTTCTTTTCTTTTCTTTGTTTTTCAATGAATCAGCTGAACCATTGCATGGATTGGGCATGGTGAAAGCAATATTTTGATTGCAGATTAAGTTGGATTAAATGTGAGAAGGTAGAACTTGCATTGGTGTTAATTGCTCTATCAGATGATTGCTATAATTAATATCCCTCCCAGCTAGCTTTTTTTTGTATTTAATTGATCAGTTGTTCTCCAGTCTTGACAAATGAGGTCCTTTATCTGCTCTTGTTAGATTAAAAAAAAAATTATGATATCTGGGTTTATGTTGATATAAAACAAAAGTCTTTATATTTTTTACTTTGAATATTAAATTAAGCATGTAGGGCCATTACTCTTTTCCAAGAAACAGCAAAAAGAAAAATAAATCCGGGGTTGGTTGCTATATCAAGTATATCTGATTGGTACATATAGTAATTATAAACAAGGAGCTTTAACTGATTATGTGATCTATTACTCTTGCATAATTAGAATTTAATTTGCTTTTTTTCAGTTAGCAACTGAGATGGATTCTTCATGAACATGTGTGGTGATCTTTCCATTTCATTTCATTGTCGATGAAGAAGCTATAGTAGCACATGTTACTGTATAGCTGATTTCTATACGTTAGAACAGCTAAAAGCCTGACCCGGAAGCGTCGTTAATAGCAACATCCATTAGAGTCATAATCCAACTTTGCCTCTATAATGTGCACTTGACTGCTACAATTCATGCTACCTGCTTAATTGGCTGACCTACTGAAAACGATCAAACACTGCTACACCTCATAAACCTCACCAAATACCAAAACCCTAATTAGTTGATGACTTAAAAGAGATGCATCCTGCTTGTACCGAATGTGGAAGACCTTGAAAAATCCATTTCTCTTGCCCTTCTTGTGGCTGAAGATGAATTCATATTGTAGCATAAACGAATGAAAATAAAAGAAAATTGAGTGGAAAGGAAACCAAACCGATGAGTTGTGCCGATAATTATGACCAACTTTATCTTTCTAGACGTCAAATCAAAACATTCCAATTACTATAAATGATGACAGGAGTAATGTCTCTAAGAGAGGCTGCGCTTTTGCTTTCCTTCTTCTACTGTAAGAAAAGGCTTGAAAATTACACTTCATTGTTTATATTTCTGGCTAAAATGAAATAGCCCATCTTGATCCTGATACACAATCAGGAATTGTGTTGTACAATATGACAATTTCATGTCCACATGCGAGGTCGCCATGGTGATACGACCCTTAGATGAAAGTAAATGTATTAATTTGTACTTGTCTTGTGAAGTCTGATTCATATAACTATATACTTTGTATCTAGATATATTTTTTTCAAAAGCTAACAATTAATGGAATAATAATCCTGTCAGCTAGCTAAAAGAATTTATTTTTAAATTGATTTGTGGTTTAGAAGAGACATGTACTCTAGGAGACATGCACCTAATTCAAATGGTATATATTAGTTATGGCTTTTGGAAGAGACAGCATGTCTCATTCATTTATGGCCAGTGATCAAATTTAAACTTTCATCATCTGGCTGAAAAATGGTCGTATAGTACAAAGCATTAATAAAGAGAGACCCATAGGGCCGTTTCGGTGGGAATTATAAAAAATTTAAAGGAGGGATTAGGATTAGGGGGAGATTCTGAAGTAATTAGTTTGGTAAGATAAAACTTATTATTAATAATTACAACTTTCTATAATGAGCTTAATTTAATTACTGATTGAGTAAAGCTACATCTGTAAAATTTGTATACAAAGTGATACACGTGCCTTTTTCATTTCGTGTTATTATTCATTTATATTAATTGTTTTAATTTTCTTATTCATCTTTTTCATTTTTTGCATGACACATCACTTTATGCGTGGACACGACTCTTTATTTACATTTCGACTTGATTGTTTTTAATTCAAGTTGGGCTTACAGGCTTCTTTTCTAGATCTAAATTATAGAGTAGAAAGCAAACATTTACCTGATTCGGGCCAAGTCTTCTACACCCAAACGTAAACTTGGGCTTAGCCAGGGCTGGTTTTCTCCTCGAAGGCAAATAATTGAAGTTGACATTTTGAATAAAAGCGATTAATTCAAGATAAAATTAAACAAAAACAATAAATATTATGCAAAATAAATTTTGTATTCTTTTGTTTTCATTTTATTTTATCTACGCAAAACAGCTTAAATGACATGCATAGGTCAAACGAAACAGCCAAATCAATTAAAGAGCACCATTACAAATCGTTGGGTCAAACCATTTTTTATATACTCCATTCAAAATTGTAATGATTGAAAATCTTTTAGCTAGCTCTGGGGGGTACTACTAGTTTCTTTTTCTTTTTGTATCTATTTGTCAAATAAGATTTTTAAAAAAGTACAAAATTCTCAATAAATCATCTAATTTAACGTCTACCTTTAAGAGGAGTACTAATTAATACTATTATTCCGAAAATTTTATCCAAATTCTCGTTCCAAATAACTATGTCAAATTGTCAGGAGGATGAAAAATCTGAAATGATGTGAAAAAAAAAGTTATGGTAAGAGTAATATTTTTGTAATGCTTATGTAAATAAAATCATTTTTTTTCTATTTCTCTAAAAACTATTTCCAATAATATACTAACTATAAAACTACGGCAAAAAAATGATATGTATATTCCTTAATATCACTAGGGGTGTTCAAAAATCCCCGACCCGATCCGATCGGGTTGGTCGGGTTTTTTCGGGTCGGTATTAAATAGTGACCTGAATCGGGTTAAAATAATCGAGTTTGAACAGCGTCGGGTTGCAAATCGGGTTTGGATATTTGGACTAATTAAATTAAATCCGATCCGACCCGATCGGGTTGATCGGGTTTTTGTTTGGTCGGTATTAAATAGTAACCCGAATCGGATTAAAAAATCGAGTTTGAACAATATCGGGTCGTGATCGGGTATGAAAAAATCCGACCCGACCCGACCCGTGAACACCCCTAAATATCACAACTATTATTTTACTAAAAATATGACTCATATTACCGATATTACGTTTTATGTTATTACACATTACGTTATTTGTCTCAGTAATATCGTATTATTTAAACATGCTATCAACCTACTAGTGAGAAATCTTAAATCTTATATATGGATTTTTATAAACTCTTCCATTCCTATCTTCCTAGCACGTATTCCAAGTGGAAAACGATATCAACTTCGCAAAATCCGTTATGCTATTCATTAGTCAATGAAAAGGAAATAAGGTACTTAATTAATTAGGGGTAAGATGGATCAAGCCAAATCGAATTGAACATTAGTGATGTTGGATTTGAAGTTTTGAAATTTTACTTATAAGATTCAACGGCTCTCCTTTATTAGCGAAGAAACTTTCGGATTGTGTTTGTCTTTATGCAATTTGGGATAAACAGCAACGAGAATCTTATATTTATTAAAATTGAGAATAAAAAACCTTGGGTGGCCACGATTTGAACATGTGTTGTGCTATGATTGCAAGAGTGTTACTCATGGATGGAACATTGTGGAGAATAAAGTGGAAAGTCTTGGGTTACAATGTTTTGAATTGTCCTATGCTTGAAAAAAAATAATCATTATAATTAGTTTTATAAAATGTTGGATTCATGATACTATTGGTGAATTACATTTGCTGTATATAGATATGGTCATGCATACGGATGGCAAAATTACCCAGGCGGAGCCGGGTATCCGGATTTCCCAGCATTGCCGGGTTGGGGAATCGCTCGGATTTTCGGAGAGATTTGCTGGGGACGGGAGAGGAATCCTGGGGAATGTCCGGGGCCGGCCAGGGGCCTGGGACTAGGCTCCTCGGCTCGGCCCTAGCCCGGAATAAATATAAAAACGAAGTTAAAAAGCAATTTGTCAAAATGCTCGATAAAACTGGACGCGCTCGATATAGCTTGACACGACTCGACATGTAAGTGTCAAGTATCGGATGCTCGATATCAGTATATTTTAGAAGACATCGAGTGTCGGATGCATAATCCGACACTCGACACTTAAATGTCGAGTCGTGTCGGATTCACAACCGACACTCGATATCAGTTTATTTTAGAAGACATCAAGTGTCAGATGCATCATCTGACACTCGACACTTGCATGTCGAGTCGTGTCGGATGATGCATCCGACACTCGATTTCTTCTAAAATGGATTCACAAACGACACTCAATATCAGTCTATTTTAGAAGACATCGAGTGTCAAATGCATCATCCGACACTCGATACTTACATGTCGAGTCGTGTCGGATTCACAACCGACACTCGATATTAGTGTATTTTCGAAGATATCGAGTGTCGGATGTATCATCTGACACTCGACACTTACATATCGAGTTGTGTCGAGCTATATCGAGCACGTCGAGTTTTGTTGAGCGTTTTGGCAGGTTGCTTATTTTAGCTTTCTTTTTTTGCCTTTTTGCATCATATTTAACTATAACGGCCTTGTATTTGCAGGTTGAAGCAAATGGTAAGTGAATTGTACTCGCAAAAACAAATATAAGTACAATTTAAAAAAACAAAATTAAAAAATCTGAGGATCATTCCGAGGAATTAATATACCCGGACTCGGGATTAAATCCGGCCTCGGCCCTGGCCCTGGCCCCAGAATTTTCGGGGATGGAGATCAAAAATCCCTCCTGGGGCCGGGGCCGGGGCCGGGGACCTCGGGTTTTTGCCATCCCTAGTCATTCGCAACTAGCATTTGATGTTCAACTTAAACACTATTATCACTCTTTTTCTTTTCTTAAATATATATATATATATATATATATATATATATAGATTTTTAAAAAAATGATTGAACGAGATGTTTTTAGAAATTATAATTCCAATATTAATATTGAGAACAAAGCAACAAAGTAAGAACGAAAAGAAAATTAGATGTTAATTTTCACTAATTCTAGTAAGATTAGGTTAAAAAAAAGTATATATAAAAAGAATGGAAACTTAAATGCGAAGTTACACAAAATTTTCAAAATTTCCTTTTCTTTTACTAAGTTCATAATTTTTATTGAGCCTATAGGTGTGAATCTTTTTTTTTTTATTTTTTAAATCCACATTCTAATTTTCAAGTTTAATTAAACCTTACACCTTACAACGATTATGAAAGTCTCACATATCTATTTTTATGCTAGTCAAATTTTATTAAAACTAAAAGCGAGAGTAACATGGTCAATCAATGACGTCAAAATTTAGTATAAGACACGGACGACATAAAAGGTTTATGTAGTTTTCGAAATCAAAGGTCCTCAACAAACTTTAGGGAGCTCCATAAGATTCTCTCTTTTATTTATTTATTTTTAAGAGAAGAAAACTCATTTTCGTCTTGATTTCTTTGAACTACCCTGATCATAAATAACATCTTTCTTATTATATGTTTTGTGGATGTGTACTCTAGTAAAATTGGACAAGATTTTCAGATGCTCTGGTTGAAGTAATTAGGGTTACAAAATGCTTAGTGATAATTAATTTTTGTTTGGCAAACAAGTCAAATAATAGATAAAGTAAGGAACAATCTAAAGTTAAAATCCTACTAAGTATTTAATGATTTATTACTCTTCAAAATGACATGCTTAGATTAGTTTGTTGACGTTAGACAATCGAATTAATAATTAATGTTTTGAATAAATTTTATAGTCAATTTATTGTTAGTCTTCCATAATTCATATATATTATAACTTTTATGTATTATCATTTAAATAATCGTAAATAAGAAATGAACAATTAAACCTATATTGAAACCCACATAGGTGTTGACGGTTGACTTATAAGCAAATTAACCCAAACGGCAAAAGATTAAGACATAGCAGCTAATCATATTTTGTCCACCTAGACTTTTTCTATTCAGTTTATTGATTTGTTGATCAGTACTTAATTATATTATTACATCTCTACTATTTTGTTGCTAATTTTGTACATCATGTTTTGGTATTGACCATGACTATTATTTTCAATAATTTTCTAATCTCAATCTTCGTTCTTCTCTCATGAAGTTCTCTCTCTTAATATAAAAAATAGAAAGAAAATAAAATAAATATCAAGTGGCTGAAGTAGTTGTTATTTGATAGTTGCATTTTGCTTGATTATTTAGTAGTTGGAATTTCATTGATTAAAAGTTTATTAATTATTTACATAATTTCTTTCAGGAATGACAAGAAAATAGCTTATCAGTTCAATTAATAGAACATGAGTACTCTCCAAATTAAAATGAACCCTACAGATGATTTTTCCCTCGGCTATTTAGATGATAATTTCACTGACCTTGAATTATTGAATAGAACTATAAATTTAACAAAATTGACATCTCTCATATTAAATTAAAGAAAGAGTGTCGCTATTAAAAAAAAAAAGCAATGGAAAGAAAAGAAAAAAGCAACAAAGAGATATTAACTAATTGAAGGTCAAACTAATTGTCACGATTACATATGTTGTAATCGCATTATGCAATTACGAGTAATAAATCAAAAAATGATAGGGTTTAAAATTAAAACCTTATTAATGTAACTCAATAAGAGAAGTCCTGGGATGGATTATCCCATATTTATTTAGTATTTTTATATGAAACAAAATTTTGCCAAATAAATTTAAAATAATTTGTTTACTTTATTTTTCTATAATATATTTATATGTCAATTCTTGTGGATGAGCGTAAGAAATAAACATAATAATATGAGACAGTTCGAAGTCTTCAAAACTTTTTCACTTGTTTAAAGGGGAATTTTATTAGAAAACAGAGGTTAAATCATCACTAGATATTAATTTATTTGAGTTAACATACAAGTAAATATACTAAGAATTAATTATAGTTAACAATAGCTGGAAAGAAGTTCATGCATAGTTGTGAGATTTATATCTTAGATATGACGGACTATCTTAGATAAATGATACTCAGATGCTTAGTTGCGTTTCCAATTAATGTTAATGCAAATATTTATTATAATATACTTCCCCATATTGTCTATTCGAATAATAATCATCAAATGGTTTAATCTATTGAAAATTCGTTAACAAAGCCGGCCAAGGGCGGCTGCAATTGCGTGTGAAATAACCAGAACACCATTTTCTTGTTTAAAAGACGAAACTTTACCGTGGAAACTGAAGCTCAAACCCTCCTGTAGTGCAAAACCATGGGATCAGTCTTTAGTTGTTGTAGTTCAGAGAACGTTGAAGAAAGGTATGTAAAGCTATAGCTCTAAATAATGTGCATGGCCATATTTAGAGGAAGTATTGGAACTTTTTCTTTAAGTTTTGGCGTCCATTGCTGCATTTTTTTTTTTCAGGATAAACACAATCACTGCAGCTAATAATACTACATGGAGGATATTCACATACAAGGAGTTGCATAATGCTACAAATGGCTTCAGCGAAGATAACAAGCTTGGAGAAGGTGGCTTTGGTAGTGTCTACTGGGGGAAAACCTCAGATGGTCTTCAAGTAAGTTATTTTGCACTTGTAACAATGAATTATAAGAGTCGTATTAAATTGTTAATTGTATCATTTCACCTGATAGGTTAACATTTCAAATTAGATATCATGTTCTTTTCTTTCGAAAATTGTAATAACATCAATTTTTGAAATGTAATTTTGATAAACAGACTCAATATATCCGAGATATATCCTTGGATCCTCCGACAATTCTTCGACCAATTGATTGTCTAAGTTTGTTAATGTCTGGGCAAATAAAATTTTTTTGGTGGGTTTTCAATAATAATGCAGATAGCAGTGAAGAAGTTGAAAGCTATGAATTCAAAAGCGGAGATGGAATTTGCAGTGGAAGTTGAAGTGCTTGGAAGGGTTAGGCACAAGAATTTGTTGGGTCTAAGAGGCTATTGTGCAGGGACTGATCAACGGCTCATAGTATACGATTACATGCCCAATCTGAGTCTGCTCTCTCATCTCCATGGTCAATTTGCTAACGAGGTTCAATTAGATTGGAAAAGGAGAATGAAGATTGTTATTGGCTCTGCAGATGGCCTATTGTAAGATTACACTTATTCTCTTTTCACTTATAATTAAGTAATTGCATATATAGATTGCGTGGAATTGCATTCTATATAATCTAATATATTAGGCAATACTTAGACAATCATGCATGCCTAGTTACATCGTATTTTCGGTTCTTAATTCAGATACAATACCTTAATTGTTTTCAGAAATAAACATTTCAAGAAAATGTATTTGATTAAAACACTTTTAAAATTAATATTTCATAACAAGTTTGAAAACAATCTAAAAATTTAAAGAAAAAGAAAAGCTACTTTAGCCGTTTTCACAACGTCATACATAAAAATTACAATATGGGATTTAATACCCAAATGTCTTCTCAAAGCTCTTTAAATCTGAAAATGATATTGAAGTTGGGTATAACCCCTACAATCCCTACTTTTGGAAACTTGTTTTAGGTGGATCATGAAGTCAAATTATAGGATTTATCTAACTTAAATCTTTAAGAAATTTACTAAGGAAAATTAAAGGAGAAGTATTGAATTAATGCATAAGATGTTAATTAAGGAGTCAATTGAACATTTTTCCTTGCATCATGGTTCAGGAGCCTTATGATCCTGGACATTTATCTTGTTTTGTCTTGGTTGAGATGCTAATTAACCAGTACAAATAAAATTTGTAACACATGCCATGTAAATTAAAACAAAAACATTGTTGTTACAGGTACTTGCACCATGAGGTGACTCCCCACATCATTCACAGAGACATAAAGGCCAGTAATGTGCTCTTGGATTCAGATTTTGAACCACTTGTGGCCGATTTTGGTTTTGCGAAGCTAATCCCGGAAGGTGTCAGCCACATGACAACTCGAGTCAAGGGCACATTGGGATACTTGGCACCAGAATATGCCATGTGGGGAAAGGTTTCCGAAAGTTGCGATGTGTACAGCTTTGGAATTCTCCTGCTAGAGATTCTCACAGGAAGAAAGCCAATAGAAAAGCTCCCCGGAGGTGTAAAGAGAACAATAACAGAATGGGCAGAGCCGCTTATAGTCAAAGGAAGATTTAAGGATCTTGTTGATCCAAAGCTTCGGGGGAACTTCGACGAAAACCAATTAAAACAAGCCATTAATGTTGCAGCATTGTGTGTACAAACTGAGCCTGAGAAGAGGCCTAATATGAAACAAGTTGTGAATATGCTTAAAGGGTATGATTCTAGAGGCAAAGTGATGCAGATGAGAATTGAAAGTGTCAACTATAAGGAAGAGTTACTGGCCCTTGATCAAACTAGTGATGATGATGATGGTGGTGATAAGGAAAGTGCATACGGTGTTTTTGGTGCCATGGAGGTTCAAAAAATGAAAGATCCTTATAAAGATTGGAAAATGCCTAAGCATGTGTAACAAATTAAATTGGTTTCGGGAAATGTTTAATTGTTCCTTTATATATCTTTTCTTTATATCATGACTTGGAAGTTGAAATATATTTTCATTATCAAATGCTAAAAAGGCATAACTTTTGATACAAGTCGACAATTGGAGAAGAAACAAGAAATGTTTAACTGAAAAAGGATTTATACACGTATTGCCATCTCTAGTATAAAATTATTAGTACTAATTAAATTTTCTCCCAAATGTAGATGTTTCTTCTTTTTTATTTTTTTTTATCATGTGTTATAGAATAATTATTTAGAAAATACAACAAGGACGAAATCGTGCAGCAGGTGTGCTGGGAAAGGCCAAATTCTTAAATAATTGATCATATAATAATGGCAATAGAACTACAGTTGATCTTATATAATTCTAATTACGCGCGAACTAAATAGAGGATCTCATATGATAGTAATTGCGGGCTACAATATTTTAATGTCCGACTTACTAATAAGTCTAATAAGTCTTATTAAAAGATCAATCAATTATGATCTTCTCTCTTGAAGGACTCGAAACTCTTGAAATTTTTATGATGTGTTGTGTCACAATCCACACCCAATATAGTAATAGTACAGCGGGAAAGAGCTTGTCAAAGGAACACAGTCGTCGTTATATCGAAATTCTCTCTTAATCTTTAACTGATTGAATACCTGAGGTATACAACAGACTAGTGAGTATGAAACTCAGTAAGTAGCTAGAATTATAAAAATTGACGTAACACTCAAAATAAAACAATTAATGGCGATAACCATTTCAGAATATGACTACTATTCAATACTTATTCCATAAATAACTGATTACTGTTCATTTCTCGGTATAAAAGCCACCAGTGCCCTACTAAAAATGTTAGAAAATTGACTTCACTTTTCAAGGATCGCGTCTCTGCACAAGGGAACTGGCACGGTGGTGCCAAGTTTCTGATTTCCAACCCGTTGCAAATTTCAGTTTCATGCTCCTGCGCCAAGGGAGGGGCACGCATGTGCCAACTCTCTATTTTCTCTTACTTGAGTCAGTGCAAGTGGCGCTCTAGCGCGAAAGGTATGGCGCAGCGATGCCAATTCTCTGCCTATACCTCTTTAGATCCGTTAAAGATGCACTCCTGCACCATTTAATTGTGCTCCTGCGCCAACCCTGTATCATTAGCAATTTTATAGACCAATTACTCTCTTATCTAGTCACATTTCTAATTCCATAAATACCTATCTATGGGTAATCAAGCATGGCTTTTCCATGTCAAAGCTCATCACATACACCCATACATACACCCATTTATATACACATGTCTCATTTACAAATTAACTTTCCACAAGTCTATCACATCATCATGTGCTCCCATAAACACATAAATCATTCACACATGAGTTTCCATAAGCTAGCTACATTGTTCATATGGATATCCATTTCACATAATTTCGGAAGCTTCCAAAGTACAGTCACAGATACTTAGGAACAGTGCTCTCTAATCAAGGTAGGACTTATCATATCACAGTCAGATCACATATGTGGACCCATATCACATAGCCACCCATTGGCGGCATCCGTAGGCAAGGTATCGTCGCAGTGAGTATTTATCACATTCTCACATTGTACGAATCCGCCATCACCCAAAGGTGACAGCCACATAGTCCTGCTGGACTTTATCCTGCCACACGGAATAATACATATATACAGAGATGCCTACACTTGAAATAACTCAAGGCTAGTCTGACAATCTGGGCGATATCGGGCCCATGCTACCGAATCCCATGTAGGGAAACACATGGTCCAGACCTACCCTTAAGCTATGAGAGCCAAATATCCGAAGTTGTGGCATGCCACTCACATATCAGTTTTCACATTCAGTCACATAAGTGAAGCTCTATACTAAGCTTTCACTCACATATCATATTTCACATTTCAGTCACATAAATGAAGCTCTATGTCAAGCTTCTAACCCAATCACAACATATCACAATTCATTCACCATAATGCTAGCATTTAACGATATCACATTTCACATTTGACATTCAATATATTCCAATGGGCTTGGCATATAATTTCAAATCCATAATACATCACACAGTGATGCATGCCTTCACACATCACAATATTGCAGTTCACTATCATAATTGAGGTTCTACGTAGGCTTCTCATTAATCACATATACGTTCATAAATATAATAGGCCTACATATATCATATACACACATCGTTTCATTGGCAATGTTATTCAAGCCATATCATAACAAATTTACATACATGAGGGCACATTCACATTTCTATATCTCACACTCATAAAAGTTACACCAACATGTAAATCACATATACATCAAAGTGTGTGAAATCACACATTTCATAAATCACTATAAACCGCAATCAAATCATTTCCCATATCAAGGTTCATGTATTCATGGCCCCATCCACATTCCATCAACACATTTCACATATATTTACAAACACAATCATTAAATACATTTCATTAAGAGTTAACATCTGTTGTGTCTTCAGAAGGGTCTAGCTACTTACCTGATTAGCCTCGCCTCTTAATTTTGTTTTCCTGTATTTCTTGACAACGGTATCATGTGTATCAAGAGAAGAAACACAGATGTTTGAAATTCACCTCCTCTTCTTCTCCTTCCTCTCTGGTAACCATTGCCATAGTTATGACACACTGATCAATGTCCATTTAGAAATCATTAAACCCCTTATAGGTTAACAACAGTTCAACCAACCAATAACATCATTTATTAAACTCTATCACACACACATATTAGTTGGATTATTATAATAAGAGGTTATTCATTTCTAATCACCACCCAACTTCATAGAACTCAAATAAACATACACATTATAGTCCATGAATTTTATTGAGTAAAAATAAGGTCATATAACCTTGAAAATCCTTAATTTCATTCACACAGCAAATCTGTCTGCAGATCTCTCAACTGAACAGTGCAACTTTGAAGAATTTTATAAAATTACAATAATCAAATCTCTACCAAACTTTCCAGTCTAGAACTAGACACATATAAGAGTCATTCCACCAAAAATCATGATTTTCTAAGGAGTTTAAGTTAGTCAAATGAAATTTCCTCCATATGCTCTGTTTTGGAAATTGTCATTCATAAATCTTTAAGTCCAGTTTTGGAAATTCATAAAATTCATACACAACTCCAAAAATCATGAAAATTTACAGTCTAATGGAAAACATATGAAACAGTTTTCATAATAATAATCAAGAAATTTTACAAAGATTTGCCCCCTCAAATCGAGTTCATTTCCTATGCCCTGTTATAAAACAAGGGAATTCACAATTTCAAACTAGAAATTCAAAAATTCATTACAATTCATACACTGCAAATTTTTATGTCTTTCAAAATTCTATAAACTCGTTGATGTGTCTAGTTTATCATATAAAAATTTTAGAGTCAGCAAACAACCATGGAATTTATAGGAATTTTCGAACTTAACATTGTTCAGAAAAATAACTCTATAGGATTCATACTTATACTTTACTTCTAGCTTCCTAGCATCATCAAATCTTTAAATTATTCCATAACTCACTCTAATTCATGTTTTTCTAGCCATTTACAGCATATTGTCACGAGCTTAGAGGTTTGCGCAACACGCTCGTGCGACACTTAGGCAACTTGAACTCGAAAGTTGCTAAGTAAGCCTTATAGTTTGCCTTCTCGCTCGAGGAGAAGAGAGGATCGTTGAGCCAAAGAGCTTTGTAGGCAAGAAGAGAAGAGATGGAAGATTGAGACAAGTATTGCTAAGCAAGACAGCTTTGTATTATACAAGAATGCTTGCTTACAACTTTGCTTGAAAGCTTTGATTTGCTTGGATGATTTACAAATGAGGCTTGGATGGGTTTTTATAGTGAACCACCTCTCAAATGAATGGCTATGATCTAATGCATCTAAGGGTCCTAATTCACTATCTAGAATGATCTACTAGATATGTATAAGAGTAAATAAGTACAAGGGTAGATGTGTACAAGAGTATTCTAGAACTTATCTTATTAGAGAATTTTAGAAGATGGGCTTGGGCTTGCAAGCTTTCTAGAAGCTAGGCCAAGCCTTATGCATATTTGGGCCATCTCTAATAAGCAAATTGGGCGGGCCGTAACATCCTCCTCCAACTAATTCCGTGACATTCTCGATGCGCTTTCGTCCTTGTAGTGTTGGATGTGCTTGCCAAATTGTTATAAGGCGTCTTCGCGTTCCCAGCTAGACTCACTGTCACGCCCTAAAATCTCTTATTTGGAGACTTTAAGGGTGATTGATTTAGAAAAATAATAAAAAGACATCATCAATATCTCATTATTTTTTTTCTTCTTTTCATTTTTAAATCCATACATATATTTATACATGTCACATGAGTCCATTACAACGTCTGGCTATTTGTTCAAGATAAACTTTACATACACTGATGACCACACTTAGAACATGGGCTGATAATCACATACTAAAAATTCCTATCACAAATTAGGCTAGTCAAACTTTTTTCAAAACCATCGCATGCATGTAAATGCCCAGACTTCCTAGGAAAGCTCTGGAACATCACTAATACAAGTATCTTTTTGTGTACCTGTGGAGAGAGGGGGTGAGCATATAACCCAATAGGAAAGGTTCTAACATTATACTAAATCACAAATATTCAAACAGTTACTCAAATTCATAGTTACACAACCCATTATAATAAATCAAGCAGTCATTTTCATTCATTCAACAATGTATCACTTGTTCACTTAACAATCAAAATCTTTCATCTAATGTTACCCTTATACCCGTATCCAAACGGCTTATCCAAAGTTCAATACATCAAGTATATATATATTCGTGCTTCCCTTAGATCCGTATACAAAACGGCCCATCCATGGTCCAACATATCATGTTTATTATATTCGTGTTCCCCTTGGATCCGTATACAAAACGGCCCATCTAAGGTCTAACACATCACGTTTATTATATTCGTGTTCTCCTTGGATCCGTATACAAAACGACTCATCCAAGGTCCAACATATCATGTTTATTATATTCGTGTTCCTCCTGGATCCGTATACAAAACGACCCATCCAAGGTCCAACACTAAGAATTTTATCTCGGCATTCACCTTGGATCCGTATACAAAACAACCCATCCAAGATCCAATGTATACATTAACAACCTTTCAATATCATCACTATGATAAATCTCAAGAAAATACAATTTTTTATGCAAAATCCAGGACTTTTTCGGAAGCATACAGTCGATTTGGGGTGGTTCTATAATTTCGCTCGACACTCGACACTGTGCACCTCAACACTCGACACTCAACGCTCGAACATGCATGTCGATTCGCGCACGTAACACGCGACACTCGACCCTCGACACTCGACACAACGCCTCTCGACACTCGAATATGCACTTCGAGTCGCGCACACAACACGTGACATTCGACCCTCGACACTCGGTGCTCTACACTTGACACAACGTCTCTTGACACTCGACACTCGAACATGCGCGTCGAGTTGCGCACGTAACACACGATACTCGACCCTCGACACAACGCCTCTCGACACTCGACACAACGCCTCTCGACACTCGACACTTGAACATGTGCGTCGAGTCGCGTACGCAATGCTTGACACTTTATAGACACTCGACACCCGACATCTCTCACTCGACACTCCTCTTGACACTAGATGACAAACACTTGATACTCGACCCATTCACACCCGACACTCGACAAATGCCTCTCGACAGTAGACATATGTCACTCGACACTCATCCCTGGACACTCGACACTCAACTTTTTCCACTTGACACTCGACAAATGAATGTCGAGTGCTGTCGAGGGAAACATCAAAATCGAATCCACAGTCGGTTAAGGCATCCCATTTCTAGATTTTCAACTCCCAACTTCAAAAATTCATCAAAAATTCGTTTTAACCCAAATTCAATGAAATCAGTGGCTAATTAAAGCTTCATATGTCTATTTTCCTAAACAAATGAAAAATCATATAATTCTCAATCGAGAAAAATACATCAACTCAGAAAACACAAGACAGTCACATGAACTACAACTCCTCTCAAAACCATCTCTATTTCACTTTATCAACACTTAGTTTTCACACATAAGCCCTCATTCAGACCACAAACAATCAACTTACAATAAGTAGTTTCACTCATAGTTCATCATCCAAGCAACAAAACAATCAATTTAGAATAGATCGCATGCATAACAAACCAATATCAATTAAACAACACAAAACATGACATGAGATAAGCATGGTGTTAGAAAATCCCTACTTGTATTCCAAGCTCATACACCTCTTTGAAAATTTTTCCTTTTTCGTCTCTTTTTCTTCTTCTCCTTCTTCTCTTCTTCTCTTCTTGGGACCGTGAGACTCTCCTTTCTCTTTTTTTTTTTTCCTTTTTCCTTCTCCCCCCTTCCAGAACCCTCATGTCTCTCTTATATATCCAAGGCTACCTATGGGCCCAAGTCCATTCATTTGTAATTTAAGCCTAATTCATCCTTATCAATTTCCAACACAAGCCCACTACCATAATCCAACCCAATTCTCATTATTTAAACATAGCATATTTCTAAAATTGTAATATATATATATATATATATATATATATATATATATATATATTTGGGATTCCACACTCACTATCCGGAAGGTTTTTCCACTTTGCTAAGTATTTGGTGTATGGTGGAACTCCTGTCCTTCGTATCACACGTTCCGCAAGGATGCATTCCACGTCCTTGTCGAATGCGGTGACGACGGCTATGAGTGCTTTTTTGGACTTGCTTCTTGTGGGATCTTCCTTGTTCTCATGATAGGGCTTGAGGAAACTCACATGGAAGACCGGATGGATCTTGAGGTTAGGTGGCAATCAGACTTTGTAGGAGACTTCGCCCACTCGCTTGACAATAGGGAAGGGACCTTCGTATTTTCATACCAACCCCTTGTGTACTTTGCGAAATGACTTGAATTGTTGGGGTAGTAGCTTGATAAGCACCAAGTCCTCCTCTTGAAATGCGAGGTGTCGTCTCTCAGTGTCCGCCCATTTCTTCATTTTCTTGGTAGCTTTGTCTAAGCATGCTCCGGTAATGTCGGCTTGTTCATGCCATTCCTTTACGAGCTTGTATGTCGCTGGACTCTTCGCTCCATAGGTTGAGGCTATGGCATATGGAGTCATAGGTTGTTGTCCTGTCACAATCTCAAACGGACTCTTACCTGTTGCCTCACTCCTTTGGAGATTATATGAGAATTGGCAACGTCTAGCAACTTTGCCTAATCATGTTGATGAGCGTTCACATAATGCCTTAAGTATAGCTCAAGTAAGGCATTAATGCACTCGGTTTGCCCATCGGTTTGGGGATGGAAGCTTGTTGAGAAGCTCAAGTCGGTCCCTAACATTTTGAAGAACTCTCCCCAAAAACGTCCCGTGAAGCGAGGATCATGGTCACTCATAATGTTTTATGGAACTCTCAAAAGTTTCATCACGTGCTTGAGGAATGATCGAGCAACTTCATCCGTGGTGTAATCCGTGGAGTGAGGAATGAAGCTGGCATACTTGCTAAACCGATCAATTACCACCATTATGCTTCCATATCCCTTAGATTTTGGCAAGGTCACGATGAAGTCCATCGAGACGCTTTGCCATGGCCTTTCCACTTTTTGGTAGGGGTTCTAGCAAACCCGCAGGGCGTTGGTGGTCAACCTTGTCTTGTTGGCATACAAGACAAGTCCTTACATAGCCCTCCACGTCTTCTCGCATTTGAGGCCAATAGTAGGAATCTTGTAAGAGTGTAAGGGTTCGTGCCATACCTGGGTGACCAGCCCACTTGGAATCGTGGCACTCCTTGATGATCTCCTTCCACAAGTTCCCATATCTTGGCACGAAAAGACGGTTCCCGATTGTGAGGAGTAGGCCTTTGTCAAGCCAAAAATATCGTGTCTTCCCCTCACTGACCAATTTTAAGAGGTTCTTGGCTAAGAGATCGTGCTCTAAGCCTTGTTTAATGCGGTCAATGAGCACACTTTGTGGACGACTTATGCTCAAAATGGCAAGTTCTGCCTTGCGACTTAGGGCGTCGGCCACAACGTTTGCCTTACCTGCTTTACACTCGAGCCTATAGTCGAACTCGGCCAAGAAGTCTTGCCATCATGCTTGTTTGAGGCTCGGCTTTTTTTTGTGTTTGAAAGTAGCTCGTTGCCACGTTGTTGGTCTTGATGACAAAGTGCAAGCCAAGCAAGTAGTGTCGCCAAACCCGTAGGCAATGAATGATGGCGATCATTTCCTTCTCTTGGACCGTGTATCATCGCTCCATGTCATTGAGCTTGCGGCTCTCGTATGCAATAGGTTATCCTTCTTGCATGAGAACTCCCCCTATGGCAAAGTCGGAGGCGTCCGTGTGCATCTTGAATGGCTTAGTATGGTCGGGTAGCACCAACACCAGTTCTTCGCATATTGCCTTCTTCAACTCCGCGAAGGCATGTTGGCACTCTTCAGACTAGTGCCATGTGCGGTTCTTCTTGAGAAGATCCGTGAGTGGGGTATCTTTAGCTGAGTTACCCTTGATAAACCGTCAATAATAATTCACCAACCCAAAAAAAGATTGTAGCTCTAGTACCTTGGTAGGAGGCTCCCATTCTTGAATGGCCTTTACCTTCGCTCGGTCCATCATAAGCTTCCCATCCCATATACGGTGGCCAAGGAAATCTACTTCTTGTTGAGCAAAGGAACATTTTTCCTTCTTGACATAGAGTTCGTTGTCACAAAGCGCTTGGAAGACATGTTGGAGATGTTGCACGTGTTCTTCAAGAGTTGTGCTATAAATGACAATGTCGTCCAAGTAGACTACCACGAACTGATCAAGGTAGGGATGGAAGAGCTTATTAATGAGGATACAGAATGTGGCGGGTGCATTGGTGAGGCCAAATAGCATGACAAGAAATTCATAAGTACCGTACCTTGTCACACACGCGGTCTTTGGCTCATCACCTTTGGCAATAGGCACTTGGTAGTACCCCGATCTCAAGTCAAGCTTTGTGAAGTATTGAGCCTTCCCAAGTTGGTCGAATAACTCTACAATTAGTGGAATCGAGTACTTGTTTTTTATGGTGATCTTATTAAGCGCCCTATAATTGATACACATGCGGAGGGATCCATCTTTCTTCTTTTAAAAAAGGACGGGTGCACTGTATAAAGCTTTTGAGGGCTAGATGTATCTAGCGTCAAGGAGATCTTAGAGTTGCTTCTTCAACTTCGCAAGTTCAGGTGGTGCCATGCGGTAAGACGCCATGGCTGGGGGTTTGGTATCGAGCTCTAACTCGATTTGGCGATCCACTTCCCGTCGTGGAGGCAACTTTTTTGGAAGCTCTTGGGGCATGGTGTCCTTGTATTCCTCAAGGATGGCTTGGACTCGTCTTGGCAATGGGTCCTTGGAAATGGTGATGTCCTCCCCATCGTTTAATTCTCAAACGGTGGCAAGGAAACTCAGATCCTTCTTCATCCCCCGTTTAAATTGAAGCGCAGATAGCATCTTATTCTCAATCTTTGCTGCACGTTCCGCCATAACCATACATGATTGACTCCCATCAAGGATGCGAAGGGAGTTAGAAGCCGGTATGGGGAAAGCATGGACTTGGTCGAAGAATTCCATGCCTAGCACTACTTGAAAGTCATCCATGGGGACGATGGAAAAATCAAGCTTACTGTTCTATGTGCCAAGTTATACCGATGTTGCCTTGAACACTCCCGATATTGCCTTGACGGGTGAGTTTACTGCCTTAATGGTGCCTCCTCCATTGGTATATTTGAGGCCTAGCCGTGTGGCCTCTTCCATGGAGATGAAGTTGTGCGTGGCTCCCGTATCAAGCATCGCACACATATCCTTACTATTGATGGTGGCGCTCACATACATTAGACCCTTTTGAACATGGGTGGGTCTTTTAAGTGTGCCAATAGTGAAGAGAGAACCCATCCCTGCTTGTGGCCTTTCATTTTGTACGTCCTCATGTTGAACGGCTAGGGCGTTGAGGGTCTTCCTCTTTGGGTAATCCCGCACCCAATGAGGAACATCACAAATGAAGCAAAAACTTTTTGGCTTAGGGGCATCGAACTTACCTTTGTTAAGTATGTTGCGCTTGTCTCCTCTGGATGGTTTATGTGCACCACCTTCCTTCCGAGCATAGTCCTTCTTGGTATTCCGCTCTCCCCCACCTTTTCCATGGTTGGCCTTTATCTCCTTGGATTGGGAGGTGTAGTCTATGAGGGATTTTGTCACGCCCTAACATCTCTTATTTAGAGACTTTAGGGGTAAGTGAATAGGAAATTAATAAAAGAACACTGTCAATATTTCATTTTCATTATTTTAATGTACATTACAGGAATTCGTTACAACATATGAACATTGTTCATAATAACTTTGCATATACTGGCGACTAAAATCAATACATAAATCGTTAGTTACCTAACAAAATCTCCCATTATAAGCTAGGAAAAATAAAATCGTCCCCAAAATAATGGCATGCAAGTGGACTATAGATTCCCTAGGAAAGTTCTGGGACATCACTAGCATGCACATCCTTCTGTGTACCTGTGGAGGGAGGGGGTGAGCATAAAGCCCAGTAGGAAAAATTCTAACATTATACTAATCACACGCATTCAACAAATATTCAATCACAATACTAGACATCTAATAATGGTAAATCAACCGATTATGTTCGTTCGTACTTCAAATTTATGTTCGTGTTTCCCTTGGATCTGTATACAGAACGGCTCATCCAAGGTCCAACACTGCATATTTAGTGTATTAGTGTTCCCCTTGCTTCGTATACAGAACGGCCCATCCATAGTCCAACACCTCATATTTATTATAGTTGTGTTCCCTTTAGATCCATATACGGAACGGCCCATCCAAGGTCCAACACCTCATATTTATTATAGTTGTGTTCCCCTTGGATCCGTATACAAAACAGATCATCCAAGGTCCAACACTAAAAATATAATATCCACATTCTCCTTGAATCTGTATACAAAACGGCCCACCTAAGTTCCAATGCTTATATTAACCACCTTTCAATTTCATTACTATGATAAATCCCAAGAAAATACAATTTTTATGTAAAATCCAGGACTTTTTAGGAAGTGAACAGTCGATTTGGGGTGGTTCTGTAATTTCGCTCGATGCTCGACACTGTTCACTCGACAATACTGTTCACAGATGGTACTGTTTAATGACAATGTTCACTCGATAGCACTATTCACTCGACACTGTATGTCGAGTTATGTCGAGCTCTCTGCCAGAATCGATCCAGAAATGTGCATGTCTGTCTATCATTTTCAGATTTCAATCCCCAACTTCAAAAATTCACTAAAAATCCATTTTAACTCCAAATTCAACTAAATCGACGGCTAATTAAAGCTTAATACGTCTATTTTCTAAAACAAATGATAAATCATGCAATTCTCAATCCAGAAAAATGCATCAACTCAATCAACACAAGACAGTCACATGAAGTACACTTCTCACAAAACCATCTCTACTTTACTTCATCAACACTAAAATTTCACACATAATTCCTCATTCAACTACAACAATCAACTTACAATAAGTAGTTTCACTCATAATTCATCATCCAAGCAACTAAGAAATTAAGTTAAAACAAGTTACATGCATAACAACTAATATCAATTAACAATAAAACACACAACATGAATTAAGTATAGTGTTAGAAACCCCTACTTGTTTTCCAAGCTAAACTTCTTTGAATTTTTTTTTCTCTTTTCTTCCCTCTCCTTTCTCTTCTTCTTTTTCTCTTCTTCTCTTCCTGGAACCGTGAACTCCCTTCTCTTCTTCTCTCTTTTTTTTCTTTCCTTCTCTTTAATTCTAGAAAACCCCCTCTTATATACATAAGGCCTTGACTCTTGGGCCTAGATCCACCAATTTCCAACCCACTCAAACCTTTAAACAAAATTTCTAAATTTTGCAATATAAAAATGCATACATATCAATATTTTTTTTTAAAACACCACAGATTCAGCTACGGCTATGGCATCATCAAGATTTTGCACATCGCGCCTTTCAAGCTCGACCCTCATCCAATCCTTGAGCCCGTCAAGGAAGTAGAAGTGAGAGTCCTTTTTGAACATGTCCTTGATCTCTAGGATGATGGTGGTGAACTCCTTGATATACTCCCGAATTGTGCCGCTTTGCTTCAATCGATGGAGGTGGCCCCTTGCCTCTTTTTCAGCATTGCTAGAAGAGAAGTGCTTCCGAAGTTCTCTCTTGAAGTCCTCCTATGTGCGAAGGGAGAAGATGCCTCTGCCCGCGTTGTCATGCTTTCGACGCCACCACAATTGGGCTGCATCTTGTAGGAATGTGGGTACAATGCCAATCCTCGAAGCGTCATCATAGACACGTTTGGCTTTGAGGTATTGCTCGAAGTTGAGTAGAAAGTTTTCAACTTCCGTGGCGTTGCGAGTGCCATTGTATGTGGTGGGAGTAGGCACTTGCATAGTGCTTAGCCCACTTGTATAAGATAGGTTAGCATGATTACATCGATGCTTCTCTCATTCCATGCGAGATTCCTCCACTTCCACACGGATTGCTCGTAACTCATGCTCTACAAAGGTTTGCAAGCCCACGAGCTCTCGTGTAATGTTGTGAAGCTCCTTCTCATAAGTTTTGCTGAACTCAAGGATGTTGGACTTTGTTACTTGGGTGATCTCTCCATAATCCGTCTCTAGGCTTTCGAGATGATCGGAGAGGCCCTCAATTGCATTGTCAATCCCCGAGATGGCTTGCTCTAATCTAGCAACATAAGGCTCTAAAGACTCCAAGGGTGGAGCTTTGGACTTACCTCATTTTCCTTGTTGACGTGGTTGAGGTTGAGGTTACTCCTCTCGTCCATGAACTTGCTCCTCGATGGTCACTTGAAGGTCGGATGCTATGCTCTTATACTCGAACCGTGCTCTGATATCAACTGTCACGAGCTTAGAGGTTTGCGCAGCACGCTCGTGTGGCACTTAGGCAACTTAAACTCGAAAGTTGCTAAGTAAGTTTATAGTTTGCCTTCTCGCTCAAGGAGAAGAGATGATCATTGAGCCAAAGAACTTTGTAGGCAAGAAGAGAAGAGATGAAAAATGAAGACAGGTATTGCTAAGCAAGAGAGCTTTGTATTACACAAGAATGCTTGCTTACAACTTTGCTTGAAAGCTTTGATTTGCTTGGATGATTTACAAATGAGCCTTGGAGGGGTTGTTATAGTGAACCACCTCTCAAATGAATGGCTAGGATCTAATGCATTTAAGGGTCCTAATTCACTATCTAGAATGATCTACTAGATATATACAAGAGTAGATAAGTACAAGGATAGATGTGTACAAGAGTATTCTTGCTAGAGAATTCTAGAAGATGGGCTTGGTTTTGCAAGCTTTCTAGAAGTTAGGCCAAGCTTTATGCATATTTGGGCCATCTCTAACAAGTAAACTGGGCGGGCCGTAACAATTTGCTAACATGAAATATCACAAATAACAATAAATCATCACTTAATTGCATGATTATGGCTAGAGTTAGAGAGAGAGGCATGAATATTTTATATCTTGGCCTCTTGTTTCCTTACTCTCATCTTAATTCCATGACAAAATTGAGGGAAATAGGGAGAGATGGTGCTGGACGTTTCAAAGAGAAAGGGGGAAGAAAAATGGGCCATTCTACAGGCTAGGGGGTTTATATATATATATAAACATGAAGGGAAAAATCACATTCAGCCCCTCATTTCCTTAATTCTTCCAATCACCTCCCCCAATCCTTATTTTATTACAACAACACCTATACCCAACACATATATATATGGTCACATAAAAATATCATAATCATTAGTAAACTTTAGGGTGTTACATGTTGATAGTTAAATAAATCTAGCTATGTGATTAAAAAAGCTTTTTCTTTTTATTTTTTTAGTAATCAAACTAATTAAATTCTAGGTTTTTACTCGAATAAAAATCAAATTATGATAGAATTAGGTCATACAGTCCCAAATGAAGGTCATTTTAATTTGAACAAAAGATCGAAGTTAGGACTAAACTGAATCTTGCTTAACCTATAGAATTTGAGAGAGTATGAATGATAACATATTCTTTATTTCTTTTATACAATTTATAGACTATTAGATGGAAACAACTCAGATAGATGAGATTGAATTAAGTTAGCTAGCTTCCACAGTTAATTCACCTTAAAAATGACATAAAAAATCCAGTCTCAACCAATATCTAAATTATATATTTTCAATGCACGGTCCAAAATATATTTAAAGCATGAGGTGCTACCCCACAAGTATCTCCTTAAATTTCCCCAAGTTTAACACAAATTAAACTTTCATAAGAAGTACTGAATTGCATAACTAAACACAAAATTACTTGGAAACTGAAGTCACTATCGTAGTCTATCTCAACATCAATAGATTCATAGTTGGCATGTGATGACCCTGTAGCTGCAGCTACTGCCTTGGACTGCTTACTACTTCCCTCTCCATGCCTTAAGAGTTTCTCTCTATAAGATCGCATGCTTTCACAACATGCAGCCACAAACTCATTATCATCATCATCAGCTTGAGCTTTACTTCTTTGAGTTTCAATCTCAAAAGAGTGAAGACTCTCCTTGATAGCTTGCTCGAGTAAAGCTCTCTCCTCAACCTCAATATCAGTAGCAGTTGGCCGTGGCCGGTTGCTTTCTTCATTATTATTTGGTGAACTTTCCATGCTTGTTTGCGATGCCTCTCTTATTCTCCTTTCCTTCTCCTCTCTTTTGAAAGAGAGGTTAATGAGTTCTTGCTTCATTTCTTTGGCCACTTCTAGAGAGCAACTACCACACAGAAGAACGTCTCTTCTCTTGTGTACAAGGTGTTCCTTGAAATGGGTAATGCCCCACATGGTTTATCCACAAAATTTGCAACGAACATGATTAGAATTGTTGTCAATCATTGTGCAATACTGGCGAACTAAGTCAATTGATCGCCTCCCCATTGTTATTAACTAATATAATAAATAATCACTCAACTTCTTGGACTAAGATAACCTACGAAAACAAATAAATAAATAACCATTTAACTCTTGAAATTGAAATCAGACACACTTAGTATCTTCCTTTATGTTTATTGTTAATTACATATATCGCAGTCTCAAGTTTATGATTCATCTTTCGTCAAAAATTTTGAAAATTATCATGGAACCTTCTATATTTTTAATTTTATAGATTTTAATGAATGATTAGACATTTAAAAATTGTGTGTAGTTGCACTTAGCTTTAGATATGTTTGATGATTGTTTGATTTATTTAGTTACTATAAAGGATTAGTGTTATTATTTTTACTCTTTTACAATATTCTTACAATACTCTTTTACAATATTTTTACTCTTCAGCTCCCACTCTTATTTTTCTTGCAATATTACATTTCTATATCTCCAATTTAACCCCAACCTAACTTCTCCTAATACTTCTAACTTGTATGCAGACTCAAGAAAATTCATTTAATAATTTTTTTTTTGGATCTTCATAAATCTTCCTAAACAGAAACAAGAATATTTTAATTAGAGTTTGATCTATCACCATACTTTTTGTAGTCATCTCCCCAAGATATACATCTAAAGGACTAAGCAATACTCGTTTTAGAGGGCAAAAGCGGCAGCGAGAATGAGGGTGTCTTGTTTTAAGAAATTATATGTTTTTTTCTCGTGGTATCTTTTTCAGTGAACAGCGAGGTTGGAGGATTAATTATAGCATCTGAGAATACGAACTGCAGGCGGACATAATAGTTGTTTTATACCATGACTTTATTCATGTAGAGTCCCCTTATTCAGTAAGCTTACCTCAAAATCATGGACCATAGATAATAAATCATCTAGACGACACAACTCCAAAAGAGTTTCCTTTTTAAATTTTTTTAAAGATGTTTATTCTAAGTAGCGATTAAACTTGGATTTCCAAGGAACAACTTTTCTAGAAAATCAACAATCTAGCATAATAATTATTAAATTATCTCAGATTGTTAAAGAGTTAAAAATAGATAAAATTATCAAAAAGTTAAAAATTAATAAAAGTATAAGTTGAATAGAGCACTTCAATGAAATTAGAGATTTTTTTTTTAACGGGAGTCCACAATATTTAGCCGAATAGTTTTCATCTCCCGGCACACCACTAACTATGGGTTCGTTTAGCCTTAGCAATCAGGAAACAACTTCCACGAACCGCTAACAATGGGCTCACACGGAAAAGCCATAAAAAGGAAATGGGTAGAGGTGCAAATCCCTAATCCTGTGTCATATTATTCAAAATTTCATATAAATTCCACAAAAATTAAAAAGATAAAATTATTCAGTCAAACATATAATAAATATCATTTACTATCTTGACTGATGTAAACGTACCAAGATATAGAGTTATAATATATTTTTTTTAAGAAAAGTTGATAAATCTACCTAAATATTTAGGAAAATTAAGAAAATAGACAAATTTAGGGGTCTTGTTTGAAAAATGGACATGTTCTGAAATATTTTCATCCCATAGACACTTTTATGTCTAAAAGACAAAAACACCCCTGTCCTAAAATAAATTCCCAAAAGCTTTGTTATTCCATATCCTTAGGCCAAATTTGAAGAAAGACAGTAAAGCAAAACAAAGAATAACGAAAATCAGTAACAGATCGAATTATATACCTTAAAAATAGGTTATGTATATGAACTAAGGGTAGAGATAGTGCCGTCTGTGTGAAAAAATACTGAAAATTGGCTGTCGGTGTGCAAAAATGGGTTTTCGCAGTCGAAGGTCGAAGAAGAAGACTGTGTTCGAGTGTCTTCGAGTGTCGTCGAGTGTAGTCGAGTGTCGAGAAGTTCTGTCGGGACCGAATCTCGACAAGTCTGATGGTTGTTTCGAGTGTCTCGACATTGCGTCAATTCTAGGTTCGAGTGTCACGAGTTCGAGTTCCGTCGAGGGTCTTGTGGATTGTCGAAAGTTCATGTATCGCGTGTCGAGAGTCGAGTGTCGGACCTGTAGATGTCTCGAACCTTGCAAGTCGAGTGTTTCGAGAGTCGTCGAGATTATTGTTGTCAAGCTTTCGAGTAAGCGCGTCGAGTGTACAAGTTATTCGAGTTCGAGTGTCGTGTCACATATGTCGACTCTCGAAACACTCGACATGCATGGTTCGAGACATCTACAGGTCTGTTCCCCGCGTCCGACACTCGACTCTCGACACGCGACACACGAACTTTCGACAATCCACATGACCCTCGACGGCACTCGAACTCGCGACACTCGAACCTAGAATTGACGCAATGTCAAGACACTCGAAACAACCATCGGACTTGTCGAGATTCGATCCCGACAGAACTTCTCGACACTCGACAACACTCGAAGACACTCGAACACAGTCGTCTTCTTCGACCTTCGACTGCGAAAACCCATTTTTGCACACCGACAGCCAATTTGCAGCTTTTTTTCACACAGACGGCACTATCTCTACCCTTAGTTCATATACATAACCCATTTTTAAGGTATATAATTCGATCTGTTACTGGTTTTCGTTGTTCTTTGTTTTGCTTTACTGTCTTTCTTCAAATTCGGCCTAAGGATATGGAATAACAAAGCTTTTGGGAATTTATTTTAGGACAGGGGTGTTTTTGTCTTTTAGACACAAAAGTGTCTATGGGATGAAAATATTTCAGAACATGTCCATTTTTCAAACAAGGCCCCTAAATTTGTCTATTTTTTCAATTTTTCCTAAATATTTCCGATGTTTTAAATAATTTTGATTATGTGCAAGCAATTAGCAGATATGTTTCAAAGATGATAAAATTTGAAGATGCAACCGATTAATATTTCTATAAAAATCTTATATGTAATAAGAAAAATAATATATTTCCTAATTATAATTAAATATCTTCCCACCTCTATCATCCAAAGCTAACAAAATCATATTCAACTATCAAATTATTTCTTTCTTGATTAAGTGAGAATATTTTTTTAGAGAGTCAATAATAATTTATCAAAATCAAATGAATAAGTCCTAAGTAAAAAAAAAAAAAAGAGAATTTGATTCACCATCTTTATTATTAATCTATATTATATTGACTAGAGAGAGAGACAGACGAGAAGAGATTAAAAAAAAAAATCAATTTACATGGAGTATAATCAAAAGATAAAAAAATAAAAATAGTATAATTTATAAATTGAAGTTGAATTTCTGAGTAAAGAGATACCTATTTGAAAGTCTTGTCTTCTTGGAAGATCTTTGATAAGATTATTTCCCTTTTCTAACTTCTTTGATAGTTCCTTCTTCTCCCTTATACTTCTCTTCTATCATTCAATATTGTTTTCCTTTTGGAGTATCTCGAACATAATATATATTTGACTAGTTGTTTTCATATATCAAAAAAAAAAAAGCAAATTTTATACCTTTTTCAAGGTGAAAATCTTTAAATCCATAGGTCTATCAGAGTAGATCCAAAAAAGATTGTCTTTGATACTTCCTTCCTCTCCCTTATAACCTCATTCTTCCACTATTCAATATTGTTTTCCTTTTGAAGTATCTCGAACATCTTATGTATTTGACCAATCGTTTTCATATATGAAACAAATGTACAAGTTTTATACCTTTTTAACGTGAAATTCTCTAAATATGTGGGTTCAACGAGAGCAGACCCAAAAAAGGATTCAAAATAATTTTTTACTCCAACATGTTTAATAAATAAATCTACATGATTTTTGTAATCATTTCTATCTAAAATGAGAGGAAAATGTTATAAAGTAAGCATATAATCTTGTGGCTCCACATCAGCGCCAGTATGATGCACATGCCACACAATTGGTCGATTACGTCTTTATAGAGAGGATATTTCCCTTCTATGGTGGATTCGTTAAACGGTTCAGATATCAAGGCAGAGTATGTATCTCTTTTAATTAATAAATATTTTACTATTTGAGTATTACATACAATTTCAAGGCTATATTTTAGCTTTTACATACAACGACTAATTGACATGACTTAATGATAAGTTACCATATTGTTTGATACATTATAATTAATATTATTTTAAATTATATCATGGGTATAATTTAATAATACTTGAGATTAAAAAAAAAAAACTAAAGAGGTTATATGCCACACACTTAAACAAATTAATAAATCTAACGTTCCCTTCTCTAAGTAGTCTCATTTTCGGTAAATAACACTTACATAAAGACCCCAAAAATCAATCTACGATGTTGAAAAACGTAAATGGAACTCAAAAGAAAAAAAAATCTAATTTAATTGTTAAGTCTAGAATTACAATTGATATCAAAATCAATTTATGACTCAATGATGTGAGTAACAAAATCTCGTGAGTACATGATTTCGACAAGATGAGACCATTACAGTTCATCACATCTCACATCAATTTAAAAAGATGTTGAGCTTGTTCATAAACTTTTCTTCTCCTCTCTTTAGAAAAAGATGTTAATGAATTGTCTTAGGACGACAACTACTCAGAAAAACTTCTCTCTTTATGGGCAAAGTGTTTTTCTTGAAACGATTAATGCTCCATATGATATGTCCAAAAAACCAAACCAATTATGAATTTTTTGGGTTGAAAAGGAATACACCATGTAACTCGTTTGAAATCATATACTTAGCTCTTTTATACTCAATATAAATAACATATATTGTAGCCTCAAGATTAAGATTCATCTTTCATTGAACCGGTTTTAAATTTATCATGAAACATTCTAATTATTCATTTTAATGAACAATAAGAGGTTCCATGATAATTTTTAAAACCTTCAAATTAAGAGAATGTAATTACCTCTAATTTAATGACTATGCGGTTTATTTAGACATTAAAAATGATTTGAATAATTATTATGAATTTTTAGGAGATTCTTAAATTTCGTTGTCACTTGAATTTTTATAGGGATTAATTTTTTTGAAAGAAAATCTAATTGAGTTTTTATAATTTTAGTACTCGATTAGTAAATATGAAAAATTTTATAATTATTGAGAAATTTTCTTTGGATGAAACTTACGGCGTTAGCCTCACCAGTATAGCCTAAACTTAGTGCAAAATGGGCTCCCCACACCCATCTGATAATTATGGTTTTGTTGGGCCTTAGACTTAGGGCATGACCCGTTAACAGTGGACTAACAATTTCGCATAGCAAAACTTAGGGTTATTGTCATAGACCTCCTCTATCTTTTGGCTTTATTTCATCAATATGGACTATTTGTATTTTTTCATAAATTTAGTCCATATGTTTTATAAAAGTCATCATAAACATCCCTTCTTTTAACTTAACCGTTAGTTGACGTCATCTTTCCGTCCAAATACCGTGCAATTACTTAAATGCTCTTAAAAAAATTCTTAAATTAAATGGGTTATTATCATGGACCTCCCCTACCTTTTGGCTTTATTTCATCAATATGGACCGTTTGCATTTTTTCATAAATTTAGTCCCTATGTTTTACAAAAGTCATCACAGACATCCCGTGCAATTACTTAGATACCCTTAAAAATTTTTAAATTAAATAATTTCAATTAAAAATTAAATAAAAAATTTCAAAAGTAAGCCAACAAGCCAGCAACCCAGAAACATAGTTATGTGTGACGATAACATGAAACATAACATGAACGAATTAAACTATTCATGTTCATGTTATCGTCATTATTCTTAAATTAAATTGGTAGTAAATAAAACGAATGAAATTGTCAAGACAACCCCTGAAAAAAATCCAATCACTATCACCACAAACCTAAAATCCAAGCTCACACCCCAACTTCAACATCCCGCAAGCCAACAAACCAGCAACCCAAAAACGAACACCACCACCTCAAGAACTCAGTCACTGTCACCAACAACAGAAGAACAAAAACAACTCATTAATTAAAATAAATAAAATCATAAAGAAATTAAAACCCATTTCATAAAAAACAATTTTTAAATTAGAGAGAGAAAGGTAGTGTGATTGTTGGGTTAGAGAGAGAAAGGTGGTGGTGGAGGAGGAGGACGATGAAGAAATTGATTTTTGGTTCGAATCGCCATGCTACCTGTTTTTTAGTTTATTTTGTGTATTTAGCAGAAGAATAAGAGGTGTAATATCATTATGTTGTTAGTTCAATGTCCAAAAGTTAGCTTGGCTAGGTGGTTGAGGGCAGGTTGGAGTATAAGAAGTCCTGGGTTTGAATCCTTATGTCACTAGCTTCATACTACATTAATTGTAACAGAAGGGATGTCTGTGATGACTTTTGTAAAATATATGGACTAAATTTATGAAAAATGCAAAACGGTCCAATGGTCCATATTGATGAAATACTACCAAAAGGTAAGGGAGGTCCATGACAATAACCCAATTTTAAATATTTAAATGACGATCTTACCCTTTGAGATTTAACTTATTTACTAACATTTAACCGGAAAGTTAACGGAAGGGAGGTATGTGATGACTTTCAAAAAACGTAGGGACTAAATTAATGAAAAAATGCAAACGGCCTATATTGATCAAATAAGTCCAAAAGGTAGGGGAGGTCTGTGACAATAACCCGCAAAACTTATGACAAGTAAAAGCGGGAAAAAGCAAATCCCTAACCCTAATCCTATCGTATGATTCAAGATTTCTTCAAATGACCCCTAAATAATTAAAAATAAAAATTATTAATTCCAAACATATATAATACAAATGTATCAAGACTTATGAATCAAACTTTTTTTTTACTTGAAAATTTTATAAATCCATCTAAACATTTTAAATGTCTGCAAGCAAATATGTTTCAGAGATGGTAAATATTAAAGATGTAATGGATGAATTTCTATAAACATCTTATATATTGCGGAAAATAATATATTCCATAATTAGGATTCAGCATCTTCCTACCTTCAACATAACCATAAGATGATCATATTCAACTAATATATTCTTTCTTTTTTTTTTTATCAAGTGGCAATATTTTCTAAAGAGTCAACAATTAGTTTATGAAAATCGAATGAGTAAGTCTTCAGCAAATAGAAGAATTTGATTTACCATCTTAGTTATTTAAATATACTATGTTGACTAAAAGAGAGAGATGAGATTTGGAAAAAAAATCAACAATCAAGAGATACAAAACGAAAACCGTTATAATTTTCAAATTGCGGATGAATTGCAAGAAATGAAATACCTATTTGAAAGTACTCTTGTCTTCTTGGAAATTAAATGAATAAGTCTTAAATCAAAAGAAGAATTTGATTCACTGTCTTTATTATTTATCTATACTATATTGACTAGAGAGAGGGTGCAACAAGGGAGAGAAAGGAAAAAAAACCCATCAATGTACATGGAATATAATCAAAAGATACAAAAATAAAAGTAGTATAATTTATATATTGAAGTTGAATTGCAAGTAAAGAGATACCTATCTGGAAGTCCTGTCCTCTTGGAAGATCTTTGACAAGATTATTTCCATTTTCTTCTTTGATTCTCTTTTCTTCTTCCTTGTTAGTTTTAACCTTAATTCTCCATCATTCAAATCTATTTGGAAGTATACCGAACATCTTCTGGAATATGCATTTGACTAATTATTTTCATATGTCAAGAAAAAAATAACAAGTTTTATACTTTTTTAAGAAGGTAAAAATCCCTATATATGTGTTTGACTAGATCATCGAGCATAAAATGGATTGAAATAAATTTTTATTCTAAAATTTTTAATAGATATATTTATTTAATAGATAATATTACATTTACAACTTATTTACAATCAACTCTCCCTATAATATGATAAAATTATTATATCATCTATTGTAACTTTATTTTTTTATTTCTTCAATAAATCTTTTTCAACTCAAATTATAAGAAATTAGCTGTCAAATTTAGTTGTAGACATAACATTACTTCTATTTAATTATTTGCAAGCTTATCTATTTGTTATCTATTAGGAAAGGAAGTCAATCATAGTGTTGCCATCCAATCATGTCGCTTCTCGTCAATGCATGTGCGATACACACATCACACAATTGGTTGATTACGAGGTTGTAGGGAAGATTTTTAGGGTTTCTCTTAACTAAGTAGACACGTTTTAGGTAAAGGACACTTAAATGCAGCCTAAAAACCAATTTTTATAAGGTTGAAAAATCTTACATGATGGTCAAAACAAATAAAATCTATTTCAATTGCTATAATCTACACGAAGTGAGCTTGTCATCATTATTGAAGTAACAAAAACCCTTATAAGGATGTAAGGCCCAAAGGAAGTGAGGTTTGTTACATCTCACATCATTAGAAAAATAAATTTTTTGATAATTCATTCGATATAGTTTTTCAAGTATCCAAACATCTTGTTCAATATATATTTAACCCATCATTTTTATGTTTAACTAAAAAAAAAAAAAAGAGTTTTGCATCCTTTTAAGGTGAAAATCTCTAAATCTATGGGTTTAACCAAAACATACCTCATCCATGCATGCTCTTCCTATTTGACTAATCATTTTCATATATAAAAAAAAAAGAGTTTTATACCTTTTTAAGGTGGAAATCTCTAAATCGAATCTAATTAAAGCAAATATAAAAATGATTAAAAATAAATTTTTATTCTGGCTTGTCTATTGAATTATTTATAAGCATATCTATCTAATATGAGGGAAAGCCGGTCAATAATTGTAATGCCCATTGGGCTTAAGTGAAAAAGGCCTAACCCAGCCCAAGAATATTTTACAAAAAATAAGAGAAGGGAGTAGGGATGGCAAACCAACCCGGCTGGAGCTAGAGACCTAGAAAACTCGGTCATCCGGGGCTGGGGAATTACCCGAAAAATCGGGGTAATTGGCCTGGGCTGGGGTAGGAATTTTCTGCCCGGTCGGGGCCAGGGAACCGGGATTGAACCCAGGGTGTGTAATTAAATTAAAAAATTTTATCAATTTAATCCATAAAATTTATATTCTTAAATATAACCCCTTAAACGACATCCTCTATTGTCTACAATTCACTTGACATTTGCTTTAACCTGCAAATACAAAATCGTTATAGTTAAATATGATGCAAAAAGGCAAAAAAAACAAAGCTAAAACAAGCAACCTGCTAAAACGCTCGACAAAACTCGACGAGCTCGATAGCGCTCAACACGACTCGACATGTAAGTGTCGAGTGTCGGATTCATCATCCGACACTCGATGTCTTCGAAAATAGACTGATACCGAGTGTCAGTTATGAATCCGACATGACTCGACATGTAAGTGCCGAGTGTCGAATGGCTAGTGTCGAGTGTCGGATGATGCATCCGACACTTGATATCTTCAAAAATAGTCTAATATCGAGTGTCAGTTGTGAATCTAACACGACTCGACATGTAAGCGTCGAGTGGCTAGTGTCGAGTGTCGGATGATGCATCCGACACTCGATATCTTCAAAAATAGACTGATATCAAGTGTCGGTTGTGAATCTGACACGACTCGACATGTAAGTGTCAAGTGTCATAATCACTCGACATGCAAGTGTCGAGTGTCGAATTCATCATCCAACACTCGATATCTTCGAAAATAGACTGATATCGAGTGTCGGTTGTGAATCCGACACGACTCAATATGTAAGTGTCGAGTGTCGAATGATCGTGTCGAGCTCTATCGAGCGCGTCGAGTTTTACTGAGCGTTTTGGTAATTTGCTTGTTTTAGCTTTGTTTTTTTGCAACCTGGGTTTTGATCCCAGGTTATTGGAAAATCCGGACCCGCCTAGGGTCCCCCGGCCTCGGCCCCGAAAAAAAAATCGAATGAATTTCTAGGGAACGGGTTCGCAATTGATGGCCGGGGCCGGGGCCAGGGACCATCGGTCGCAGCCCCGGATTTTACCATCCCTAGAAGGCAGAGACAGAAAACGGAAAAAAAAAGAAAGAAAAATCTAGAGAGAAGAGAAGAAGACAGACGCGAGAATGGGGAGAGAGCTCAAGGGAAGTGGCAAATTTTGGAGGATTTTAAGGGCCTTGTCAAGGTAATTCCTTCATCTTTAACTTAAATTAGATTCAATATTTTGATTCCTACCTATAGATACAAATTTTACAGGAGTTATTTAACATTTGAAAAACTTTTTGGGAGAGAAGATAGAGAGAGAAGGAAGAACAATGATGAAATTGGAAGTATTATTCAAGGTATTTCACATTCTTGTTGATTTTTATTGAATTTGTTTAAAGGAATGTTAAGTTTTGATGATAATGACAGAAATCTAAGGTTCTATGAACAGTATCATTTCCGAAAATTTCTGCAAATTGTTGGCTTTGAATCTGATTCTCAAATTTATATATGTTAAAACAAACATCATAAGGATTTATTTAAAGTTAGATTCACTGAAAAATGTTGAGTATTCAATTTTATATAAATTTTTGAATTTTACTGTTTACTACTGGAAATTCAGTTTTTCTGCAGAAAATCAGTTTTGGGTAAGTTATTTGAAGCACTTAGAGGTCTTCAAAAATTATGAAATTTGGGATACGAGTTTATCTATATGTCTAATTTAAATCTACAGAGTTTTGTGATTTTAAGAATTTAGTACAAATTATCATGTATTTTAGAAAAGGAAGAGGTCAGTTATGGAAACGAATATACATAATTTTTGTGTCCAAAAACATGAAGATTTTGAGATACCTAATGAATATAGAACACTATGAAATTTTAGATGGTATTAGATATGTATGTATAGAAGGTCTGTATAAAATTTTAGACCATTTTGACAAGTCTATTATTTATTAAAAATCAGAGACCAAGAACTGCTCTGTTAAAGAAGTTTAGAAATAGAGTTAATTTAGGATTCATTGGATTAAGATATGGAGTTGGATATTATGAATTTTAAACATTCAAGCTGACTATGAATTGAATATGATGTGATGAGCTTTTTTATGATGTTAGGACAAGGAAGGATTAATTCTTTGTTGAAGGATGTGGCTAGCTAAGTGGAAAGTTGACTTTGGAATCAATTGCGAGCTAACCGAGTTGTGCAACAAAATTAGTGAGTGGAAAAGTATTTTATTTTATGGGTTATAATGATTTCTTTGAATGTTATTTTTATGGATATTTTAGAAAGTTTAGAGAGAGTAGAAAATTTATTTTTCTGGATAATTAAGAAATATGTTTTAATATTTACTTGGTTATGTTTATTTAGCATTTTATAGAATTTTTGAGAATTGTAGCAAATTTAGAAGAATTCAAGTTAGTCTCTTTAGTATTTCTTGAGGGTATATAGACCTATTTGGTATACTTGCTTTCAATTATTAAGATGTTTCAAAGCTAGTTTTCAAAATGGTTGTAGACATGAATTTTAGTTTTAAAATTAGTTTTTGAACAAAGATATAACATTTAGAAAAGAAAAATCAGATTTTATAATTGAAGTGCATTTTAGTTTTCTGAAAGTTATAATTCGTAAATTTAAAGAAAGTGTGAAAGCATGAATATTTAAAGTTTTCATAGTCATTTGACTCAATGATTTCTTAAAATATTTAGAAATTTCCTTTTAAATGTTTGTCTTGGATTAATTCAAATAATACAAATATTTTCAGTTTTAGCTTACATAAGATTTTCAGATTTTGATAAATTGCTTGAAAAGAGAAATTTTAACATATAAAGCAGTTTTTCAATGAAATCAGTTTTTAATAAAAATAACAAAGTGTAATTATGTTATACTAAGCTAGTACCCATATACTCAAATAGTTATTCATATCACTTAGAAAGTGGTATAGATAGAGGCATTTGGGGTCTGTTTAGACACACATAGAGGCTTTGGGCCGTGTGATATGGGTGCTTTAGCCTTTTGGGGGCAGCTCTGCGAATGCGTATGACTAGTATAGCGGGCCTTGCGATGTTAGATCTCGTCAGGTATAGATAACTCTGCCTGTGCGATGTGAGATCTCGTCGAGTAGGATCAGACAGCTTAAGGGCCACCTATTTAGTATATCAGTACGAGTTTTAAATATTTATATGAATTAAGAAAAGTATTAATAAAAGAAAGATGCTTAGCAAATTTTTATAAAATTTATCTAAAATTTTTAGAAAGAATTTTACTATGATAGTTTATATACTCTCAACAGCTTTATTATTTTATAGTTTTATGAAAACTAAAGCATAATTCTTCTCATGAGTTATATAAGTTTTTTTTTAAAGAAGATTTGTACGAAAAATTATGCATTTTATTTTAAATCACATTTGAATAAATGTTTTAGCGTGGTCATCAATAGCATCTTTATTATATGATTGAAGATGATTATTTTATTGTTTTACGTATGGACAACAAAAGTAGTATTTTGATAAATTTAGTCTTTCAATAGTTATTTATTTTAAAGTTTTATGACATTTTAGATGATATTAAAGTTATGGATTATAAAGACTATTTTTTTATATAAAGCAAAGATTTATTTTATAATAATATATCTTTATCCCCACTCACTGAGTTTTATAATCACCTCATTGTTTTTATTTTTCTTTCGTTATAAAATTCCAATTCCCAACCCCCCCCAGGTGAAAGCAAAAATGTGATCTAGTTAGAAAGTCTGGAGGCCCAGCCACGTGATGGTGCAAGGGTGTGTTAAGGTTGTAATAATTATATGGTTAGAAAAATTTTATTTGTGGTTGTAATGGGAATTATTTCAAGTTTGTTTCATGAGAAAGACAAGAATTAAGAAACAGTTCGTAGTCCACAGTTTTAAGCATGATTTGCCCATGTAGCTAGGGGCGGGTCGTGTTAATTTGGTATCAGAGCATGGTTAGGATTCTGTAGACTCTTACTGTGTCAAATAGAAGTATTTGCTTTGGAAAGATGTAGTTGTCTGTGGAAGCACCATCAAGCTTAGACGTGGCAGCCTTATATGAACATACTTGGAGAAAAAAATTGGTTTAGCCCTAGTAGCTCAAAGAGAGATTAGTTAGTTATGACTTAGTTATGACGTTGGATACTTATCTTAGAAATTTGTTGCTTACCTAACTGTTTTATGATGTAGTTGTTTGTTCTATGTTAGTATTTTGAGTTGTTAAGATTTAAACAAAAATATTCGATATAAGGCTAGATGCTTTTATCAAGCACTGTGAATTAGAGGATTTATGTATAGCTTAATTTTTGAGTTATGTTAGTGCTATGAATTGTAATGATTTTCATATGAAAACTGAGATTATATGAAGAACTGAGTTATGAAAATTGTAATTTGATGAATTACATGGTATATGCTATTTTAGAATGCAAGGTATACTGAGGAGGAATTTAGAAACTTATTATTTGCTTCGATGATTTTTATGATAATTGAGTTATGCATGATATGTAGTATATGATGACATAAGATGATTGAAGCTTTTACTTTGAAGCACTAAGTTTTGAGAGTAGTAAGTTGCGATATGAGCATGCATTGAATGTTAATGACATAATGCCTAGAGCATATCTTTACATAGTAGTGTGACATGATGAAAAAAAAAGTGAAGATGAAGTATTTAGTATAGATTCTATTATTGATGAGATAGTGATCAAGATTTTAGAGGTTGTGAAAGTACTTGTGTGGAGCCTAGAATTTATGTTCTTGGTATATTGTCAAAAGTGAGTCATTGGAGCTTTAGTCCAACTTATGTGATATATATGGACAAGTATCTTACCAAAGAAATAAGTGTAATATAGAAGGATCTAAGTGGCTCAATAAGACAATATAAGGTTGGCTTTGCTTAGTTATGAAAGTGGAACTATATCAATGTCATGACCTAACTAAGATTTTGAATCATGTGAGATAGTTTTGAAAAGAAGTGATTTGTATGGTTATAAGTTATGACGTTTTCATGTTATTTATATGACGAAGAGGGCTTTGAGGTAGTAAGTTAGATTTCCAAGTGATATTTCAATATATGCATATATTTATATTTGACAATGTGCCGAGGGAACTATATCTATTCTATACATTATGGTATGAAAGTGGACTCTTTATCTTGTCTAGATTTTGACGTGATTATTTGATTCAGCTTATGGTTATGAATGGGTGTACAATATGTTTTGCAATAACAGTTATAAGTTTTTATATGTTATTAGTAAAAAGTTGAATTATTATTGTTGGATTTGTGATGAACTAAGCATTTAAAGAGTTTGAGACTAATGATATTATGTTAGAAGTCTATGGCGATTGAGTTGAGATAAGGACAAGAGTCCATGAAAAAGTTAAGTTGATGGAAATACATATAGGGCATGTTGTTGGTGTTGATGTTATTATAATTATAATAATTATTATTATTTTCAAATGATTTGCAAGTTGGTTAAGTTTGAAAGGCAAATGATATTCTGTCAGATTTTTATTGATGTTTTTTCATAGATGCATCCATGGTCTTTTATACAAGTTATGGAATCATGTAAGATTCTTACAAGTGCTTTAACAAGTTTGTGCAGTAGAAGTATAAAGAGTGTGTCTTTAGTAATGACTTATCCAGGTTATTGCTTTCTTTTGGAGCGTCGGGATCTTAAGGATAGCAATAGCTAGGATACGTCATGCCAATTTGGCAACTCATTAATTGATTTTAAGAAGTAAAAATATGTTTAGAAGAAGTTAAGAAAGAAGTTGTTACACTTATAAGTCAAAAGAATTGGGAATTGGTCTTCGTAACCTAGAGACAGATGTTCATTCACATGGAAGGTGAAATATTCTTACAGCAATCAGAGACTAATTCTTCTTTTGTGAGAAATCAAGGTTGGAGCATATTGAAATGATTCTTGGTAGTGAATGAAGAAATAGAACAGTCATGTTACATGATTCTCAAAGTGTATGATATTATATAGGTCTTGTTATATAGTACTACATGAATATGTTCTAGCACTTAGACACTTTAGACCTTTTACAAATTTCGAGGACGAAATTTCTTTTAAGAGGGTAGTGTTGTAATGCCCATTAGGCTTAAGTGAAGAAGGTCCAACCCAGCCCAAGAATATTTTACAAAAAATAAAAGAAGGGAGAGACAGAAAACGGAAAAAAAAGAAAGAAAAATCTAGAGAGAAGAGAAGAAGACAGACGTGAGAAGGGGGGGAGAGCTCAAAGGAAGTGGCAAATTTTGGAGGATTTTGAGGGCCTTGTTAAGGTAATTCCTTCGTCTTTAACTTAAATTAGATTCAATATTTTGATTCCTACCTATAAATATGAATTTTAGAGGAGTTATTTAACATTTGAAAAATTTTTAGAGAGAGAAGATAGAGAGAAAAGGAAGAACAATGATGAAATTAGAAGTATTATTCAAGATATTTCACATTCTTGTTGATTTTTATTGAATTTGTTTGAAGGAATGATAAGTTTTGATGATAATGATAGAAATCTAAGGTTCTGTTAACAGTATCATTTTCAAAAATTCCTGCAATTTGTTAGCTTTGAATCTGATTCCCAAATTTATATATGTTAAAATAGACATCATAAGGATTTGTTTAAAGTTGGATTCACTGAAAAATGTTGAGTATGCAATTTTATATAAATTTTTGAATTTTACTGTTCACTACTGGAAATTCAGTTTTTCTACAGAAAATCAGTTTTTGGTAAGTTATTTGAAGTATCTAGAGGTCTTCAAAAATTATGAAATTTGGGATAAGAGTTTGTATATATGTCTAGTTTATATCTACAGAGTTTTGTGATTTTAGGAATTTATCACAAATTATCATGTTTTTTAGAAAAGGGAGAGGTCAGTTATGGAAACGAATATATAGAATTTTTGTATCTGAAAACATGAAGATTTTGAGGTACCTATGAATATAGAACGCTATGAAATTTTATATGGTATTAGATATGTATGTGTAGAAGGTTTGTATAAAATTTTAGACCATTTTGACAAGTCAATTATTTATTAAAAATCAGAAAACAAGAATTGCTCTGTTAAAGAAGTTTGGAAATAGAGTTAATTAGGATTGATTGGATTAAGATATGAAGTTGGATATTAGGAATTTTAAACATTCAAGTTGATTATGAATTGAATATGATGTGATAAGCTTTTTTATAATGTTAGGACAAGGAAAGATTAATTCTTTGTTGAAGGATGTGGCCAGCTAGGTGGAACGTTGACTTTGGAATCAATTGCGAGCTAACTAAGTTGTGTAACCAAATTAGTGAGTAGAAAAGTATTTTATTTTATGGGTTATAATGATTTCTCTGAATGTTATTTTTATGGATATTTTAGAAAGTTTAGAGAGAGTAGAAAATTTATTTTTCTGAATAATTAAGAAATATGTTTTAATATTTACTTAGTTATGTTTATTTAGCATTTTATAGAATTTTCGAGAAATTTAGCGAATTTAGAAGAATTCAAGTTAGTCTCTTTAGTATTTCTTGAGGGTAGATAGACATATTTGGTATACTTGCTTCAATTATTAAGATGTTTCAAAACTAGTTTTCAAAATGGTTGTAGACATGAATTTTAGTTTTAAAATTAGTTTTTAAACAAAGATATAACATTTGGAAAAGAAAAATCAGATTTTATATTTGAAATGCATTTTATTTTTCAGAAAGTTATAATTCATAAATTTAAAGAAAGTGTGAAAGCATGGATATTTAAAGTTTTCATAGTCATTTAACTCAATGATTTCTTAAAGTATTTAGAAATTTCCTTTTGAATGTTTTTCTTGAATTAATTCAAATAATACAAATATTTTCAGTTTTAGCTTGCATAAGATTTTCAGATTTTGATAAATTGCTTGAAAAGAGAAATTTTAGCATATAAAGCAGTTTTTCAATGAAATCAGTTTTTAATAAAAATAAGAAAGTGCAGTTATGTTATACTAAGCTAGTACCCAGATACTCAAACCGTTATTCATATCACTAAGATAGTGATATAGATAGAGGCCTTTTGGGCCTGTTTAGACACACATAGAGGCTTTGGGCCGTGTGATATGGGCGTTTTAGCCCTTTGGGGGCAGCTCTGCGTATGCATATGACTAGTATAGCAGGCATGTGCGATGTTAGATCTCGTCAGGTACAGATAACTCTGCCTGTGTAATGTAAGATCTCACCAGGTAGGATCGGACAGCTTAAGAGGCACCTGTTTAGTATATCAGTACAAGTTTTAAATATTTATATAAATTAAGAAAAGTATTGATAAAAGAAAGATGCTTAGCAAATTTTTATAAAATTTATCCAAAATTTTTAGAAAGAATTTTACTATGATAGTTTATATACTCTCAACAGCTTCATTATTTTATAGTTTTATGAAAATTAAAGCATAATTCTTCTCATAAGTTATATAAGTTTCTTTTTAAAAGAAGATTTGTACGGAAAGTTATGCATTTTGTTTTAAATCACATTTGAATAAATGTTTTAGCATGATCATCAATAGCATCTTTATTATATGATTGAAGATTATTATTTTATTATTTTAAGTATAGACAACAAAAAGTAATATTTTGATGAATTTTGTATTTTAATAGTTATTTATTTTAAAGTTTTATGACATTTTAGATGATATGAAAGTTATGGGTTATAAAGACTATTTTTTACATAAAGCAAATATTTATTTTATAATAATATAATCTTTTTATATTTATTTACAAATATATCTTTATCCCCACTCACTGAGTTTTATACTCACCTCTTTGTTTTAATTTTTCTTTCTTTTTAAAATTCACCCCCCCCCCCCCCCCCCCCCCCTCTCTCCAAAGGTGAAAGCAAAAATGTGATCTAGTTAGAAAGTCTAGAGGTCTAGCCATGTGATGGTACAAGGATGTGTTAAGGTTGTAATAGTTATATGGTTAGAAAAATTTTATTTGTGGTTGTAATGAGAATTATTTCAAGTTTGTTCCATGAGAAAGATAAGAATTAAAAAACAGTTAGTAGTTCACAATTTTAGGCATGATTTGCTCGTGTAGTTAGGGGCGGTTCGTGTCAATAATTGTTGCATCCAGTCGTGCGGCTTCGCATCAATGAGCATGTGATTTACGCATCATAGAATTCGCTGATTACATGGCTGTAAGGAAGATTTTTCCTTGCTATGGATGAATTTATTAAGAATTTAGATTTCGAGGTAGAATATATATCCCTTCGTGAAAATTTTACCATGTGAGTAGTGCAACCATTCCAACGCTATTATTTTTGTTTGTCACTCAATGGTGTGAGGCAATAGAAACCTGTATGGAAGACGTGAGATCGAAAGAAGACAGAGTTCGTTATGTCTCAGAATTGTTAGAAAAAGGGATTTTCAAATAATTTGTAAAATATGATTCTTAACTAAGTAAATTCATTTTGCGTGTACAATGCATAAATCCAAGAAAATCTTTGAAGGCCGTTTTGTCGACGGTTACAATTTTAATAACCTTACATGTAAGAAGCATAATGCAATATTGCCCTGGTATACGAGCACAATTAATATAAAGTGGCACAACAATGAGCATGCCATATAGTGGTGGCAATTTTCGACACGACACGCGAACACGACTTGACACGACACGGGTTTAAGCGGGTTTGGGTTTTGGCATATTCGTGTTCGTGTCGTGTTCGTGTCGAAGATGTCAACCCATTTAATAATCATGTTGTGTTCGGGTTGAGAGTCTTCAACATGTGAACACGATTATGACACGACACGATTATTACACGAACACGATTATCATACGAGTAATACGAATAACACGAATACATATTATACACGATTGACACGATAATACGATTAACACAAATATTGACACGAACACGATTATGACACGAGTAACACGAATAACACGAATACATATTATACACGATTGACACGATAACACGATTAACACGAATATTGACACGATTACATATTAAATTTAAAAATACTAAACTTTTTACACATTTTAGTCCCTACATGTATCCAAATTTTAAAATAAAAATAGAATTTTAAAAATCTAATAAATTTTAAAACTTAGGATATTTTTGTCATTTAACTTGTTAAAAACTTAATTCTGTACATGTAATAATCGTGTTAACAGGTCATAATCGTGTCAATCGGGTCGTGTCAATAATGTAAACGTATCTTAATCGTGTTAGATAGGTTGTGTTCATGTCTAACACGATTACGACCCGTTTTTTATTTGTGTTAGCGTGTCGTGTCGTGTTACCCGTTTAATAATTGTGTCGTGTTCGTGTCGTATCATAGTGACACGAATAATAAACAGGTCGTGTTTGTATTGGGTCAATCTTTATCGTGACACAGCTTGACACGACACGAGCACCACCCGCGAACACCAATCGCCACCCCTAATGCCATATAGTCACAAATTACGTATTTGCATGAGGATCTTTGACCCGTAAATTAAAATTTTAAAATCTTTTTATTATTTACATATCATAATAACTTCATAAATTCAGATGAATTTAGATAAGTAAGGATCTCCTCTCCTAGTTATCTAACCTTAACCTGGTTAATTTATGAAAGATATCTTAAAATCGAATGCCAAATGCGATCAGATTCCATTCACTGACTTGCGTTTTACTATTGCACAAATGGCAACTTGCAGTTGCAGCAAATCTTTCCAATTTCTATACGGATAATGTAATAAATAATTGAATGTGGCTTGTGAATAAAGTTGTAGCTAACTACTGGTTGATTGATTGAGGCAGAATTTTTGGAGCTTAAAAAAATTTTTTATATAAATAAAAATAGAGTAATGCTACTCTTACAAATTACTTATACAAACTCATCCTTACAAACTGACGTGGTATAATATGATTTGATAAATAAATGCAATGATTTGATAAATATATATTCATAATAAATGACATTAATTAACATGGGTAATGTGGCTATCATATAATAATGCCACATCAATTTGTATGTATGAGTTTGTATAAATAGTTTGTATGAGTAGCATTACTCATAAAAATAACTTCTGCAGAATGCAAAAGAGTTCCCCCATCTCTCCGCGGCGTGTCAGTAGTTTCGTAGGACAAGAAACAATAATTGTATACGGAATATTAATGTTTTCGTTTTACAAGTAGTTACAATTTTGTTTTATATTTATATATATATAGTGCTTAATAGTGATTGATTACATATAATACACTCAGGAATTTTTTTTTTCTTTCTTAATTTTTACAAGATATCATAGAGGAAGATACTTTCATATTTCGTATAGAGACTACTTTTTTTAAATATAATTGTGATTGCGATTGCTTCATGTCGTTTTGTTAAAAATATTTAATGTCTCTTGATTGATATATTTTTCCTATTTATATAAAATAGCATTTTGGAGATACATAATACAGTAAATCTCTATAAAGAAGAATGCAAAAGAGATCCCCCATCCCGCTACGGCATATCAATAATTTCATAATACAAGAAACAATAATTGTATATGGAATATTAGTGTTTTTGTTTTACAAGTAGCAACACAATTTTGTTTCATATATAGTGGTTATAGTGATCGATTACATATAAGACACTCAGGAATATTATTTTTTTTCTTTTTTACTTTTTACAAGATATCATAGAGGAAGAAACTTTCATATTTCGTGTACAGACTACTTCATTATTTAAATATGATTGTGATTGTGATTGTGATTGCTCCATGTCGATTCGTTAGTAAAATATTTAAGGTTCTAGCCTTAAACTTGTTAGTCTCAAAACACTGTGATGCTCATATTGATAGGTTCGTAGATATATATGTCTTTTAATTAAATGCTTATCAACTTTAATGGGATAATCAGGACTTGTAAATTAGCCTAAACTTGTCTTTCTTTCCTATCATAGGCAAGCAGTTTTTAGGCTTTGAGTAGTTACTATAATCTTTGATAGTTGGACTCTAATACTTCATTTATTTCTGTAATATTATAATTCTATATTACTTTTGAACAGAAATGAAATTCATCTATACCATGTCTAGTTTTTATAATTTTTTAGAAAAAAAAGGGAAATAAGATCAAACTTTACAATATAGACATACTGTTGTTTAACTCTTTTTTTTATTACATAATGTCTCTTGATTGATATATTTTTCCTATTTATATGAAATAGCATTTTGGAGATATATAATAGATGTTCCTCATGGCAAATAAAATGTAAGATTCAAGACTTTTATGCAGAAAATCTGAGAGGAATGAGATGAGATCATAACAAGGTATCGAACTTGAGTATTGCTAGTCGTACAAATTTTGTATACAAACTAATATCTTATTCACATATCATCACTCTTCATTAAATGAATTCACTACTGTAATCATTCTATGACATATCAAGTCTGCAAAAATTTGTATACACAATTTGTAAGATTAGCATTATTCGTCGAACTCACATATTATGTCAAATAAAAGAAAGTCATTAAAATATATGTAAAGCGATGGATTCCCAACCAGTGGGAAAGCATTTAAGGAAAAAAAATCAGAAAAAAAACATTAAAAGCCATCAAAACATCAAACAATATATGATTGACACAATTATGATTTCTAATGATAATTTAGCGGTTGTAGTACCTGCCTTGTAATATAAAATCTTACTTTGTTGCAACGTTTGCAACGCATAGTCCAAGACAAAAGCTATATCAAGGTCCCCCACATATAATTGTTAATAGAATCATGAAAGTGGCCAAGCAATATCATTGCATGAATCTTTCAATCTCTCTCTCTTACATATCCATGAATGAGCAAAGTGTTAAACCGTTAAGTGTCATATGAAAGTTTCATTCATTATCAAGGGGAGGCCTCTTTTTGAGTGGCAATCAGCCCTTCCTACCAAATCCAACAAAGAAGTGCTTTTTTTTAACAAGCTACAAGCTTTGGCTTCCATGGCAAGACAAATCAAATGCATGTCACACCACCTTTGCTTATTCCCCAAAGCAACCAACCATAACATTTAATTTCTACTTCAAAATTTTTCCAAAGAGAGAGAGAGATAGAGAGGAAGGACTAATCACCTCTCTCTTCTTATGCTTCTCAAACAAGAATAAGACGATGAGAGCTGAGGTGGCCTTCGCACACTATAGATCTCCTACTTACCTTAATCATGTTGTTGCATTTTGCACTAGCTCAATTTTTCTGCAATCACTTATAAAAGCTCACCAACCAAACTTTCTGCTTAAATTCAGTTGGGTACAGCCCCGTTTGCCAATTGTGCCTTTACAATGGTTCCTTCAGCTGCTTCCAAAATACTCATTGGTATCTCTTTGGACCCAAATGACAGCAAAGAGCTTCTCTCTTGGGCAATCAGAGCTCTTGCTCATCCAAATGACAACATTGTAGCCATACATGTCCTTGGTTAGTGTAAGCATAAGCTAGTGTCTGCACTAGTACTTACACTTAATATTTTCTTTTGCCTGAATTTTTGAAGAGCAGTATTGAATCAAATTATACTTTTTGTTCAAATGCATTGAGTCAGATGTAGCCCATTTTACTTACCTTTAACCGTGTAATGTTTGGAAATTCTGTCAAGCAGTTGGTGAAGAATCAAAGCGTGGATCAATAACAAAAAGGCAATCACAGATTCGGCAAGCGAAAGCCCATGTCATAACTGTGCTGGGAGAATTCGCCAGAACCTGCCAGTCTAAGCAGGTATAATACATTAACTTGTTGGTATTAATTAATCTTGTTACAAAATATTGAAGCTAAGAAATACTTATCAGTCATCAACCTGAATTTTACAGGTAAATTTGGAGGCTAGAGTGGGGTTTAGCTCTAGTGTTGGAAAAGGTCTCATTGAGGAAGCAAAATCCATTTCAGCTGACTTTCTTCTACTTCATGGCTCAAGAAACAATTCAAATAAGTGAGAAACCAACTTTTCTATTAAAATTTCTATTATTCTTTGGTATGCTATGATATGGCTCATCATAAGTTTGTTTTATTTTCCTTTCATAAGGTTTTCACACCCAGTTACAAGGTATTGTTTTAAGACTGCCCCGGAAAGTTGCACAATAGTGTCAGTTGCGAAATGTAGTGAATCCCAGGAGAATTTGCAATTAGATTCTGCAAATTCTGAAGGTTAGCTGCTCTCCCGAACTAATTAAACAATATGAATGCATAGTTCAAATTAGAAAGTAACTGATCTCTGATTTATGTAGCAGAAAATTACGGACTCATGTGGTTGAACAAGAATAGTGGTGGTGGCAGGGCATCCTCTCCTGTTCAAAAGCTTATTGGCTTGGAAAAAATAAGGAGTACCAAAAACCATTCGCCAAAAACAGTCTTAGACCACCTTGAAGAAGAATCTAACAGCACAGAAGATGATACATTCAGCTTCCCGGAATCGAGCATCACACAGTCCCCTCCTCTGCAGACACCCAAGCTCCGAAGTCAATCAAACAAGTCCAAGAGAATATCTGCTTGCAAACTTATCACCTCATTCCTCGGTTCACCATTAAGAAGAAGAAATGGCAGTTTATTCAACACAGAAAAGCCTCAGCCATTGTTGAAGTGTTTCGGCTATGAGGAGATCTCCAATGCTACAAACAACTTCCACCCAGGTAAAAACAGAACCCAATATGGTTGAATTTTGAAAAGTTTTAACTATGTTGGTTACCAGATTTTAGAACAATCTGAACATTTTATTGCTTGGATTATTATCAGATAATATGGTAGGTCAAGGTGGGTATTCAGAAGTGTATAAAGGCAATCTTTCTGATGGAAGAACCATTGCGGTGAAGAGGTTGGCCAAGGACAACAAAGATGCAAACAAGGTGAAAGAGTTTCTTATGGAATTGGGCATAATTGGACATGTCTGCCATCCTAACACAGCTACCTTGGTTGGTTGCTGTATCGAAAATGGACTCTATCTCATATTCAACTTCTCTCAGAATGGAAATTTGGAATCTGCATTGCATGGTAAGAAACAACCAACACTCAGATTGCTCATAGAACTGATCATTTTGCCTGCTTATATGAAAATTTTTGTTGATCATTTGGGACTTTTTGAAATCCTTAGATAAAAAGAGCAACTTACTGGATTGGCCTGTGAGGTACAAAATTGTGCTTGGAGTTGCAAGGGGTCTGCATTATCTTCACAAATGTTGTAAGCATCGAATAATACACCGTGACATAAAGGCCTCCAATGTCCTTCTTGGACCAGATTATGAGCCACAGGTTAGTAACAATCAAAAAACTTACTTCAAATCTGTGGTAAAGTGGACAGTAATCACAATCAGGATCTGTTTTCTCCTCAGATTACTGATTTTGGACTGGCAAAGTGGCTGCCTAACAAATGGACTCACCATGCTGTGATCCCAATTGAGGGTACATTTGGCTACCTAGCACCAGAATACTTTTTGCATGGAATTGTGGATGAGAAAACGGATGTTTTTGCATTTGGGGTTCTTCTTCTGGAGATCATAACTGGAAGAAAACCTGTAGATGCATCAAAGCAAAATCTTGTCCTATGGGTATGCAAAGTAACTCTCAATCTTGACATCGTGATCATTTCCAACACTAATTAAAATGATCTCGATAAACTATGTAGGCGAAACCCTTTATGGAATCTGGAAAGATAGCAGAACTAGTTGATCCGAGCCTGAAAGGTAAATATGATAAAGATCAAATGCATAGACTAATGCTAACAGCTGCCTATTGCATTAGACAATCCTCAGTCTGGCGTCCATCAATGAGTGAGGTACAAAATTTCTCTCTCTTACTCTTTTTCGGAGTTCACTTTATGGTGGTTTAATTATTATTGTACTGAAGCTATATACAATATGGTTTATTTCCACAAGGTGTTAGAGCTTCTAACAAGTGGCCATGACTCTGAAGTTGTAAAGAGTTGGAGGATGCCCACGTTTGCTTCTGATGAGTTGGATGATTACTCCATGTTTTTTGGGTATCAAGTGCCAACGGATATTGATTTGGAGGAGTTTCTGTAGAGTATAATGTAGCTGCAACATTGCTAAGGTTTCTGGTGACGTGAAAGAGTTATCTATATATAGTTGACTAAATAGTGCTTTTTATATATGTAACTTAAAACAGCTTTCAAAGTAGATGCCGGGATTAATGGTATCAAGAGTGGAAATGTCTTTACTTATCTTTCACTTTAGTAAGATTCGTTTCATTTTTGAAGTGATCCATTGAAAAGTTCCTTAGTCTTAATCTTGTATGTTCTTCTTGATCAATGATAGTTACATATAGGATTTACCTAAAATATTTATTATTTTCTCTCAAGTTTGTGAAATTACTGGAGGAAACACACACCTTGTCACTTGTCAGTTTACAATTATCATGTTAAATTCTTTACATGTAGATGTAGGTCACAGCTACAATACACATGTCATATTAGATGCGCCCTTTTTTTCCACGGTAGGATTAATCTAACGACTGAGAGAAAATGACTTGCAGTCGCTGGAGCAGGTTAAGCACAGTATTAATGTTTTCTATAAGTGCACCTCTTGACACATAGTTAATATTGATTCCTAAATTACAGCAATAATAATAATTCAAAAGCCAGCTTAGGATATGCTCTGACCACTTATGAAGATGAATAAATTGTTATGATAGTAAGATTTTAATTAAAAGTCTATTCTTTTTGGATTCTTAAGACAATTCATAATTCAAATATACATCAATTCTCAAAAGCCATGTATTCAATTAATGAAGCCATATCATTTTTCTATTCAATTAATGGAGCTATATCATTTTTCTGGGGTTTCTTTTTAAGAATAAATTAAGCAAATGATGAAGTAAAAATGAAAGAAGAAGCCTCCAATTATTTTTCAGTGAATTTTTGGCCAGACGTCTTATGGATTATTTACAGTAGCTAACACAAAAAAGGTGCCTTAGATATTTCTTGGCATCGTTTTAGGTACTTCTTAAATAACACAAAATAATAAACATAACAGTATTTCTAATCTTAAAATCAAAAAGACGCAATTATTTATCTTAACTGGACGCTATAAAATAGATAAAAAAAATTAAATTATAATTACCCTTTTTTATTATATTCAGTCCTAGTTAATTACAATTCCATTCTTAACTAATTGAAGGTAACGATGACTTGGCAAATAGTTTGAGGACAACAACTACGAGGCAAAGATTACATTAACATGATGAGAGTGATTATGGGCCTCGTTCCAACCCATTAGTAAGCCCACTAATATGGGCGGCAAACAAGATGGGACCCATCTGACTGGTCTTGAGTATTGGCCTCAAGCAATTTTACAGTGGCTTTGTGCACAGATAAAGAGGCCTCGCTATCATCTTCGAAACTCTTGAAAGCCTATCAAACAAAAAAAAAATCCTAATTAACAAATTAAGAATTTGTGAGGAGAGAACAATTATGAGAATAAAATACAGATTATATCAAATTTTAGACGTGTAAAAAGACTAAGGAAGTGTTTGTTATGAATCATTGAAGATCATGGATAGGCAAACTAAAGTTTGTGTGGAAATTTCAAGAGTTTTATTGGGATTAGAAGGTTAGGTTAGGACATTTCGTTGAGATTTTTACTTTTAGTTGTAATTATCTTAACCTTTTAGTTTGTGATTAGGTTTGTATTTAAACACATGAAATAAAATGTACATTTAAAAACTTTTTAAAATTAAGTTTTCTTTTAGAAAGTTCTTTTTAAACAACTAATTCATTAATAATGTTAGAATTATAATCTAAAGTTTATAACCTGACGTTATAGTCTAGGTGACAAAAACCTATTGGAGATGTAACTTTCCTTACTCATTTTTTTCTTCCCTAACGAATTTTCGTTGTATAGACTTGTACATCAAGTTGTAGACTTTTGATTGTATTTAAGTTATAAGTCTAACATTACTGCTAATTTATTTGTGTGATCATATCATTTGGTATCAAAGCTCAAGCTTAGAACACAAGCTCATAACATAAATCTTGTTTATGTTCAAAGCTTGCAACACAAATTGTGTTCACACATAGATTACCATGATTAGAAACTTGGGCAATGAATTCAAAAACTAGAGCAAAACAATAGTTGTGCTTTCAATAGGCCAACACCAGTTGAGAAGAAAAATGATTGAGTTGTTCTATAAACTTATGATCAAGATGGACCAACTCGTGGATAAGTCTATTGAAGAGAGCAAAAAACAGTTAATGCTCAACTCATCAAAAAGTTTGATGGATATACAATATCAATTTTCAAGAAAATTTCCAGTCTTTGGAGAAGATCAAACACCTTGATCCAAGTTGTTATTCAATTCATCATCCTTTTGACAAACCCCTCACCAATTATTTAAACCATTATTACATCTTCGCGTTTTCATGCTAAGCCTATCAATAAACTACCAAAGGTATTTTTTTTTCCTCTACCAAAACCATTATCCTTTGGTTGCTCAATCCTTGTGGACAAACAAGGACCATTTGAAAGGAGAAAATCGAGATGAATGTCACAAAAACCTTTAGATCATGAATTAGTCAGGATAAAGTTATACCTGTTGATGGTATTTTGTAGACCTAATTGAATGGATCCAAAACACCCTCCGAAATACAACCTAGTGATTTTTACAAGCTTACGAGTATTTTAAAAAATCTTTGAATGAGCCAAAAGCATGATAATGAAGCATGGAGGGGATGACCATGATAAGTAAAGTTAGAAGCCTCGGCTCGAGCCTCAAGTCCTCGAGTTTACCTCAACTTGAGCCTCAAGTCCATAAACTTACCTTTAATGTTTCTTACTTCAACTCGAGTCTCAAGTTATTAAGTTTACCTCAGCTTGAGCCTCAAGTCCACAAGCTTATCTTTGATGTCTCTTTCTTCAACTTGAGCCTCAAGTCATTGAGTTTACCTCAACTTGAGTCTCAAGTCCTTGAGTTTACCTCAACTTGAGCCTCAAGTCCACAAGCTTACCTTTAATGTCTCTTACTTCAACATAAGCCTCAAGTCATTGAGTTTACTTAGCTTGAGCCTCAAGTCCACAAGCTTACCTTTAATGTCTCTTACTTCAACTTGAGCCTCAAGTCCTCGAGTTTACCCAACTTGAGCGTCAAGTCCATAAGCTTACTTTTAATGTCCCTTACTTCAACTTGAGCCTTAAGTCCTTGAGTTTGCCTCAACTTGAGCCTCAAGTCCACAAGCTTATCTTTGATGTCTCTTATTTTAACTTGAGCCTCAGGTCCTTGAGTTTGTCTCAACTTGAGCCTCGAGTCCACAAGCTTGCCTTTAATGTGTCTTACTTCAACTTGAGCCTCAAGTCCTCAAGTTTGCCCCAACTTGAGCCTCAAGTCTGTAAATAAGCTTTAACTTGAGCTTCATGTCTACAAACCTTCAATGTCTATCTTTACAATAAGATACACATTGGTTAAGCCATATGGCAGCCCTGCAATATCTCAAAATAAGGGTTGTGGATCCCCTTTATAAATCATCTAGAAGGTTATACAATCCCTCAAGATCATGAAAACTCAAATCAACGGATGGTGAGGATCTAGGTTATGAATTAGGTTTGCCTATAAAAAGCTATTTATGCCTCCAAGGCAATGGGACAACTCTTAGATAATTCCTAGGAAGATCTTGAGTATATCCACTGAGTTTTCTCTCTTCACTCTATTCTCCCTCCATTATTGTTCTATTGTCTCCACTCACACAAATACACTAAAACGCCCATTTTTCTTGATTTTTCGCCATAAGCAAAACCCTCCAACTAACTTGAGCGTCGGAGGGTCTACGCAGGTGAAAATTTTGGTAGCCCCTGACATTTTACTATGTTGCAGCTATTGGATAAGTTTTCAGCTATAGGGTACCAATCGCCACCATGAATGTACATTGAAGCAATCGAGGAGCCAAATGAGGAAGGAAACAAAGGGTTCGCTGTCACTTTCGACCATCAAAAGATTGTTCCTCCACTTTCACAGCCGTCCTTTTTGTCTCATCAGTGGCTATCCCCCGATCTTCGAGGTTTGTCTGAAGCTGTACCTGAGTCTTTAATCTTTGGTTGTCTCTCCCTTACTGTGATCTCAAGTTAAGTCTTAGGACTTTAGTTGGCATTGCCATTGCTTGCTTAGAACCCATATGTGTTATAGCTTGAAGACTTGTCCAGTCACGTTTTTTGTAATTGGTCAGGTCATTATTAACTCTTAAGTGCCATTAATTTTCATCCATTACTTTGTTCCGAGCCATGCCTTCAAAATTGGATTAATATGTGCTTAGCAGAAAGTCCCTATACTTCCAATTTTCATCCACGCAAATCAAACAACTAAGGTTATCTAAGTCATTTACCACAAAATCTTCCTACTTGTCTGATTCTGGTTGTAGCCATTTTTTGGTAACAACATTTGGCACCATCTGTGGGAATCAACGTTAGTCAGTGTTCTCAGGTTTAGTTAAGGTGTGAAAACACAATTTTACCCTCTAAAATATTCTTTGAAACTTTTTAGAAATGGATGGTGCGGAGGCTGGTGTCACCAATAGCTTGCAGCCACTTGCTGGTTCTAAAAACACCAGGCAAGTCATAACAAGGCAAGCCATTCAGAACCAAAGAATAGAAGGTATGGAAGCCGAAATGAGAAGTCTCAAGGAGAATAATGCTCAATTGAAAGTTATGCTCAATGAGTTGATAGGAAAGGGAAAGATCCTAAACACAACCCTAAACACAATCCCAAATACAAACCCAAACATAACGCTTAACCACCACCCAACAAACCCTATTACTCAACCCATACCTAACCAACATCCTATGCTAGAATCCCTAGCACCCAACTATGGAGTTTACATGGAACGCCCTAGCTAGCAACCCCACCAAAATATTGATTGAACACTTTAAGCCATAAATAAAGGAGGCTTGAATCAATACCCCAATCCCAACTAAGCAACAAACTTGAGAGGTCCTACTCCAAGTGATGGAAGAAAAGAGCCCGATTGTCAGAGTCACACTGCAGGTTCTAGGCCTCGTGCAAATACGCCACCTAGAAACCTGCTTGAGAATGGACATGGACATAATAATGGTGGTTATCAGCTGGACAATCCCAACCAACAAATGAGAGGACATCGTTTGAGGCCTAAAATCCATTCCTATCCCTACAATGGAATGACTCACTTTGAGCATCATGTAGGAAACAATGAACACAACGAGCATTATAATTACCATCGAGAAGGGAATCATATTCATCACAATGTGGGAGAACATCTTTTCACCCAGGAAGAGTTAGAGCTTAGGGAACTAAAATGAGAGATGGCTCTTCTCAAGTAGGCGCAAGCAGGGGGAAGTCCTAGTTTTGCACACGAGTTCAATCTGAACTCATCTTTTTCAGATTCAATAGCAAAACGCCCTTTCCCTCCCAACTTCAACATGCCAGCCTTGAATTCTTATGATGGTCAAAAAGATCCTTTTGAACACTTGGAAGCTTTTAATGCATGCATGGCTGTATACAATCTTACTAACGCTATGTCTTGTAAAGCTTTCTCGCTTACACTTACAAGACCAGCTAGGCAATGGTTAAGGTCTTTGGGAGCAAACTATATAACCACATTTCAACACTTCTGTGATCAGTTATTGAGTTACTTTAGGGCATCAAGGAATATTATAAGCATAGCCACATGTTGGGAAATGTTATGCAAAAGGAGGGGGAATCCACATTAGAATATGTCAATCGCTATCATAGTGAGGTGACGAGTTTGGGGCCATCCAAGGATTCCACCACCTTGAGTTCGTTTATGAATGGACTTAAGCCTAATAAGATTTGGAGATACTTGTCTGATTTTTCAATTGTTAGTTATGAGGAAGTTTACTATACAGCCCCAAACATGACTAGAACAAATGAAGCTTTTAGTCAAAGGGTGCAAGATGACAAAGGTAGTTCTGTAGGCCACAAGAAGAAAAATAGACAACCTACAAAATCTAAGCAAGATCAATCTAAGAATAGGCAATTCATTAAAAAGCAACAATCGAGTCCAAGACAGTCAGAACCCCAACCATAATGCAGAAGTCCCCAACCACCAAATCTGTGAAGACCTGAGGTTTACCATGCTGATAACTCTAGATCAACTAATTACCAAGCAAACAATTATAGAACAGGCCATTACCAAGAAGTAAAATACCAAGACTATAAGCCATGTGCAAGGTTCACCAACTACATGACCCTCAATAGCAGAAGGGATGAGATCTTTGTAGAAATGCATGCATCAGGCTTATTCAGAAAGCCGAGCCCTATCAAAACAAAACCTACAAGGCTGGATCGGTCCAAGTATTATGACTTTCATAAAAGCTTTGGACACAACACTATGGATTGCTATGAATTAAGAGATCAAATTGAAGAGTTAGTTAGGGCTGGAAAGTTACGGGAGTTTGTTAAACAAGTCCATGAAGCTTACAAATATAGGGCAATCAGAGACAGCAAAAGACCAGTGCATGAGAAGGGTGATGTAAACGAACAACCCAAGGTCTAGAGGATAACCACTATTTCAAGTGGAGCCAGTCGAACTGGAGACTCCAATAATTAAAGAAGAACTATGCGAGAAGGTTTGATAAAGAGATTTTTATGGCTAGTTCAAGTAGAAGGCCAACTACATTCTATGCCCCAATCATGTTCTCAGACGATTATGCTAGGGGCTAGTTCTTCCACATGAAGATGCACTGGTGGTTAAAATGATGATCGCTAATTTTGAACGCCAAAGGATTTTGATAGACATAGGCAGCTCTGTTAATATTCTATATAAGGATGCGTTTGACAGGATGGGGATCAAGGAGTCACAATTACGCCCGATCCAAACTCCATGAGTAGGATTTCCTGGAGAAAGAATTAACTCTCTAGGCTCTATTTATCTACCTGTCAAGGCTGGAGATAGAAGACCCCAAATAACCATTATGATAGAATTCACTGTTGTTGACAGGCCAAATGCCTATAACATGATATTAGGGAGACCATTCTCATATGAGACAAAGGTAATAATTTCAATTTATTGTAAAAAGTTGAAGATTCAAACAGGTGATGGAGTTAGGATCATGGCTAGTGACCAACAAGCCTCCAAAGATTGTTATGAGGTGTTTGTCAAACCATGCCATATGATTGTTGGGACTTTAGCCAATGATTAGCCTAGCTTAATAACTATTGGATCTCCTCCAAAAAGTGATGAAGAGGCGCGTGGTGAATTAGATCCTCGAGATAGGAGGTATGAAAAATGGGCAGAACCGTTTGAAGAAATGAAGCTGTTTCACTTGCACCCAAATAATGAAGATAGATCAGTAAGACTTAGGACCCGACTATTGCTTTTATTACAATTGAAATTACAGGATTTGTTAAAAGATTATAGAGATGTCTTTGCATGGAGCCATGATGACATGCCAGGCATCAACCCATCATTGATTTGTCACCGTTTGAATATCGACCCAGCAATGAAGCCGATTAGGTAGAAAAGGCAAGCTTACGATGTAACACGTTATGAGGCAATGACAACTAAGGTAGACAAACTTCTATAAGCCAATTTCATTTGAGAAGCTAATTACCCTAGTTGGCTGGCTAACCCTATTCTTCTGCAAAAGCCTAATGGTAAGTAAAGAATGTGTATAGATTTCACTGACCTAAACAAAGCCTACCCCAATGATAGTTTTTCATTACCGAGAATAGACCAAATTGTGGATACCACAGCAAGCCATGAGTTAATGAGTTTCATGGATGCTTTTTACAGTTACAACCAGATCAAGATGTACCAACTGGATGAAAAGAAGACTGTAGTTATGACAAATCAAGGGTTATATTGTTACAAGGTCATGCCATTTGGCCTTAAAAATGCTAGAGCTACCTATCAAAGACTTGTGAACAAGAGCTCCTTGGCAAGAACATGGAGGTCTATGTTGATGATATGCTGACCAAGTCCACTACTGTAGAGAAGCACGTTGAAGACTTAAAGCAAACCTTTGAAGTATTGAGAAGGCATCACATAAAGTTAAACCCAGAGAACTGTGCCTTGGGAGTGTCAGCCGGGAAGTTCTTTGGTTTTATGGTAAGCCAAAGAGGCATTGAAGCCAAACTTGATAAGATCCAAGCCATTTGTAACATGGAATCCCCTAAACACTTAAATAGATACAAATACTAACAGGAAGGTTGGTAGCCTTGATTCAGTTCATTTTAAGGGCCACGGATAAGCCGCACCCTTTTTTCAAAGCAATGAGGCAAGGAAAGAAGATGCAATAGACAACCGAATGTGAAGTTGCGTTTCAGCAGTTGAAGAATTACTTAGCAAGTCCTCCACTTCTCTCGACACCCCAACAGGATGAGACCTTATATTTATACTTAGCTGTTTCTGCGACTGTTGTAGGTTCGATGTTGGTTTGAGAGTCTGAAGAAATTCAAAAGCCTATTTATTACACCAACAAGTCTCTTGTAGATGTAGAAACTTGTTACTCAACACTAGAGAAATTATCTCTTGCTTTAGTAGTTTCATCTAGAAAGCTCATGTTGACCCAGGTATGGCAACTCAAGAGGGGGGGTGAATTGGGTTTTTATTTATAAAGACGGATTTAGAAAACTTTTCTTGAAAGATCAAAATTATTTAACTCTTTCTTTGAGAATGAAGGTGAAGAAGATGAAAATAGAATGCAATCAAGTGAATAGCAATAAAGAACAATCACAAGTGCAAGTAAATATAAAGAGATAGGGATAGAGAGAGTGCACACTCAATTTATGTGGTTCGGCAAACCTTGCCTACGTCCACGGGCTCCTAGCTCCACGAGCTAAGCTTTCAACTAAGTTGTAGAAATCTTTACAACTTGCTTGATGAACAACCTCACCAAGACTTTTTCTTCCAACCCTTGATAACACCACACCAAGAGTTCTTCTTGATGAACAACCTCACCAAGGCAACTTCCTTCAACTCTTGATAACACCACACCAAGAGTTCTTCTTGATGAACAACCTCACCAAGGCAACTTCCTTCAACTCTTGATAACACCACACCAAGAGTTCTTCTTGATGAACAACCTCACCAAGGCAACTTTCCTTCAACCCTTGATAACACCACACCAAGAGTTCTTCTTGATGAACAACCTCACCAAGGAAAGAGTTCTCTCAAGGATAACTTTTATCTTTTACAAGAAGATCTCACTCTCACCACAATACAAGAACAAAGTAAATTTTTACAGCAAAAGTACAACTCTCTTTAAAGAGTAGATAAAGAATATAAAAGCTCTCTAGACTTGATATTTCTCTTGTTTTTTGCTTGATAGATGCTTCTCTTACTCTTCTTGTCTTACTGAATGCATGGGAGAAGGGCTCCTTTTATAGGCAAATGAGATGAACTTGAACAAGTGAAGACACCAACTCCAAATTTTATGCCCACCATAAAAACCATAATCTTGTCTACCATTTTTGTCAATGTTCCGTTTGAAATTTGAAAATCTGCAAAACATAAAAGATTTGCATGTTTGAATAAGCTTTCCAACGCATCAAGAATCAAGTCATTTGGATATCTGTAGCTCAATTTATGGCCAAAACACCATTCAATGCTTATGTGACTTGATTTTTCTTTCTTGTGTCAGTCCATCAAATTGAATGATAATTATGTTAGCCTTCTGTTTGAAATTTGAATTTCTTCAAAACATAAAAGATGTGCATATTTGAATAAGCTTTCCAAAAAATTAAGAATCAAAGCATTTGGATATCTCTATCTTAAGATATGGCCAAAATACCATTTGGTGCTCATGTGAGTTGATTTTTCTTTCTTGTGTCAGTCCACCGAATTGCATGTCAATTATGTCAGCCTTCCATTTGAAATTTGAATTTCTTCAAAACATATGAAATGTTATTCATTAAGTTATCTTTCCAATTCCATAAGAATCAAGTCATTTTGATTTTTCTAGCTCAAGATATGTCCAAAGGAGTATTCGGTGCTTATGTCAGCTGCTTCCATTTGTCTTTCAACTTGCATGATGATTTGGACAACATTGCACTTGAAATTTGAATTTCATTAAAACATATGAAATGTTATAAATTGAGTAAGCTTTCCAAAGGCTTAAGAATCATGTCATTTAGATATTTTTAGAGATATATATGGCCAATTGATTAAACATTGCTCATGTGTCACATTCCTTGAGTCAATCCTTGTTCTTAAACTTTGGTGCCTTTAACATGTAGTCTTCTCCTTAGCTTCAACACTTCATTTTAATAAGCCTCTTCTTGATTTTAAAATTATTTCAATGATCTTACTCTTGCACATAAATAAACATGTTAGCAAATCTCAATTAATCAATGTGTATTGTTATCATCAAAATTATCATGTAGCCTTAGGGCTAACAGCTCAGGCCTTACTTCTAAGCCCGTTCAATCTATGTAGTCACTGATTAACCTTTGAAGCAAATCTTAAAAAATCCTAAACTTTCAGGTCTTTTAACAAAATGGAGCATTGAGATAAGCGAATTTGACATCACTTTCTATCCTAAAAATACAATCAAAGCTCAAGCAATCGCCAAATTCATAGCTGAATTCACCAACTCCTTAGAGGGATGTGATGATGGTAAGCTGTTACCAAGGCAAGAAAGTGATGTACCTTAACAAAATGCAAAAGCATCAAAGAAAAAAAACTCTCCATCCATGAAGCATCAAGAGATAGCAAGTTGGACATTATATATTGATGGAAGTAGTAATGAGAAGGGCAGTGGAGCAAGACTTGTCTTTTTAAGCTTGAAAAACATAGAACTTTGTTATGGTCTAAAGTTTGGCTTCGAGGCTTCCAATAATGAAGCAGAATACGAGGCAATTTTAGCTAGAATGAGACTAGCAAAAAACTTAGAAGTTGAAAAACTGATCCTCAAAAGTGATTCACAAGTAGTTGTAAGTCAAGTGAATTCAGAATACCAAGCTAAGGGGAGCAACATTACAGCTTATCTCCAAAGGGTTAATGGATTGAAGAAGCACTTCAAAGAATTAAAAGTAAAGAGAATTCCATGAGAAGAGAACCCACAAGCTGAATTTTTAACTAAGCTAGCATCTTCTGCTAAATCAAAATATCTAAGATAATCCCACTAGAGTTTAGCTCGAAACCAAGCATTCATTTTGACGATGCCACCTTTCATGTAAAAGTAGTGAATCAATCTCCAAGTTGGATGGATCCTATCCTAGCTTATCTCACAACAAGTGAGCTCCTAATTGACAAATTTGGCAGCAAGGAAGCTTAAATATCAAGTAGCTAGGTATTCTCTAATTGATTATGTATTGTGCAAATAGGGTTATTCAACGCCTTATCTAAGTTGTCTCAATTACGTGTTGAGAGAAATCCATCAAATAGTATGTGGAAACCATTCTGGAGCGAAGAGCTTAGCTTTTAAAGCTTTGAGGCAGCATTATTACTAGCCTACCATGCATGCAGATGCAAAAGCCTTTGTAAAGGATTGTGACAAGTGCCAACAGTTTGCCAACATACCCAAACAACCACCTGAGAGGCTTACGTCATTAAGTAGCCCTTGGCCTTTTGCTCAATACGGCATAAACTTAATTGGCCCTCTACCAATGTCCAAAGGTCAAGTGAAATTTCCAATTGTAACTATTGATTATTTCACCACATAGGTTAAAGTTGAACCATTAGTGGCCATCACTGAAAAGAAGACCACGAACTTCATTTAGAGATCTCTTATTTGCAGGTTTGGAATCTCGCATACTATAATCACTGATAACGGCAAACAGTTTGACAATGCCGACCTTAAAGAACTTTGTGAGCAGCTTAGCATCCATCACAAATTCTACTCACCAGCTCACCCTCAAGCTAACGGTTAAGTGGAAGCAGTTAATAAGTAGATAAAGCATTTACCCAAAACCAACCTAGAAGTATGCAATGGGGCTTGGTGTTATGACCCACCCAATTTACTTGTTAGAGTGGCCCAAATATGCTAGAGGCTTGGCCCAACTTCTAGAAAGCCCAAGCCCAAACCCATCTTCTAGAATTATCTAGCAAGATAAGTTCTAGAATTATCTCTTGTATTTATCTAGATAATTTAGTAGATAATATTCTCTTGTACATATCTAGATAATTTAGTAGATGAGAATGAATTAGGACCTTTAGATGCATTAGATCTTAGCCATTCATTTGAGAGGTGGTTCACTATATAAACCCCTCCAATGCTCATTTGTAAATCATCCACAAATCCAAGCAAAGTTGTAAGCAAGCATTCTTGTGTAATACAAAGCTTTCTCATTCAGCAACACTTGTCTCCATCTTCCATCTCTTCTCTTCCTTGCCTACAGGCTCTTCGGCTCAACGATCCTCTCTTCTCCTTGAGCGAGAAAACTAGCATCAAGGCTTACTTAGCAACTTTCGAGTCAAATTACCTAAGCACCGCACGAGCATGTTGCGCAAACCTCTAAGCTCGTGACAGTTGGTATTAGAGCCCAGTTCGAGCACAAGAGCATGGCATCCGACCTTGAAGTGACCATGGAGGAGCAAGTTCGTGGACGAGAGGAGCAACCTCAACCACGCCTACAAGGAAAACAAGGTAAGTCCAAAGCTCCACCCTCAAAATCTTTAGAGCCTTGTGTTGCTAGCTTAGAGCAAGCTATCTCAGGGATGAACAATGCAATTAAGGGCCTCTCCGATCGTCTCGAAGGCCTAGAGACGAATTATGGAGAGATAACACTAGCAACAAAGTCTAACATTGATAAACGCATGAAAGTACACTCTTAAGCATAAATAATTAATGCTAATTGGACAGTATTATAAAGCTTTTATGATATTTTAGCATAATTATTTTGCTTATGCCTCTTTTACATTTGTTTCATTTCTTTTGCATTTTCTTTAGTCTTTATCTTGAAATAAAGTATTGTCCTTAAATTGTGATTAATGGAAATCATTTTTTCAGGTTTAATAAAATGGACACAACTCTCAATCTATAGATCAAAATGGAGAGATTATTGAACCTGGAGCAACATGTCTCAATTTTACACAAAGTTGAAGAACAATCAAAAGCCCAAATCTAACATTTGATGGGCCGAAATTGAGACACAACAAAACCAAATTGTAGTTGTTTCTTAGCCCGACCCATGTCCAGTATTTGGGCCATATCTCAGAGAATACTTGTCCAAATTGCATGAATCTGGTGGCCTTGGAAAGCTGAGACAAAATGCTACAACTTTCATGTTTTTCACAAAGCCCAATTCGGTCCATTTGGTGGTCAAAAATCAGCTGCAAGTTGGTAGAATGTTTGGTGGCCGACAATGTGGAAAAATTGGTGGAGGTTTGGTGTAATAGTTCCATTTCATCACCTATTTAAGGACAACTTGAGGAATTGAATGGGTGGAGAGAAAAAATCATTTGAGTTCACATTTTATCATTGTATATTACAATTCTCTCTTGTATTTTCTTTTTAGAAATGATAAGAATGAATTGTAAGTTAGGCTAGAACTCTTGGTAAGGCTAGAGATGAACTTGTATGTGTAGTTTATCTATTTCTCCACTTTCATTCTACCTCAAGGGCTATAAAGATTGTATGTTTGTTTATGTGTTAAACTCTTTCTCATCTTGTGATTTCTTTTTAATTCAGAAATTATAATTCTCAATTTCATATAAATTCAGTCATGCATTCTTTATGTGATTCATGTTGAATTATAATTGTTACTGGTAGTTTCATTTTATGAGTTAGTTCTTTACTACAATATTATCATATGATATATTGTCACTCTTGGATAACTTGTAAGGATGAATGTTGTTGGTAAATATTGCTTGTAAAGAGTTTATGCACATCAAATACATGTGTTTGTCATTTATGCTATACTATACCTATTTTCCGATTGATTGTTTGGGATGCGAAATTTTCAATTGAGTTATAATTATTAAATCAAAGTGGGGATTAGATTTACAAAACATATAAGTGATTCTCGATGCCTTACTTCTTAATTACCATCGATTGTTTCCAATTATTAAACACTGAATTTTCTTTAGAACTAATCACTTCAAAGTTAAATTTTACATTTTTATTATCTTTTTAATATTTTTGTTTTACAAACCTCTTTTATCGAAGGCCTCCTTATGGATTCGACACCTCAACATATACTACAATAACCGCGGTATATTTTGGGCGTAACCAAAAATTGGCGCCGTTGCCGGGGAGGTAAAATGGACGAAAGACGGTTTGTATTTTTTATTTCCTTTTCTTTTTTTTGGCCTAACTTAGAATAATTTGCTAATTTTCCTAACTTTGACTAATTTGCCTAATTTTCCTAGCTTTGACAAATTTGACTAATTTTCCTAACTTTGACTAATTTGCCTAATTTTTCTAACTTTGACTAACCTTATTCCTTTTACTTTTCAAAGGTCGGCTTTGCCGCCTTGCTCTTTTTACTTTTCAAAGGTCGGCTTTGCCACCTTGTTTCTTTTACTTGTTAAAGGACAGCTTTGCCACCTTGTTTGTTTTATTATTATTATTATTATTTTACTTGTTAAAGGTCGGCTTTGCCGCCTTATTTCTTTTACTTGTTAAAGGACGGCTTTGCCGCCTTATTTCTTTTACTTGTTAAAGGTCGGCTTTGCCACCTTGTTTCTTTTATTATTATTATTGTTGTTATTACTTGTTAAAGGTCGGCTTTGCCGCCTTATTTCTTTTACTTGTTATTTGTTTTAAATTTTTTTTATATTCTATATATACTTGTCAAAGGTTGGCTTTGCCACCTTGTTTGTTTTATTATTATTATTGTTATTATTATTTTACTTGTTAAAGGTCAGCTTTACCGCCTTTACTTGTTATTTGTTTTAATTTTTTTTTATATTCTATATATACTTGTCAAAGGTTGGCTTTGCCACCTTGTTTGTTTTATTATTATTGTTGTTATTATTCTCTCTAACTTTTGTTATCTTATTGCTTTTTGACTTTATTTGAGAACTTTCTTGTGTTAAAAAACAAACAAAAAAAAGAGAGACAAATTGTGAGTGATGTATGAAGCAATCTAGAGACAAACGAGGGAGATTTATGAAAAAATTAGAACTAGAACCACAACAAGATTTTGCAACCGAAGAAAAATCAATTATTGGTTCATCATCATCTTCTAATTCTGATATAATGAGCCAACATGAGGACAACCCCGTTAAAACTCTAAAAGATTACTTGCATCCTACCAGCACAGCCACACCATCATGTATCATATTTCCACCTAATACACCAAAATTGGACTTTCACCCTGGGATGATACATCTTTTACCAACTTTTCATGGTTTAGATAGTGAAAACCCGTATGTGCATGTTAGAGAATTTGAAGAAGTAGTGGGCACCTTTCATAGTCAGGCCAATGCCATAGATTCTGTCAGGTTAAAATTTTTCCCTTTTTCTCTAAAAGACAGGGCAAAGAGTTGGCTATACTCTTTAAGGCCGAGATCTATAGGAACTTGGATAGAAATGACCCAAGTGTTTTTTAACAAATATTTTCCACAACATAAGACTAACGGCCTGAAAAGACAAATTTCCTCTTTCTCCCGAAAAGATAGTGAAACCTTGTACCAAACTTGGGAGAGATTTAAAGAGTTGTTAAACATGTGTCCTCATCATGGGTATGAAAATTGGCGCTTGGTTAGTTACTTCTATGAGGGACTAACAATTAGGGAGCGCCAATTTGTTGAGATGATGTGCAACGGGGAGTTTCTTCAAAAAGACCCTGAGGAAGCCTTAGAATTCCTCAAAGACTTAGCTGAAAAAGCCCACACATGGACTGGACCTAGTGCTACAGATAGCACAAATAGGTCACGATCTAGTGGAATTTACCATCTTAGGGAAGAGGACAACCTTAAAGCCCAATTAGAAGTCTTAACTAGGGAATTGGAAGTCTTGAAAACCAAAGATAGGAAGGTCACCCATACAGTTGCTAAAGTTGAATCACAAGATCCATGTTTTATTTGTGGAGGGGTGGAACACTTAGCTCAGGATTGTCCAACTTACAGTGAGATAAGAGGGGTGTACGAGGAACAATGTAACGCCTTAGGGATGTACAAAAAGCCTTATTCACCCTATTCTGAAACCTATAACCCTAGCTGGAGAAACCACCCAAACTTTAGTTGGAAATCTAACCCCCAAAACAACAACCAATGGAAACAGGAACAACAACCACCCAAGTCTTATCAAGCACCTCAATACAATGCACCACAAGTTAGGAATTCCTTAGAGGACACCTTATAAGCATTTATGAAGGCCCAAAATAAGACGAACCAAAAATTTGAAACAGTTCTTACACAAGCGATGGAAGAGAACAAGGAGATCAAAAGTCAAATCACTAAGCTAACTAGTGCTTTGACCGTACAAGAGCGAGGTAAGTTTCCATCTCAAACTCAATCTAATCCAAAAGGGCAACACATGGCACAAGCCTCTACTTCTGACACACAAAATCTCAAAGAGGTAAATGCCATCACTACTCGAAGTGGTAAGATCTTAAATGAGCCTACATCGCCAATCAACACTACCATGGAAAACAAAAATGTTCTCCCACAAAAGGAGGACATTTTTTAGAAAGAACTTGAAAAGAAATTTTCGATTCCAGTGCCTTTTCCCCAAGCTCTCAGATCTAATGTGAAAAACTCGAAAGTTCAAGGTGAGATTCTAGAACACTTAAAACAAGTTAAGATTAATCTTCCCTTGTTGCATGTAATCAAACAGGTTCCGGCTTACACCAAAGTTATCAAGGATCTATGCACCATCAGAAGAAAGCACCATGTCAAGAAGACTGCATTCTTGACGGAACAGATAAGTGCAGTCATTGAACAGAAAACCCCACCCAAGTACAAAGATCCAGGGTGTCCTACAATTTCCTGCCAGATTGGGACACATGAAATCAGTCAAGCATTGTTGGACTTGAGAGCAAGTGTCAATCTCATGCCCTATTCGGTTTACTTACAATTAGGACTTGGAGAGATCAAACCCACATTCGTAGTTCTACAATTGGCCGACCGATCAGTCAAGAAACCACGGGGAATAATGGAAGATGTTTTATTACAGATTGATAAATTTTATTACCCTGTTGATTTTCTTGTTTTGGATACTCAGTTTGTGGTTAATATGGAGTCCAAAATTCCTCTTATTTTAGGGAGACTTTTTCTTGCCACTACTAATGCTTTTATTAATTGCAGAAACGGTCTCATGAAATTATCATTTCGTAATATGACTTTTGAGGTGAATATTTTCTATATTGGAAAGCAACCACGAGAGGAGGACGATTGCTACCATTCATATATGATAGACACACTTATCTCAGAGGAGGCTTATAGAAAACAGGATTTTGACTCTTTAGACTACCTTCTTGATTCTGAATTTGAAGATTTATTTTATCCTGATGATACAACTAATGTGTTTGGTGTTTTTGACTCACAGGATAAAAGGACTCGATTTTGGCAACCACGCTTTGAAGAATTGCCTCGTGGAAGAGAGAAGCCAAAACCCTCTAACTTAGAGGCTCCAAAAGTTGAACTTTCTCCATTGCCTAAAGGTTTGAAGCACGTTTTCTTGGGAGCAGGTGATACCTTTCCTGTTATTATTTCTTCAGAACTTAATGTTGAACAAGATGAAAAATTGATAAACTTGTTAAAAGAGCATAAGTCTGCACTAGGATGGACTATAGCTGATATTAAAGGTATTTCTCCATTAATATGCTCCCATAGAATCCATCTAGAGGAAGGTACCCAACCTCGTAGAGACCCCCAAAGAAGACTTAATCCAACAATGAAAGAAGTGGTAAAGAAAGAAGTCTTAAAACTATTAGATGCAGGTATAATCTATCCAATATCTGATAGTCAATGGGTAAGTCCAACACAGGTAGTGCCTAAGAAATCTGGAGTAACTGTGGTTCAAAATGATAAAGGAGTGTCTGTTCCAACTAGAGTAGTAACCGGATGGCGGATGTGCATTGATTATAGGAAATTAAATATAGCCACCCGAAAAGACTACTTTCCATTACCTTTTATTGACCAAATTTTGGAACGTGTAGCTGGTCATCCCTTTTATTGCTTTCTCGATGGGTACTCAGGATATTACCAGATAGAGATAGCTCTAGAGGATCAGGATAAGACTACCTTCACATGCCCTTTTGGTACTTATGCTTTTCATAGGATGCCATTTGGATTATGTAATGCACCAGCTACTTTTCAACGTTGCATGCTTAGTATTTTCTCATACATGGTTGAAAAATGCATGGAGGTTTTTATGTATGATTTGACTATTTTTGGTAACTCTTTTGATTCATGTCTACTTAACTTAAAATCTGTTTTGAGTAGGTGTGAAGAAAAAGGACTTGTGCTTAATTGGAAAAAATGTCATTTCATGGTGTCTTCTGGGATTGTTTTGGGACACATTGTTTCAGAAAGAGGAATGAAGGTTGACAAGGCTAAAATCGAGTTGATCTCTAAATTACCTACACCCAAAACGATAAAAGATGTCCGATCTTTTCTAGGGCATGCTGGTTTTTATAGGATGTTTATACAAAAGTTTTCTTCTATATCTAGACCATTGTGTAACCTCTTATTGAAAGATGCTGAATTTGTGTGGATTCAAGCTTGTGAGGACACATTTCAGACATTAATTGTCAAACTCACTACTGCCCCTATTATGCAGTCACCTGATTGGAGCCTTCCATTTGAGATTATGTGTGATGCCAGTAACTATGCTGTAGGAGCAGTCCTTGGTCAAAGAAGGGAGGGCAAACCCTTTGTTGTTTACTATGCTAGTAGAACCTTAAATGATGCTCAAATGAATTATTCTACTACTGAAAAGGAACTATTAGCTGTTGTTTTTGCCTTGGACAAATTTCGTTCTCATTTAATTGGTTCACCTATTACTGTGTTTACTGACCATGCAGCTCTGAAGTACCTTTTTTCCAAAAAGGATGCTAAGGCCCGTCTAATTAAATGGATTCTTCTTTTGCAGGAATTTGATCTAACCATTAAGGACAAGAAGGGCATCAAAAATGTTGTAGCAGATCATTTGTCCCGTCTTGAGTTCCATGATTCCACTAATGTCCAACCCATTCAAGATGATTTCCCTGATGAACATCTTTTCACTATAAGCCAAGTACCATGGTATGCATATATTATAAATTACTTGGTTTGCGGGGAAGTTCCATCTAACTGAAGTGTACAAGATAAGCGTAAGTTCTTGGTTGAGGTGCGTAATTTTTATTGGGATGATCCTTATCTTTTCAAATATTGCGCTGACCAAATTATGCGACGTTGCATTCCTGAGAGTGAAATTGCTAGTGTCTTAAACTTTTGCCATGGCACTGCTTGTGGTGGTCATTTCTAAATAAAAAAGACTGCTGCAAAAATTTTACAATGTGGACTCTATTGGCCCACTTTATTTAAAGATACTAACAATTTTTGTCGTTCATGTGAAAGATGTCAAAAGTTGGGGGCTTTATCTCGCCATCATATGATGCCTCTTAGCCCTATTCTTGTTATTGAGATATTTGACTGTTGGGGTATTGACTTTATGGGACCTTTTCCTCCATCTTTTGGTTATCTTTATATTCTTCTAGCTGTTGATTATGTGTCCAAATGGGTGGAGGCTATGGCTTGTCGTACTAATGATAACACAACCATGGTAAAATTCTTAAAAGAAAACGTGTTGTCTAGGTATGGTACGCCACGTGTCATCATCAGTGACCAAGGGACACATTTCTGTAACCGTTCTTTTGAAGCTTTGATGCGCAGGTATGGTGTTCTTCATAAGATTTCCACCGCATACCATCCACAGACAAATGGGCAAGCTGAACTCGCAAATAGGGAGGTGAAGCAGATTCTAGAAAAGACTGTTAACCCGAATCGCAAAGACTGGTCTTTACACCTTTCTGATGCATTATGGGCTTATCGCACTGCGTACAAAACTATTCTAGGGATGTCTCCATATCGCCTTGTCTATGGGAAAGCTTGTCATTTACCTGTTGAGCTAGAACATAAAGCTTATTGGGCTGTCAAAGCCCTTAACTTTGATTTGAGTGTTGCAGGTCTTCAAAGAAAGTTACAATTGTCTGAAATAGAAGAATTGCGGAATGATGCCTATGACAACTCCAAGATTTACAAGGCTAAGATGAAAGCGGCTCACGACAAACAAATCTTGAGGAAAAACTTTGAGCTAAATCAACGAGTTTATCTTTATGATTCTCGATTGCATTTACACCCTCGAAAGTTGAGATCTCGATGGACTGGACCATTTGTCGTAAAGCACATTTTTTCCAATGGAGCGGTGAAGATTGAGGACCCCACTGATGGGTGAATTTTCAAAGTTAATGGGGCAACGGTTGAAAAATTATGTGGAAAGGGAAAGTCAGTTTATGTGTCTCGACGAGATCTCTCTTGAGCCTCCTGTCTATCCTAATTAATCAGGTTCTATCTGTCTCATCTATCTGTACCATATCTTCACTTTTGTACCATATCTTGATTTTATTTTTGTTTTTATTATTTGGTTGTCCTTGCTTTTATTATTTTTCTACCCCATATCTTGACTTTGTCTTTGTTTCTATCATCTATTTGTACCATATCTTGACTTTATTTTTGCTTTCTTTATCTCATTGTCTTGCTTTTATTATATGTTTCTCCTATAATTTTTACTTTATTTTCTGTTTTTGCTTTTATTTTCTTTTGCGTGTTTTATTTTACTTCCCGGTTAAGTGGCGGATACGGTACTCCGTGACTAATTAAGTCGGTTTTTCAGTTCCCTAAAAACTGTAACCCAAACAAAAATCGTGCATTCTTTTACCTTTCAAAATGGATACGATTCTTTCAAACCTTCGTAGATATTTTCCTTTTCTTCCTCCAAATGCATTGCTCAAAATTTACAAAGCACGGCTTGCAAGGTTAAAATTGCTAATGCTCATGGGTTTACCTGTTGATATACGATGGTTAATTGAAGCCAAAGTTCGATTATCTGGTGAATGTTCAAAAGCCTTTGTTTCTTTCATGCCTGGTTTGGGTAAAAGCTCTTACGCAAAAAAGCGAAGAGCAAATAAATTATAAGTTTGTCACAAATGTGGACGATGGACCTGTAACAAGTGATGTCGCTCTTTAGGATATGTGTCTGTCAATCGAGAAGATAAGATTTAGTTCATTAAGGATGGACTGAGTAAAGAGTCTCTAGATAATATCTTGTTGACTCTTGAGACGCATCCTTGTTGACTTGTGCATCGAGAGATTTTAAGATTATGGACACAATTTTGGGAAGAGCAAGAACGCTATAGTCTCGGGAATCTGACTCAAAACGACCCTGTTTGCCAATTTATAAGAAAATTGGATGGGAAGCATATCTCCAACTCATAGAAGGTGTTTTAGCCGTTACTGGACGTAAAACCAGAGGAAGATGTGAGCCACAATCACAACTACCTGTACATATGCACGCTTGCTGTTATTTTTGAGTTTCTATTTTATTTTTATTTTCAACGTTTGTCAGACAAACAGTTGAGCTACCTATATAGATGTCATTATTGTATCACCTTTTTGCATTCTATAAATACATCTTATGTTCTTTATTTGCATATACATAGTTAGTGAGTTGTATCAAAATGGAGGGAACCTTAGCTCGTCGATTCCGAAATATTTGTGTATTTTGTGGATCTCAACCTGGTAATGATATAGCTTTTTTAGAAGCAGCTCATAATCTTGGCAAGGTTCTAGCTGAGAGAAAACTTCATTTAATTTATAGGGGAGGTAACCGTGGGTTAATGGGGTGTATGTCAACAACTGCATACTCAAGAGGAAGTCAAGTTTTAGGCATTATTCCTAAAACTTTAGTTAACGTTGCTGGGAAAACAGTTGGAGAGGAATTACAGGTCTCATCCATGCATGAACGCATAGCTCGTATGATTGTAAATGCAGATGCCTTTATTGCTTTACCAGGAGGTTTTGGAACAATGGAAGAAATCTTTCAAGTTGTCTCTTGGGCCCAACTCAATATCCACCAGAAACCTATAGGTTTGTTAAATGTCAATAATTTCTTTGATTGTTTATTGTGTTTTGTTAATCAAGCTGTGGAACAAAAGTTTATCTCACAATCAGCACAATGGATCCTTGTCTCTACCTCAACTACTGATGAACTAATTGATAAATTGCAAGCTTTTGTTTATGAACCAGACCCTGAAGCATCTAAAATTAATTGGTCAGTGGAAATGAGCAATAAGAGAAAATTGGATCTGACACTTCGTTTGTAACTTTTCTTACTTTTGGCTTTGTTCACAATATTTTATTAAGTGTTTTTCAGGTTTGTTTCTCTTGAATAACTGAAGCTTCAGGTGATGTCTCCTATACTTTCTCTTTCTACATTTAAACATTGAGGGCAATGTTTCGTTCTGGTTGGGGGTAGATAGGAGGCATATGTTTTGCATTGCATTTCAAAAAAAAAATCTATTGGTCTGAGAATGGCAGTGTAAAGAGTTCATTATCTCTTGAGACGCATTCTGGATCTATTAGATCCAGAATGGCAGAGTAGGGAGTATAGTTTTGACCTCTTGAAACGCATTCTAACCGGTTGATTTGTTTTTTATTTTTGAATTTTATTTCATGCACAGCTGCTCATTGCATGTTTTCTCGGTAATTCTTGTCTAAATTGGTTTGTTTTTCTATCTAGGTATGATTTCAAAATTATTGGTTTGAGTCATCTTTTCTATTTAGGTTATCAAAGAATGATTTCTGAAATTATTTTAAGCACAATGTTAAGCCTTGCGGTAAGATGGATGATTCAATGTATATAGCCAAGAGAATTCTCATGTTTAAGTTCACATTTTTTTAATCTCACACATCTTTTGTGAGTGAGTGGAGAGATTGAGAAAACAGCTTACGAACTTTCATTAATCCTTTGAATTGATTAATCCTTGTTTAGAATGTCATTACTCGAATTGAGCTAAAGGACGATTCAAGAAGAAATTTCAATTCTTTTGAAACAAAAACATAAAAAAAAAAGAGAAAAAAAGAAGAAGAAGAAGTTAGTTCGATTCAATAATGTCTTCATTCAATTTTAGAATATAGAAGTTTTATGAAGCAGTCTTTTCTCATCAAGCTGTATTGATTCACTCAAGATAAATGAAGTCCTAAAGGTAGCATGTTGCAAGAATGGTTTGATTCTAAACATTGGATTTTCCTATCTTTGGATCAATGTTAGTTGTCTGTCTGTCCTTAAATGTGACCTTTCCTTGAGTGTTTATTCTATTTTCCAACTCTATGAGAGAAATCATAGCCTTTTTAAACAGTCGTTGACCTGTAAGGATATGGAGTTGAGGCTTTTACATAGAGTAATTTTCAAGGCTATATGTGTTGCGGTTCGTGGTAAGAAGGTTTGGCTTGATTCACATGTGCTCAGTTTTGGAAGTTATGATTGAAATAACCTTTATAGCAATTGTGATCTTGAACTGACTTTTTGTTTGAAATGCTGAAGTAGTTCTTCATGCTTCATTTACGCTTGAATTGCTAGGGACTAGCAATAAGCTGGCTGGGGATTGTGATAAACGCATGAAAGTACACTCTTAAGCATAAATAATTAATGCTAATTGGACAGTATTATAAAGCTTTTATGATATTTTAGCATAATTATTTTGCTTATGCCTCTTTTACATTTGTTTCATTTCTTTTGCATTTTCTTTAGTCTTTATCTTGAAATAAAGTATTGTCCTTAAATTGTGATTAATGGAAATCATTTTTTCAGGTTTAATAAAATGGACACAACTCTCAATCTATAGATCAAAATGGAGAGATTATTGAACCTGGAGCAACATGTCTCAATTTTACATAAAGTTAAAGAACAATCAAAAGCCTAAAAATCCAACATTTGATGGGCCGAAATTGAGACACAACAAAACCAAATTGTAGTTGTTTCTTAGCCCGACCCATGTCCAGTATTTGGGCCATATCTCAGAGAATACTTGTCCAAATTGCATGAATCTGGTGGCCTTGGAAAGCTGAGACAAAATGCTACAAATTTCATGTTTTCCATAAAGCCCAATTCGGTCCATTTGGTGGTCAAAAATCAGCTGCAAGTTGGTGGAATGTTTGGTGGCCGACAATGTGGAAAAATTGGTGGAGGTTTGGTGTAATAGTTCCATTTCATCACCTATTTAAGGACAACTTGAGGAATTGAATGGGTGGAGAGAAAAAATCATTTGAGTTCACATTTTATCATTGTATATTACAATTCTCTCTTGTATTTTCTTTTTAGAAATGATAAGAATGAATTGTAAGTTAGGCTAGAACTCTTGGTAAGGCTAGAGATGAACTTGTATGTGTAGTTTATCTATTTCTCCACTTTCATTCTACCTCAAGGGCTATAAAGATTGTTTGTTTGTTTATATGTTAAACTCTTTCTCATCTTGTGATTTCTTTTTAATCCAGAAATTATAATTCTCAATTTCATATAAATTCAGTCATGCTTTCTTTATGTGATTCATGTTGAATTATAATTGTTACTGGTAGTTTCGTTTTATGAGTTAGTCATTTACTACAATATTGTCATATGATATATTGTCGCTCTTGGATAACTTGTAAGGATGAATGTTGTTGGTAAATATTGCTTGTAAAGAGTTTATGCATATCAAATACATGTGTTTATCATTTATGATATACTATACATATTTTCCGATTGATTGTTTGAGATGTGAAACTTTCAATTGAGTTATAATTATTAAATCAAAGTGGGGATTAGATTTACAAAACATATAAGTGATTCTCGATGCCTTACTTCTTAATTACCATCAATTGTTTCCAATTATTAAACACTGAATTTTCTTTAGAACTAATCACTTCAAAGTTAAATTTTACATTTTTATTATCTTTTTAATATTTTTGTTTTACGAACCTCTTTTATCGAAGGCCTCCTTGTGGATTCGATACCTCAACGTATACTACAATAACCGCGGTATATTTTGGGCGTAACCAAACATCCTTGAGTTTAGCAATGCCTATGAAAAGGAGCTACACAACCTTACACGAGAGCTCATCGGCTTGCGGACCTTTGTGGAGCACGAGTTACTAGCAATTCGTACGGATGTGGAGGAATCTCGCACGGAATAGGAGAAACATCAATGTGATCGTGCTAACTCGTCTTACAAAAGCGGTCTAAGCACCATGCATGTGCCTACTCCCGCCACATACAATAGCACTCACAACGCCACAAAAGTTGAAAACTTCCTATTTGGCTTGAAGCAATACTTCGAAGCCAAACGTGTCCATGATGATGCTTCGAGAATCGGCATTGCACCCACATTCCTACGAGATGCAGCCCAATTATGGTGGCGTTTAAGCATAGCGACGTAGGTAGAGGCATCTTCTCCTCCGCACATAGGAGGACTTCAAGAGAGAGCTTCAAAAGCACTTCTCTCCTATCAATGCCGAAAAAGAGCCAAGAGGTCGCCTCCGTCGATTGAAGCAAAGCTGCACCATTCGAGTACGTCGAAGATTTCGCCACCATCATTCTCGAAATTGAAGGTATGTCCAAAAAAGATTCTCTCTTCTACTTCCTCGACGGGTTAAAGGATTGGGCAAGGGTTGAACTTGAAAGGCGCGGTTTGCAAAATCTTGATGACGCCATAGCCGTGGCCGAATCCCTCGTAGACTACTCATCCCAATCGAAGGAGAGGAAGATCAACCACGTAAAGGTGGGGGAGAGCGGAATACCAAGAAAGATCATACTCGAAAAGAAAATGGTGCACGTAAACCGTCCAGGTGAGACAAGTGCGACACACCAAACAAAGGTAAGTCCGATGCCCCTAAACCTAAAAGTCCTTACTTCATTTGTGATGGTCCTCATTGGGTGCGAGATTGCCCAAAGAGGAAGGCTCTCAATGCCCTAGCCGCTCAGCATGAGGGCGTACAAAATAAAGAGCCACAAGCGGAGATGGGTTCTCTCCGCACCATTGGCGCACTTGAAAGACCCACCCATGTTCAAAAGGGTCTAATGTATGTGAGCACCATAATCAACGACAAGGATGTGCGTGCGATGCTTGATACGGGAGCCACATACAACTTTGTCTCCATGGAAGAGGCCAAACGGTTAGGCCTCAAATATACCAATGGAGGAGCCACCATTAAGGCGGTAAACTCACCTGCCAAAGTAATATTGGGAGTGTCTAAGACAACCTCGATGCAAATTGACACATGGAATGGTAAGCTTGATTTCTCCATCGTCCCCATGGATGACTTTTAAGTAGTGCTAGGCATGGAATTCTTCGACCAAGTCCATGCTTTCCCCATACCAACCTCTAACTCCTTTAGTATCATCGACGGGAGTCAATCATGCATGGTTATGGCGGAACATGTAGCAAAGGTTGAGAACAAGATGCTATCCGCGCTACAGTTGAAACGGAGGACGAAGAAGGATCCAAGTTTCTTTGCCACCGTTCGATAACTAACGATGGTGAGGATGTTGCCATTGCCGAGGACCCAATGCCAAAGCAAGATAAAGCCGTTCTTGAGGAATACAAGGACATCATGCCCTAAGAACTTCCAAAGAAGTTACCGCCACGACGAGAATTAGATCACCAAATCAAGTTAGAGCTTGGTGTCAAGCCTCCAGCCATGGCACCTGATGGCATGGTGCCACTCGAACTTGCGGAGTTGAAGAAACAACTCCAAGACTTGCTCCAGTACAAAGCGGGCAAAGTAAACGTTGTGGCTGATGCCCTAAGTCACAAGGCAGAACTCGCCACCTTGAGTGCAAGTCGTCCATAAAGTGTTCTCATCGACTGCATCAAACAAGGCCTAGAGCACGATCCCTTAGCCAAGAATCTCTTGAACTTGGCAAGTGAGAGGAAGAAACAACGCTTTTGGCTTGATGAAGGCCTACTCCTCACAACCAAGAATCTTCTCTTCATGCCAAGACATGGGAATTTACGAAAGGAGATCATCAAGGAGTGTCATGATTCCAAATGGGTTGGTCACCCAGGTATGGCACAAACCCTTGCACTCATGCAAGATTCTTACTATTGGCCTCAAATGGGGGAAGACGTGGAGGGCTACATAAGGACTTGTCTTGTGTGTCAATAAGACAAGGTTGAGCACCAACGTCAAGTGGGGTTACTTGAACCTCTACCCATTGCAGAAAGGCCATGGCAAAGCATGTCGATAGACTTCATCATGGCCTTGCCAAAATCCGAAGGGTATAGAAGCATAATGGTGGTAGTTGATCAGTTTAGCAAATATGCCACCGTCATACCCGTCTCTACGGATTGCACCGCGGATGAAGTCGCTCGAGCATTCCTCAAACACATAGTGAAGCTTTGGGGAGTCCTACAAAACATCGTAAGTGATCGTGACCCTCGCTTCATGGGACGTTTTTGGGGAGAACTCTTTAAAATGTTGGGGACCAACTTGAGCTTATCAACAAGCTTCCATCCCAAAATCGATGGGCAAACCGAGCGCATCAATGCCTTACTTAAGCTATACTTGAGGTATTATGTGAGCGCTCACCACCATGATTAGGCAAAGTTGCTAGACGTTGCCCAATTCTCACACAATCTCCAAATGAGTGAGGCAACAAGTAAGAGTCCTTTTGAGATTGTGACGAGACAACAACCTATGACTTCATATGCCATAGCCTCAACCTATGGAGGGAAGAGTCCAGTGGCATACTAACTCGCAAAGGAATGGCATGAACAAGCCGACATCATGCGAGCATGCTTAGATAAGACCGCCAAAAAAATGAAGAAATTGGCAGACAATAAGAGATGACATCTCGCATTTCAAGAGGGGGACTTGGTTCTTATTAAGCTACTACCCACTCAAGTCACTTCGCAAAGTACACAAGGGGTTGGTACGAAAATATGAAGATCCCTTCCCTATTGTCAAGTGAGTGGGCGAAGTCTCCTATAAAGTCCAATTGCCACCTCACCTTAAGATCCATCCAGTCTTCCATGTGAGTTTTCTCAAGCCCTATCATGAGGACAAGGAAGATCCAAGTAGAAGCGAGTCCAAGAGAGCACCCACAGCCGGTGTCACCGCATTCGACAAGGATGTGGAGTACATCCTTGCGGATCGAGTGATTCGAAGGAAGTTCCACTATACATTGAGTACTTGGTAAAGTGAAAAAACCTTCCGGATAGTGAGGCAAGTTGGGAACGTAAAGACACCTTGTGACAATTTGTCAAGCATATCCAACGCTACAAAGACAAGAGCGCGCCGAGGACATCACGAAATTAGGTGGGGGAGAATGTTACAACCCGCCCAATTTACCTGTTAGAATGGCCCAAATATGCTAGAGGCTTGGCCCAGCTTCTAGAAAGCCCAAGCCCAAGCCCATCTTCTAGAATTCTCTAGCAAAATAAGTTCTAGAATTATCTCTTGTATTTATCTAGATAATTTAGTAGATAATATTCTCTTGTACATATCTAGATAATTTAGTAGATGAGAATGAATTAGGACCCTTAGATGTATTAGATCTTAGCCATTCATTTGAGAGGTAGTTCATTATATAAACCCCTCCAATGCTCATTTGTAAATCATCCACAAATCCACACAAATCCAAGCAAATTTGTAAGCAAGCATTTTTGTGTAATACAAAGCTTTCTCATTCAGCAACACTTGTCTCCATCTTCCATCTCTTCTCTTCTTTGCCTACAGGCTCTTCGGCTCAATGATCCTTTCTTCTCTTTGAGCGAGAAGACTAGCAGCAAGGCTTACTTAGCAACTTTTGAATCAAGTTGCCTAAGTGCCGTACGAGCGTGCTGCACAAACCTCTAAGCTCGTGACATTGGGCTAAAGAGCTTGACAATGTCTTATGGGCTTAAGGAACCACCCCTAGATCCACAATAGGAGAAACCCCTTACTCTTTATCTTCGGAGTGGAAGCTATAGTTCCAATTGAAGTAGGAATGCCTAACCTTCGAAGAATTGCTCACGATCCAGAGGCTAATTCTGAACAGCTCAGAATGTGCTTGGATTTGGTTGAAGAAGAGCAGGAGCAAGACATGGCACAAGTTAGATTGGCAGCATAGCAACAAAGAGTGGCTAGCTTCTGCAATTCTAGAATTAAGGCAAGAAAGTTTGAAGTTGGAGACTTGGTCCTAAGGAAGGTAATGTTGAACATGCAGGAACCGGGAGTTGGAGTCTTAGGACCTAACTGGGAAGGCCCATACCGAGTAGAGCAAGTTCTTGTCTCAGGGGCTTATCGCATACTTTGAATGGATAGGACTAAAGTTAGGCACCCTGGGAATGCTGAACACTTGAAGAAATATTATCAATGAGAAATTTGAGCTTAAAAAATTGTCCCGAGTTTAGAATGATTTATACGCTTATCTCTTGCAAATAGCTACAAGTTATGTTTTGAAGGCCTAAGTGTCTCTTTTCTCTTATTTTCACAAAGAGCCTGAGCGCTCTCTTTTGTAAAGGACCAAGGTCCTTCTTCACTAAATGAGTTAAGACTCACTTAACAAATGTGAAACCCAATGAGGTATTATTTATATTGTGTTATAAAATACCACTTTATTGAATAAGCTAAGGAACTAATGGGAAAAAACCCTACACGATGCTATTTAAAACCTTAACAGTTTGATTCCAAAGTGATTCGTTGAAGGATAGAACTCTTAGAAAAAGCTAAGGCTATAAGTACATTGACTGATAGCCGAGCCTGCCTTTTATTCTAAAGTGACTCATCCGAAGATGACATACTTTGAAGAAGTGGGCGTTGCTAGTACATTCACTAGTTAACACAACTTATAAATGATAATAGTAATTCCAAAAGGTACTACAAAAAATAGCTCAAGTTAAACTCTAAAATGGAAATTACATTTTGATATCTACTTCGCAAACAATTACTAAGCTAAGTACATGGACTGAGGCCCTTCGGTCAACAAATCCCATTAATGGGTTACACTATGTTTTTCATACTAGGAAAATTAATTCCTAGTCATTTAATATGTCGATTGCTCATCACAACACAAGCAACCTAAGTGTTGCCAAGATATTGCAGTTTTCTTTCAATATACTCCAAGAAAATATAATAATTGTGTTCTCATAAGGCAATTGCTTTGAGTAAACAAAGATCGATACCATAAAAGGAAAAGAAATAGAAAAAAGGAAAGGAATTCAGTTTTGACGCCAATAACTAGGATGCATAAAAAGCAAAATGAGATGGAGAAACCACCAATAGTGAGCATTAGCTTCAACAAGTCATTCTGTGGCAATAAGATTCCACGACAAAGTCAAAGGTAAAATATCATAATAGGTTGAACCTAAGTTTAGAAGTTACACCCCTTTTACATATGAAGCCTAAGATAGCAAAGGAACACTTAACAATCTTAATCTTCAATAGGTGAAGGTCCACCATCTTGAGGAAATACTCCGATTTCTTCTATCCACTCACTTGCCAAGCCAACAAAATCAACTTCAGGATACTTATCCCTCATTTTTACAGTTAACTGCTCTATCACCAATGTTCCAGCATCCTCAAAAATCCTATCATATTAAGCAGCATTAACCTGGTTAAGTTCTCTTTCCTTGGCTAGCTTCTTGTCCTTGGTAACTACAATTTCCTCCATCTTTCAGACCTTGTTAGCCAACTCCTAGATTTTCTTATCCATGACTGCCATATCCTTTCTATGTTTTTCTTTAATCAAAGCTTCCCAAGTATCGTAGTTTTTCTCATCTTCCCTCAACCTTTGATTCTCTATCTTTAGTTATTCGTTTTCAAGGAAAGTAGCCTTGATGATATCGCGATGTTGAGCCATTATGTTAGACCCCTAAAAAAAAAAACAGATCTAGCCACCCAATACATATAAAATGACTAAAGTCAACACCTTTACAAAAATTTTAAAAAAACAAAAACAAAAAACTTATATATATAAAATAATAAAAATATGAATAAAATAAAACATCTATGTAAATATATGAAGGAGGGGAAGTACCTTGACTCCAAAAGCTTCCCGAAAAAGCAAAGGGAAAAGAAGAAGAAAGGGAAAAACAATGCACAATGTTATGAGAAGCTCTAGCAAAGCGGAGAAGGAATTCCCAATCAAGTGGGTAAAATAAATAAAAAAATCCACCAAAGACGAATAACTCTCACAAAGCCGTCAAAGGAGGAAAGGGAAGAAGTATAAAGTTACATGGGAAGGAAAGAAACTTTGTTTGATGGCTGAAGGAAGATAAAAAAGAAAGAAAGAAAGAAAGAAAGCTGTGTGATGAGGCCGAGACAATAGGAAACGGTGAGTATGGTGAAAGGTAAGAAATATTATATATATACATATGCGCGCGCGCGCGCACGCACACACACACACACACACACACACACATATATATATGTAATAGCAATATTATATACATATATATAATGGCAATATTATATGCATATGTATTATAATAATAACAATAATGGAAAGGCAGGAGTTGCTTTAAATTTTTATTAAACGGCGTGCCTCCTAACTTTTCTTAGGGTAAATGATTATAATAATAAAAAGAAGAAGTAAAGTAAATAAAAGCTAACTAAAAATTAGTTAAATTAATAATTTAAGTGTATCTAGTTAAAAGTGGATAAATAAAAAAAATAGAAAAAGAGAGAAAAGAAAGCTTATCTTTGGAGAGTAATCACGTGAGAGATTGCATGAGACAGTCACTAAATCAGCTCTTTGTACTATATAACCAATTAAAATTTTGAGGTTTTTTCTCAACATCTTTCTCCTGTCAGGATAGTTGATGTTGTAAGAATTTGAATTTCAAATTTATAGGCAAATGGAGACATGAGAATCAAGGCATGTTCTCTTTAAGATAGGCACAACCAAGGCAATTTAAACACCAAAATAGATGAAAGCTTCCTCCAAAGGGAACATAGTCAACTACCTCGGCTATCTGGTAAGCAAGTAGATCAAACATAAATAATGAACATCGAACCGAAGCTTCTTAAGCCCAAGTTTGAGAAGAAGGAAAAGCAGGAAATCATCGAGAAGATTTTCAAAGGAAACTATATAGTCAAAAACTCTCATACTTTGAGCTAGTGACTAAGGGGGCTAGTGTAGATGGCATTTTGTAGACCCATATGAATGGATCCAAAACACCCTCCTAAATACAACCTATTGATTTTTACAAGCTTATGAGTATTTTAAAAAATCTTTGAATGAGCTAGAAGCACGATAATGAAGCGTGGAGGGGATGATCATGACAAGTAAAGTTATAAGCCTCGGCTTGAGGCTCAAGTCGTTGAGTTTACCTCAGCTTGAGCCTCAAGTACTTCAGTTTACCTCAGCTTGAGCCCCAAAGTCCACAAGCTTATCTTTAATGTCTCTTACTTTAACTTGAGCCTCAAGTCCTTGAGTTTACCTCAGCTTGAGCCTCAAGTCCTTGAGTTTACCTCAGCTTGAGCCTCAAGTCCTTGAGTTTACCTTTAATGTCTTTTTTTTTCAACTTGAGCCTCAAGTCGTTGAGTTTACCTCAGCTTGAGCCTCAAGTTCTCGAGTTTACCCCAGCTTGAGCCTTAAGTCCATAAGTTTACTTTTAATGTTTGTTACTTCAACTTGAGCCTCAAGTCCTCGATTTTACCCCAACCTGAACCTCCAGTCCACTAGCATACCTTTAATGTCCTTTACCTCAACTTGAGCCTCAAGTCCTCGAGTTTGCCTCAACTTGAGCCTCAAGTCCAAAAGCTTACCTTTAATGTCTCTTACTTTAACTAAAGCCTCAAGTCATCATGTTTGCCTCAACTTGAGTCTCAAGTCCACAAGCTTACCTTTAATGTCTCTTACTTCAACTTGAGCCTCAAGTCCTCGAGTTTGCCTCAACTTGAGCCTCAAGTATGTAAGTACGCTTAAACTTGAGCTTCAAGTCCACAAACCTTCAATGTCTACTTTACAACAAGATGCACATTGGCTAAGCCACGTGGCAACCATGTAATATCTCAAAATAAGGGTTGCGGATCCCCTTTATAAATCATCTAAAAGGTTATACGACCCCTCAAGATCATGACAACTCAAATCAACAGATGGTGAGGATCTAGGTTATGAATTAGGTTTCCCAATAAAAACCCATTTATGCCTCCAAGGTAGGGGGACGACTCCTAAATAATTCCTAGGAAGATGTAGGAGTATATCCACTGAGTTTTCTCTCTTCACTCTATTCTCCCTCCATTACTGTTCTATTGTCTCCAGTCACACAAATACATTAAAACGCTCATTTTCCTTGATTTTTCACCATAAGCAAAAGCCTGTAACTAACTTAAGCGTCAAAGGGTCTACACCGGTGAAAAATCTGGCGGCCCTTAACATTTTACTGTGTTGCAGTTGTTGGAGAAGTTTTCAGCTCCAGAGGTACCAGCCGCCACCATAAATGTACTTGAAGCAACCAGGGAGCCAAAAGAGGAAGGAAACAAAGGGTTCACTGTCACTTTCAACCATTAGAAGATTGTTCCTCCTCTTTCATAGCCGTCCTTTTCGTCTTTTCAGTGGTTGTCCCCTGATCTTTGGAGGTTTGTCTGAAGCTATACCTGAGTCTTTAATCTTTGATTGTCTCTCCCTTGCTGTGATCTCGGGTTAAGTCTTAGGACTTTGGTTAGCATTGCCTTTGCTTGCTTAGAACCCATATGTGTTATAGCTTGAAGACTTGTCCAGTCACGTTTTTTGTAATTGGTCAAGTCATTATTAAGTCCTAAGTGCTATTAATTTTCATCCATTACTTTGTTCCAAGCCATGCCTTCAAAATTGGATTAATTGTGCCTAGCAGAAAGTCCCTATACTTCCATTTTCATCAACACAAATCAAACACCCAAGGTTATCTAAGTCATTTACCACAAAATCTTTTTACGTGTCTAATTCTGGTTGTAGCCATTTTTTGGTAACAACAATAACTTTTTCAGGAGTTTTATTAGAATTAGAAGGTTAGGATAGAATATGTTATTAAGATTTTCAATGTTAATATAGTTTGTATTTAGGTTTATATTCAATTTATCTTTAAGAGTGTGTTCGGTGCATCATGTAGAATTGTATTAATTCTTAGCATTGAATAGAATGGCAAAAATATAATATTATATTATGTTTAGCATTGTATTTGATTGGATAGTAATAATAATTTTAAAAAATAAAATAATTTACTAATTGATTATTTTAAATAAAAAATTTAATATTTAGAAATAAAATTTAAACCTGTTACTAAAATCATTTAGTTAAATATTTATTATTCTAAGCATTTTATTTAAATAATTTAACTAGTTAGATAATTTAAGTAATTAATTAAAATAATTAGTCTTTGTGTGATCTTATTTAAGACAATATGTATTAGTATATAACTATTTTATAGATGCTTTACATAAGTATTTAAAAGCAGACTTATCCGCCGTAAACCTATGTTCATGTGCGTTAGATAATTTTGGTAGCTTTTGTCGAACGTTTATACAGCATTTACTTAAAAGACTGACTCATCATTGAACTGCACCAAACATAGGCAAAAAATTTAATGCAGTCTTATTCCCTTGTCCTACCTATCCAATCATGCGTGCCAAACATACCCTGATTAATCTGAAACCTCAAATTATCTATTCTACTAAATACCTCAACAATTAATATTTTAAACTATTGCATTTCCCAATTGATAAAAAAGTGCTGAAGTTACCGTGAGCAAAGGCAAAGGCAACGGCAAATCCTGACGCGATTTCGAAAGAGGGTTGACCGAGGGATTGTCAATGGCGTGATAGTGGGCTTTTGGAGAGATAGTGGATAAACACTGCCGCAATCAGAAGAAAAGTGTGCATGGACCACATAACATTAGTTGGCGATTGTGCGTGACAGGGTGAGCCCACCAGGAGATGGCGTGGGCCGGTGGCGCACGTGAAGGGGGTGTGGTTGGACCCACTTTATGTCCTGTGTTTTCGCCCCACGTTAATCACTACCTCACATGCATATGCAAGCCGACACACTTCCTCTTCCTCATGTCTCTCTCTCTGTCTCTTCTCTCTTCTTCCACTTCTCTGCATTAACATCAACATTAAAGCAATAAAGATTTTTGTTAACTTTACTCGCCAAAATCCCTACTTTGACCAAATTAGAAAACAAAAATACCAACTTCTTCTTTATTAATTTGTATTAGAAGTTCTTAAATATAGATTATGATTCATATTACATATTTCCAATTAGTTTTTGAATTGGCTAATAAAAAATATATTAAATCACTTTTTGTTGAAAAAATTACATGCATCTAACTTCTCATCCAAGAACTTCATTAATTTTAACTAAAGCACTGAAGAGCATTATTAATTATTAAAATTAACAAATGAATAGTCTTAACTTGTGTTTTAAAGATACATATATATTAAACACTTAAAAATTATACAAATTCATTTGAAATGAAGGCACAAGTTAAAACTACTCTTAATAAATACATCTTCTGAAACGCTTCTCTTTACCAACTCTCAAGTCAAATCATTGAATTCATACCAGATCAATTCTACTAACCAGAGATACACCCACTAAGCGAATGTGCGGCACCTGTGGTTAATTAAGCAAACATTACTTTGATTGGAAATTGAACTTTGTTGAGTTACACTACAAGAAAAATGAGAATAGATGACTGACACTTTATGACAAAAATCATTATATCATAAAAAGATGATAGAGTCGTGATAGAATTATGATTTATCAAACAATTAATAATGTACTTGTGATATATTTTTATCTATCAAGAATTGATGATAGACCAGTGATAGAAATTAACTCTATCAAAACCTTTATGATAGAAAATTTTTTATTGACTGTGTTTGACCAAATTTTAAATTAATATTTTATTTAAAACACTCAGTAATTGCCTTAAAAAAACCTAGAGTGAATTACTTTTCATTTCCCTCCAACAAAACTTTCCCCCCACACCATCCATTTCAACCCCAATATTTTTTTTCTTTATTCTTTTTGCCTTTAACTTTTGCATTTTCACTACAATGAAAATTAGCTCTATTCATTATTTTTTTTTGTACAATTTAAAAGAATACTTGCTCATTTACACACACACATATACATACATGATAAAAGATAAATACTATTTTATCAGTGTTTATTTTCATTCTTTTATTTCTCACGCTTTCCCTCTTGACATGTGATTTTGCTTTTCTTAGAACCTAAAAGAACAAGTAAATTACCTATTCTGATTAGGGTTATTGAGTGTTACTCTTTTTTCTTCACGTCATCACTACAAGAAAAATGGGATACAGCAACATGACGTTCGCAACGTGCATTGGTTGCACGTTGCAAAAGCCCTTTTTTGACAACGTGCGCTCAATGCACATTGCAAAAAATGATTTTCAGCAACATGCAACATATGCACACGTTGCTGAAAGACTATATCGCAACGTGCATTTTCTGCACGTTGCAAAAAGTGTTGAATTTAGTAACATGCATATGCTGCATGTTACGAAAAGTTTTACTCTTATGAATTTAATTTTTAATAATTAAATATTAAAATCAAAAAAATGTAATTTTTATATTAGTAACTTAAAAAGTCTTCTTAAACTATTAAAAGATAATTAAAATTACTTTGAATTTTAAATGTTATGGAAAATTACACTAATTGAGTAATTTCATATTTTGAAATTAAATAAAATTAAAAATATAAGAATATTAATTAAATAATATAATTGTATGTTTAAATATAAATTTAAAAATTTTTAACAATATTTAAATAAAAAGATAATATTATTTTCTATATAAAATAATGATTTTTAAATATAAATTTTTTAATGTCGAAATTTTATGAAATAAATTAAATTATTTTACAATGAAATCACATCATATTTTTTTTGTAAAATTAAGAAAGTAAAAATATCAAATTAAATTTTATTTTGAAATAATATAACTAGTACAAGAAAGAAAATGACATACTTATCATAAACTTTTTTATTAAGAAAAGGGACAGCTATTTCTAATATAAAAATTACTAAAACTGCGTGTTTTGATACCTTTTTTTAATAAAGAAAGAGAAACGATGTCGTTTTGGCTAAAAATAGGGTTACATAAAAAATGAAGATTGATCTTCTCTTTAAACCCGAATGCAGCAAACCTAAAATCAATTTCTCCAACTTTGCGCCTTTTCTCTTGGTTTCTCCCATCTGCTGCCCTCAAATATGAAATCGATTCACTGTTCTCGCTCACCCACTGTCCTTTGCCACTTAACGGCCATCACCAAAGATATTGATCTCATCAGCCCATCCAACACCGTCACCGAGGCCTAGCCACTACTTAAAATAGGAGCTCACCTTGTCGATTCCCCCCACGCCATTGTCTTCTCCGTCATCAATTGTAACTCTGATGCTATTACCTCCCAATTAGACCACTGCAAGCCGTGTTTGGTTCATCCTCAACTTTGTCTCCACCATAAGCGTGATCGACTCAAGAATAGTCAACGGAGCGGGTCTAAAGGGGTTGTTAAGTTGTTCATAGGGGTTTTTAGTAGTGAGTATTAGGCAGCAAGGAAAGCAACGGTGGAGGCGCTGTGGAGGTTGGTGGTCATGGAGAATGATGGGGGATTAGAATTTAAGGTAAATTGCTTGAAAATTTCTCTACTTTTTTTCATATGATGAGTACGAGCTTCTCTGCATTGTTCATGGACCTAAGAGGGTCTTCTGTTTCTGTACAAGCGAAGCCTGGTCTGGGGGACTTGCTAGAGAGTTGTATGGCTTCAATTATGGCGTGTTTGGACCCACTTGTTGGTATTTTTTGTTCAGACAAAACCCGTTTTGAAATTTTTGGATATCATTTTTGGATATTTTGTTGGGTTGTTCTGCTCTAGTTGTACTCTAAATCTTCCGATCTGCTGTACTTCCAGCTCTTAATCTGCTCTCTATACATGAAAGTTATGTTCTTTCTTCCTTCTATATTATATGACAGTTGTGTACGTGTGTGTTTGTATGTTTGGTTGATGAGAAATGATCGAGATTAATTTTGGTTTCTGTTATGTGAAACTAAAAATTTTTTTTTGCTATTAAGTGCATTGATTTGTGTACTGATTTTGTTAAATTAGAATGTATAAGCTTCATCTTTGGTTCGAATATGCTGGTATTTATGTGAGAAATTGATCGATTGAATAAAATATTCATTTATTTATTCTTGCCATTGAATTTTAAAGTTGGGCCTTTCAAATTTAGTTTCATCAATTTACAATGTGTTCACTGTTATGCTTCATTTTGAGCGATGTTGGAAGTGGAGAGTCTTGATGAAGTCCTCCTTGGAGTTAAAACTGTTGAAGAAGGTATTAAATTTATACTTTGATCAGGTACTGCCTTTATTATAGCTATCAAATGGACATTCTTTGTTAAACCTCCAAGAAATGAATGTTTTGAGATGGTTAGGTCTGAAAGGCCATCTGTGTTGGACAACACCAAAAGCTCCAAGTGTTTCATAAGCATCTATTTCATTTAGGAATAACGAGTGCATGCTATTTTCGGTGTGCAAATATATAGGAATTTTTATGTTGACAAGGTAAGGTTCACTAGTGTCCTTGCAATATGTATTTCTAAACTGGCTACTCAGCCATGCCTTTTATTGGTTAGCATACTGTCTGCAAGTTTTTACTGCACTTTGTTCTGTGCGTTTCATTTGTTACTATGTTAATATTATGCAATGGTGACTTTGTCTTTTTGTCATATTAAATTTAGATTTGCCAGCAATCTATATTTGAGCACTCATGCATAGTAATATATATGTGTGTTGCATTTGGATTATGATATGGATGCATAGTAATATATAGTTCTCGCCAATCATCATGTAGTGATGAAGCCATTTCTTTCAATTATAGGCGGCATCTCCTGATGTGCCCACAAGGTTTGTTAGGCAAGCACTTTGAAAAGCTTAGACAATGTGATCCTCGTCTCAACTTTCTCAGTCAACAGCCGGAAATTGTATTAGAATCTCCATATTTTGAACCTAAAGCTCTTGTATTTGATGAGGTAGATGTTTCCAGCCATTTAAGGACAGAGGAGCGATCTGTTTTCCTTGATTTGCAAGACAGGGCATCACCATCTGGAGCTCAGTCATCATCCTCAAATATTAAACAGCAAGATTTCAGTAATCCTTCACCTAGCTCAGGTAATATGATGAACTTATAATTGAATTAATTGTTCTTATGATTAGTGTCAGTAATTTGAAGAAGAATTACATATAATGTATTCTTGTACAGGTTTTGGCAAAGAAATTTGGAGCAGCGGTGGTTTCACTTGAGCATCGTTTAGTTTGTGTGATTACAACAAAAGATAATGTATAAGTTTTTAGTATTTATACATTCTGATTTCTGTCTTTACATTTGTGATGATACAACCCCTTTTAAATTCGATGTTCCATCACCAGATGATTCGGTTTCTAATGGACTGCGTTCCTCTAAAATTAGTTAAAAAGGTATCCTTTGATGGTTATGTTCTGATTTGTCTTTAGAAGTCCATTTCCAAGGAAATTAATCTGTCAATGCTATTAGATTTAGACCTATAGGGAACTCTAGTGCTGCTGTTTTGCAGCTTAAATTTCTCTTTTATTTGATTATCGACCTGAATGCATAGTTTGATTGACTCGGTTAACATGCATTTATGTGACTATATATATATACCTTAATAAGAATTATAGCTAGGTCCTTTGTATATATCAATTATGCTGCTGCTGCCGCCTCATCTTCGTTGCAATTTTTACTCAAAGGTTTATGCTTTTGATAGGATGAGGTTTCTGCTCTCACTTGCATATTTACATTGACTATAATACAGTGAAAATGTTCTTTATCTTCACTCAGATAGATGAAAATACTGTTGATTGTCAACAGATATCTGAAAATGCTGCTGGTGAAGCTGACATTTAAAATGGTAAGGGATTATTCTACTTATACCTCTCTAGCGTTGACCGAAAATATGATTTATATTAGATGAAATCCTGTTTTGCTCTTGTTACTTAACATAGGAATATCACAAAGGAAGCTGAAACCTTTTAGCATGACTTTACCATCTTGTTGCACAATTGTTGAAGATGTCAGATAAGATGGATGACTGTGCAGATTATGCTCAAGCATCTTCATGGACCTCATAATATGTCAATTTGTATTTCTAATTCGTACTTAAATGTCTCATTTGCCCATAAGGTCCATGTTTCAGTTTCAAAGCCTCAAGAAGACCACTTTGCAAAGGATCTTAATTAACCAAAAAAAAAAAGCCATTTATTTATCCCCATTTTTTAGTTCATTCGCAGATTCACCTCCATCTACCAAATCCATATATTGGAGACCTGTTGGAAGAGGCTGGATTACGTGTCCAAAGTTATGCTAACTCACTTAAGGCTTCTAGTTGATTTATTCAACAAAAAAAATGTAATTATGTTATTGAAGCTTTACCTAAAGTCCTCCAATTCAGGAGATTTTTTTGGTTCTTTACATTGAGATTCTTTTATCTGTGCAATGGTGATTAATGGTGATGAGCTCTTTTATTACAACAATCAGACAGAAGCATGTGATTGCATTTGCTGTCATTACAAATACTATTGCTAACAATGGCTTGTCTCATCCCACTCATTATTGGTGGTCTTCCCTTTTTGCTAAAATTCAAAGAGAACTTCTCCATAGCTCTTGGGGAGTTCCTGGGTTCAGATTTACATGAACCTTTTTTCAATTTACCTATTCTACTCACCCTTTCTTGTAATAAAAATATTTCTCTTTACTAGTTTTTCTTTTCAAATTTTGCTTCAAAAATTGAATTAAAAAAAAGGTTGTGAAGTAAATTATCCACTTGGGAGTTAATTGAGGTGGGGGGCCTTGGTATTAGGAGTTCAAATTATAAGAAATGCATAGATTACAAATACATGCAAGCGAGTTGATGTATTAACTCATAGTCAATCCCGCATCAACTTTTGCTGAGCTTTATTTTTTGTTTAATAGCATAATCTTGAGGTTGATATGTCTTCATACACGTAGTGGTTATCATCTGTAACACTGATTGTTTGAAATCTCAAGTGGAGCAATTAAAAGAGTTGTCAAAACAATCTGACATATATGAAACACTGACCAGGTCTCTGGCACCGAACATCTGGGAGTTAGATGATGTGAAAAAAGGTCTTCTTTGCCAGGTTCAACAATAATTTCGCCCACTAATATTACTTCTTTCTTGATATTCCCTTTTTCTATATGACTTTACATCATCATTCTGCTGTGATGCTCATGGCTAGTTTACTAACTCAATGTAGCTTTTCGGCGGGAATGCTTTGAAGTTGCCATCTAGTTGCTAGCTTCTGTGGTGATATCAATATCTTTCTTGTTAGTGATCCTAGAACCAGTAAGTTCCAATTGCTGCAATATATACACAAGCTAGCTCCTCGTGGCATTTACACCAGTGGAAATGGGAGCTCTGCTATTAGCTTGACTGCTTATGTCGCAAGACCCTAAAACTGGAGAAACTGTATGATGCCATCTTCTTTGTGATCCTTCTAAGCTCTTTCAATCTAGCTATAACTCATTGATATGAGGAATAGATTAAGATTTTGATATTAATGAGTCAATGACCTACTTAATAGGTTCTGAAATTTGTCATGTGAACTCCAAATTTAATTTGATTGGCTATCATTTGTTGTTGCTTTTGGATTTGCATTACAATCACAGTTTGTTGTTGATAGTTACTAATGATTTAGCTTATGTATTAGTAATGATATACATGATCTATGCAACTTTTCTTTATATTGTTATGTGGATGTCATTACTATAAAAAGTTTTTGGACTCAATTAGATGTGCACTTTAATTTTTAGTTCATATTAAATTTGTAAATGAATTTTAGACACAATAATGTATAAATAAAATAAAAAAATTATAGTTCTGCATAATATTGTGACAGAAAATACTAATTATAAATTCTGTCACAAATAATATAATTTACCTACAAAAATTTCTGCCAAAATAAATTGGAATAAAAAAAAACAATTTTCCTGCCAAAAATTTCAAACTAAAAATAAAAAATAATTTTCTGCCAAAATTTTTTAAGGATTATTAAATAATTATTTACCTAGTGTGATAGACGTATGACATATAAAAACTATCATAAAATTATAAAATTAATTGTTTAATGTGATAGACGTATGACATGTAAAAACTATCACAAAGTTGATGATAGACTTCTTTTCTATCATGAATGAGTGACAGTGACATAGATGACTCTTCGATTCTCTATCATCCACCCTCGTTTATGATTGTTTGTTTCTGTCATCTATTCCTATTGTTCTTATAGAATTACTCCACATTCTTTCAAAAGAAATTGAAGTTGGGTGTCAACAATATTCTCTAAATAGAGAATGGAGAATCATATTATTCAAATATACATCCAAAATTTAGTGAGTCTAATATTTAAAATCTATGTAATAAATGATATCAATGTGTAAAAGATATAAAGGTAACGTGGCGTATGCATGTCCAAATAGGATAATAAGTTCAGTTGACGAACTTCAGTAATGAAAGATAATTGCAACAAAACCTTAGAAGAGAAAAGAGACCAAACTTTGAGCATTGCTCGAGTCCTCGCCGGATCCATCATACTTCGTTTTGGGAATAAAAGTTGCTTTCAAGAGCCATGCATTTTTATGAAAATTAAAGAATGGTCCGACGAAAAATTGCAGCCACTAGCTGAAGATCTTGTTATTCATGAACAAACCAAAAATCCCAAGAATTGCGGACTGTAAAGAGGGGGAAAATTCAGTGGGGGAAATGTTTGCGAAAGCAATGGGACCTGTATATAGGAGCCTACGATGAGAAGCAGCAAGTTTGTGTAATTGGGAAAATGCCACTTATCCAGTTAGAAAGTGGAACTGCCTAATCCCATACATAGATTGGAGTATGCAATTTATTTTTTTAAGTTATTTGGTTAAAATAGAAGTGGAATTGATTTAAATTGTTCAAGAACCAAAGTTAGGTTAATTTGCTTTATGAAAAGAAGCTATCATGAACAAACTTCTATATAATATACTGTTCCTAGAATCCATTCAATTATCTTGATCATTAAACATCGTTAAAGAATAGGAATCAAAATCAATATTATCAATTTGTTCATTGGAGCCATAAGAATTCCGTTGATCAAAGAAGGAATCGATTTGGGATTTATTATCAAAATTAATAATTCAGTCCATAAATAGTTTAATCTTTACATCCAAGTTCAGAATTTGAACTGTTATAAATTGGAAAAATTCATTTTCTTATTAATCGACTGACGCCGCGGGGTTGGGGGGTTCTTTTGGGTTTGGGGGGGGAGGGGGGATAGGGGGTTGTGGCGCCCCTCGGGCCGGAATGGTGTTCATTAATATTAAGCGTGTGAAGTTGATCTAGCAATCTTCCCTTCTATGATTATTTATAAATTAAACTATCTTTAATTTAATGATGCGTTAAGAGTTATAATACCATTGAGACTACTGTGGTTCTAGATACATATGCAATAATATTTAGTTACAGAAACAAACTATTGCTGTCAATTGACCCTTGACATGTCAATATGAAGTCAACTAAATCTAGCAAAAAATATTTTGTGAAAAATCAGAACCATTTATAGCCCCACAAAAGCTTCCTAAGTGTGCGTATGCACCATTGTTGCAGGATTATTTAAAGCAGAATTTTACGAGTACTCAATTGTCAAATCAACCTTCATTGTAATGTCGGTTCTGTGGAGCTCAGACAGACGTGAAATCTACTTAATTTTAGCTTGACCCAGCTTGTACGTTTAGCTCATAGAAGTGTCAGACAATTCAATCCACAATGAAATCTACAATTATCATTTACAGAAGACAATTTTTTTAATAAAGCTGAAAGAGCTACCGATGCTCGGGCCGGAATGGTGTTCATTAATATTAAGCGTGTGAAGTTGATCTAGCAATCTTCCCTTCTATGATTATTTATAAATTAAACTATCTTTAATTTAATGATGCGTTAAGAGTTATAATACCATTGAGACTACTGTGGTTCTAGATACATATGCAATAATATTTAGTTACAGAAACAAACTATTGCTGTCAATTGACCCTTGACATGTCAATATGAAGTCAACTAAATCTAGCAAAAAATATTTTGTGAAAAATCAGAACCATTTATAGCCCCACAAAAGCTTCCTAAGTGTGCGTATGCACCATTGTTGCAGGATTATTTAAAGCAGAATTTTACGAGTACTCAATTGTCAAATCAACCTTCATTGTAATGTCGGTTCTGTGGAGCTCAGACAGACGTGAAATCTACTTAATTTTAGCTTGACCCAGCTTGTACGTTTAGCTCATAGAAGTGTCAGACAATTCAATCCACAATGAAATCTACAATTATCATTTACAGAAGACAATTTTTTTAATAAAGCTGAAAGAGCTACCGATGCTTGAAGATATCGCCAGAGAGTACGTTCTGTCCTTTGAAAGAGCCAATTGGATTATTTTTCTTCAATCCGATGGAGACATTCTATATATCTGTTCAATTCAAGATTAGTTCGATTGTGCATCTTCTAATAGCAAACAACTATAAAAAATATTTGTTAATAATAAGTAGATTAATTAATGATGTGTAACATTGTAGTTAGGAAGAATTTTTTATACAATCTTAACTTATATTCTCAAGATACTTATTTATTTTATTATGAAAATAATTTAATATTTTATAAAATTAGTAAAATCATTTTAAGAGGTAATAGTCTTAACATGTATCAGCATGACACACATTAATACTTAGAACATGTGTAAGTTTATTTATAAAGATTTATTTGATATTATATTCAATAATTGAAAATTTTTAAAATTATTTTTCCCCATTACAGTAATTTGTTAGGTACCTAGATCAAAACTAAATAATCATACCAAAAAAATTACTTAAAAATTAATAAATATAATTTTAAAATGATGTTTATAAATTATAATAAACTATCATTAGTCTTAATAGGTATCACATAATTTTGAGGTGCTAATATGAACCTAAATTACTCTTTAAGAAAATAAAAGTCTTTATTAAAAGAATTTAATTATAAAACTAGCAACATATTTCATCCGATGGATAGTTAGTAGTTATTAAAGTAAGGATATAGGCAATGCATTTCTTGTTACCAAATATAGTTTTTAAAAATAAATAGAAAAATTATATTTCACATCAATTTTGGGCCAAGATTAGCCTCTCATTTCATTTTTTTTTAAATATTTAACTATATCAATATATCAACAATGAAATAATAAATTTGTTACATTTTTCATGAATAAAATTCTTCTTTTAACATGTAATATTAAACAGAACAAGCCTCTGTATAATAATAAACAACATAAAAATCTTTCTTTAATTTGATCGAACAATAGTAAATTTACCTATCACATGATGAGCTATAATTAAATTAATAAATGCTTTCGACTTTGAAGTCTTCAGTAATTTCTCATTGTATTTATGTTTCTGACTTTGACCTTATTATATGTCAGAGGTCATAGTCATAAATTTTATCGGTTTCTCAAAATTACTTGGGATGGGATGGAATCGGAGAAATGTAGAAGCTGCCCTGGCCATTATTATTAAACCAGAAAATAGAAATAAAACTCGAAAGGCAAAGATGATTCGCAGTCAATGTTCAGTGGATTGCGTACTCTTGGAAAGCCAAGCCATGAACAAAGTTGCTATTATTAGTCGTCACAGAAACTTCGAGAAAGGCACTGGGGAACCTTCTCTGCTAATTTCCAAAACATTATAATATTAATGATCCCTCCCCCTCCTTTCTATTAATAGCATAGCGATTTGTCTGATCGAAGATCCAAGCTGCCTAGCTATTATTTATTTTATCTATATTTAATTAAACGAAGAATATTCTTCAACAGCCCTTCATCATTGTTGTATACATACATTTAAAATTAATATAAAATATTTTCGTATTTTTTCTTAGAGTCCATGTATATATAATTAAATTTGGACTAATTATATCACTAACTACTCTCAAATTCATCGAAACTCTCTTAAAGTTTTACAGTTCCGTCAACTAATTAAAAAACTTTGCTTTAATTTATTATTATTAACACATTAGTTTAGGGGAGGTTTGGCATAATATTTAGTTGTGATGTTATACAAGTAATATCATTAATTAATTATACACTAAAAGTCGAGGCTTGTAATAAACAAGAGAAAAATTTAAAATGGCCCAAGAGATAATAGGATATTAATAAAAAAATAAAAAAGAAAAGAAAACCAACCAATAGGGATTGAGAAACAGATCTGTTGGCTAGAAGAAGAAGAGACTTTTACTAGAAAGAGGGGTTACAGTAAGCCCACGTAGAAAAAGTAAACGGGCTTTTGGCGCAAAGAGAAATTAATCTTATGGATACAAAAGCCAGCTAATCACCGTTCATCAGCATCATCAATCCCATACTCGTGGAAATCCAACGGCTACAACTCCACCAAGCACCCTATTTTACGACGAAAACATGATTAACATTAACACCAACCGTACGATTATTTTAGCTCCACAGTTAAAAACTTATAAGCCAACAAGTACAGGATGATGATTGATGATGATAAACTCTTGTTCTGGCGGCGCGGCAACAAACTCTCCTCAAAAAGAAGGAACGACGCCGTATTGATTATCGGCCATGAAAGCAGCAGCTGTGGCCGCAGAGCCATAGAGCCGGTCCACTCCATTCTCGGCCTGATCTGTTCGTTTGGCGAACCGGCCTTTGATCCTTGGTCTGGTTTCTGCATAGGCTTTACGTGAATGGTACCTTATAGTTTTTTCGAATTTGCGGTTCTTCCTCTTCTCTCTGTAACGCAAAACCCTAGCTTCACGATCGATTCCACACAGCTGGGTTGCTTGGTTTGTACCATTACCCGGCTCGCTCCCACTCGTCATGTTCCGCCCAAATGGATACGATATATCCGACATAGAGTTACCATCTGGAACTACTCCAACATCAAGCGATGACGACGAAACCTGAAGAAATTATATATAACACTGTCAAATTTTCTTTTCTTTAAATATATTCTCTCTTTCCCGGAAAATAAATAAAAAAGAAGTAGCGAGTTAGTTACACTTTGGCTGAGAGATTGAGTTTGGTAACTGAGTGAAGAAAGCTTGGATCTACAGAAATCAATATCGAAACAATTTTCATTGTTCATCAGACGGACTGGAGCAGGTTTCGTAGTCTGAACGGGCACAACACTATCCATGCCCGCGCTGTGATGATTCTGAAACGAATTCTGATACTCAAAATCGAGAAGCGGATCCATTTCCGAGAAGAACAGATCTGCGGATTTCATCTCAGTCGTGTTTTCCACGCTCAGTTTGGAACTCGGCAACAGCCAGGAACCCGTCTCCACGGTTTCCCGTTGTTGACACGCGCCACTGAACTCCGAGCTTCCATTTTCGTTGGGGACGAAGAAACTCAAAGCTGAAGACTTGACAATTGAATCTGCCGAGTTGAAGAACGGCTCAACAGGGTTTCTCTCATGGCGTCTCGCCAAAGGGTTTGCCGAATGGATATCGCTGTCACACGTGACGCACAAAGCAGCAGCGTCGGCCTTGCAGGTGACCGCCGCCGGTGCCTGCTCACACACCTCGCACATCCACACACGTTCGTGCTTGTTGATGCAGTGAATTCTTGAATCGCAGTTTAGACACAAGAAAGCAGAGTCGACCCTGCAAAAGACCGCCGCAGCAGCGGCTCTACACGTGTCACATGGCTTCGCCGCCACGCTCCACCCCTTGAGGTTCTGTAGTTCAATTCCCATGACACAGGTAAAAACAAAACAAAAGGAATTCTAACTCAAACTCTTCTGTTCCTGCTGCTGCTGATGACGATGAAGATGAAACTGAACTCTGTCCTTCTCTTCTCTCTTTTGAGTTTGAGATCGAGTTTGGCCCTTGGAGTAAACGTGGAGAAATACAAAACCCGGTTTTTGATATGCTTGGCTTGGAGGATTTTTATTTTTATTTCTATTTATTTAATTTTTGGCCCGAGGAGGAAATCTAGGTGATGACGAGTCGTAGAGGGACACGTGGATCAACCATGGCCATGTTAAAGGGTTTAATTTTTTTTTTTTGGATTTTTAATAATGTTTGGGTGAAGTAGTTGTCATGTGTCTGTGCCGACGTGGGACCTAAACGGGGATAGGAAAGATCCAGTGACAGCAAGTTTGATCAAGACTTGATGATCTTATTTACACGATTGGATGAGAAGAGGCGAACACAGAGACTGGAGGCTAGCAAACCAGATTGCCAAATGGGTCGGGCACTGCTAAAATGCTTTAATTATGGGAAAAGCTGAGAGAATAGCATAAGATGTAGATCGATGTTAGTTTAGTTTTACTCCAAACTCGAAAATTTTTATAAGGTAAGTTTAAAAAACATTCAAAATTAACATGAAGTTTATTTGAAAAACAACGGTGTTTTAAAATAATTAGATGTCATGACCATAAATTGATCGATCAAAAAATTGATATTTTGTTCTTGTCTTCAATTTTTAAAACATGATAGCTCCACATCTCATATTTTGGGTCATCTAGTTGTCGATCCTAACGCTCAATTAGCAAAAAAATAAATAAATTCATAATAAAAAAAACTATCAATTTATCATATGATAGTTACATCACTAAATTTTTAAAGTATAACTCTTTTCAAATCATACTTATAATTTGGGTTATTTTCCAAAATTTCACTTTTTTCTACTAGTAAATTTTAATATTGTATTGTCAAGCTATTAAAATTCACGTTAATGTATGTGTAAACACCTCAATAAAATTTTGATCATTATCTTGACAAACAATTAGCAGGATAATGAGTTCTCAAGTAATAGAATAGGGAGGGGATATTTTGATGCAAAACTAGACACAATTTTTTAGTCATTAATAGACAAAATTCAATAGTTGAGATAATTTATGAGTTGATAGTATTTAATGCATCTTATTGATTTTTATGGATTTTGTGAAATTAATAATTATGAATTTGTGTCCATAAATTTATACCAATAAATTTTGTCAAAAATTTATATTAAAATATAATGTTTTTCAAGCCATAAGCCTTGTATAAACAACGGAGGAAACGAAAATAAATTCCTTACTTGCTGTTCAACTCAGTTAAACAATAAAATAATGATTAAATTAGAACTTAAAATAATCCCTTATTTTATTATTATTATTATTTTTACACTTGTTTCAGATATTTTAATGTTAAAGAGTAGGCCATTAATGACTGCTTTACCATTTTAGATCTTTTAATTTAAATAATAAAACTTTCGGCGGTTAAATTTGGCTTACGTTAAGGTTTTTAAGTCAACTCTTGCTAAAAAAAGTTGGAATTTATAACCTTCAAAGTGTGCTTGGGAGTAAACGGTTAGGGTGGTTGGGACCTTTCAGAACCTGAGTGGATTTGGTGGGGTTTATAATGGTTTAAAACTAAGTATTTAATATTACATTTGAAAGCAATACTTTTTAACAAAACTAATAGATATAATTGCTATTTATGTATATACATTGAAGGAGTATATTCGACTTGTTTGTTTTTATTTCATAATTTTTTTTGTAAAACTATTTAAGCACGATATTAATCTATCTATTTTCGATTTAAACTTTTGAGAAAGGTAATAAACAATCCTAGGTATAAACTTTTGAATAAGATGATAAAAATTAATTAATATTCGATAGTGTAAATTAACGTCTCATGTCTTGTATCTCTAGGTTCGTTATTGGTTTAATAAAGCTTAGATCTTCATATTGAATGAGAAGATATAAACTTAGTCCTAAATTTTTGGATGAGATGATAAAAATTGCTATTTAAGAGTGTAATTTAACGTCTTGTATCTCTAGGCTTCATTATTGGTGTAAATACTAGTTAAATCCCTCCACTTATTAACTTAGATTTTCATATTGAATTCTTTATTGAAAAAATTATTATTATATTACATCTAGACCCATCAATTTATTAGTTAATTTCTTGGTTGCACACCAAGAAAAGTTCCTTGGAGGTCCACTATATTATGTCTCAATTTAATATTTGTCTCAAATTATGAGTATAAATGAACTTATAAACTTTAGGTTCCTTCGAGTACTAAAAAGAAAAAGATGGAAAACGAAGTCTAGGGATTTTCTACAATACCAAAATGATAACGGTATTGTAATTCACATATAAATTCAATATTGCAATACTAAACTTTTAATATTTTATCAACTTTTTATTTTATTAGTAATTTATACTCGGTAAATTACAGTTTGATACTTCATAATCTGATAGATGATCTCTCTTACTAGTTGAACAAGGTTTTAGTGTCAATACCTAGATATTTGATGTTTTTGATTTGACCATATATTTTCTTGTTGTACCAATACTGAAATTTACAAATCAATTTATAGTCATATGCATGTTGCCAAAAAAAAAAAAATCTAAGAATGTTCAATATGAAAATATTATCTTGAATCTAAATGTTAACTTCAAAATTAAAAAAAAATATATATTTTCATGAATATTGATACGAAAACCTAAATGAATGTGCATATTATGCACATGTTAATCACTATATTGAGCTTTAGATGTTACATGTTGAATGCGTACATAATCCAAATAAAAGGTGTTCTAACTAGTCTTAATTGGTTCATGTCAAAATCTATACCATCTATTTGATATATACTAAAAATAAAACTAGATACCATATAAGTTTAAGTTCTTTGATAGTCAAATGAACCATACACTCTATATATAAAAAAGAAAATTTAAAAAAAAAACTCTAAATTAGGGGTACTCGTAGAAAAATAATCTATATATTAAACATCATAACTCATTATTATCTGTTAAATTTTATTTACCGTTGACTGTTAGTATCTATAATTAAAAAAAATAAAAAAGAAAACTCTCGTTACAATGATGCCATAATATATAAATTTTTAAAAATCCATTTATTTTTCAATAGCCTCCCTCTGTTTGAATCCATCTTAGCAATTCAAGGCATTAAAGTTCAAATGATAATATTGGATACCCGTAGTTGATCCGAATTGAGGGGGAACCGTACACTGCAAACAGGTAGGCGGGAACTGAATTTCAGGTAAGTTGGTTCTGGATGAAACGTCATGTGGTGCGTGAGCTTAGCTGAAAAATATTAATAAAACAATTAATTAATTTGGAAATTGTGGGACGAGATTGCCCTTGGAACTCCAACTAATAGACTTGGGCACAAAAATCAAGAGAGTCATTGTCAGCGTGCCACATGTGGCAGACAGATGGGTCGGCAAACCGTGCTGCGTTTATTGATTTCGTCTCTGATTCTTTGCTTTCTTTATCCAGGGATATTTTCGGAAAACTAGCCCTTAGTTTTATTTATTTATTTATTTCATTCTCAATGCTCTGAAGTCATGGATATTTAACAATATATAAAATAATAACGAATAAATAAATCTTGATATGCTTCAGTGCTTTTAAGGGGAAGCATTGGTGATCTGTCACATAGGTGTCCACAGTTGAGTGAAGTACGTGGCAAGTATTTATAGGAAAATATTTCACTTTTAGAAGGTCTTTGGTGATTGTAGTTTTTTTTTTGGTGTTTTTAATAAAATTTATAACCTGTATTGATCCAAAAAGTTTACTCGTCTCACTCTTTTTTGTCTTGGGAATTGCTAAATTAAAATTATATAAAAATCGTAAATAAGTGTATAAAAATAATAAATGAGTTACAATTTTTATTTATTCATGTACAAGTTTTTAACTTTTATTTATTCATTTACAATTTTTATAAACTTGTTTATGACTTCTATACAATTTTAATTTTTAATGTATCATATAGCAGTTGTATAGCAAAACTCAATTTTATCCTTTTTAAATATACTGATCTTATTACAAGCGATTTATGACATTGCTAACATATTGCTCTTATTGGACACAACATTATAAGACTTTTTCATTGAACATTTACGGGACAAAATCTTTAAACATAAATTAAAAAAAAGGATAAGTTTGTATTATACCAACATTTCTATTACTTCAATCATATTGAGAGAGATCAAAATTCCCTGTCAATAAATTAATACACACACACACACACATATATATATATTCCTAGTAATAAAAGAGCCAGTGAAAAAACTCGAGAAAAATATTAACCACATTATTTTTAAAATTTAACATCAACCACACTTTTTTTCATAATTTAAAATAAAAACTAAAAAAACATAAACAAACATGCTCTTATGCTTCCATAATGCAGTGGTGAGACTCTTCGTCTAATTGAGATTCTTCTTGATGTTCACAAAGTCTTTGAAGACATTTCAAAATATGAGCCATCTTAGTTTTACTAAAACTTAAAATGATTTAGATAACTAAACTGTGCAAGTTTCAATCTTGTGAATCCTTAAGAAAAAATGCAGTTGTGGCAACATAAAGAAATTAATATTAGTCTTTGTGCAATCCCTTTCACCTTAGCTGTTCAATATAAATCATGAGAAACCAATAATAATATACTTTTCAAAATTATTAATTTATGTATAAAAAGCATATTCTGATTTTTAGCTTATCTAGACTCTGATTTTTATTACTATAGCCGTTGATTCAATAATATTATTAGAATAGTATATATTGTAATATTAAATTATTAATCATATTCTTTGGTAACTTGTCATGTTTATTTTTAATTTTTAAGATTAAAGTTTCCCTTAATAAGCATAATTTTATGTCTTGAAATGTTATCGAGGCCTCGTTGGCAGGGGCGGATCCACATAGTGGCTAGGGAGGGCCCTGACCCCTGCAAAAATTCAGAAAAAAAAAAGATAAAACATTGTAATAATTTACACTGAACAAAGGACGAAAAAAAAAAAGACTTTTATCATCTGTCGCCGCTACAATTTCAGATTTTTTTGATGTTAGCCGCACGAAGCCTTATACTCTGGATCCGCGCCTGCTTCTTGGGTAGTTTTGTAGCTTATGAAGGAACTGATTGTTTCTTAAGCTAAAATAATAAAGTGTTTGATCATATAAATTTTTAGTGGTACTACATATTTAGTTGTATAAATCTAATTCATATAATCTAAACTACTATAAATTCATTAAATAGTAAAAAATTGACAAATAAACTAAAGATTTTTAATAAAAAGTTAGAACTACCGATGTAATGATTTTGTGACATATTAGATTATGTAAGTTATAATGTTGTATAACTTGATTGTATATAAAAAATTATTGATAATGACACATGACACACCTTCCTTGTAGTTTAGCAAAATTCCATATTACTTCCCGTGATTTTAAAAATTTCACAAACTAAAGTGTCACCCATCAAAGTTAACATATTTTGTTAAATTTTGGTTGAAGTGACTAAATTATGACTAAAATTCTAAAATTGAAGAAAATCTTAAAAAAAAATTGTTAAACTTAAATATCAAATGTTGGCCTATACCTAATAATTTAAGCTTTTGAGTTAAGCGGTTACTTGACAATTAACATGAAAGCAGTTTTATTCAGCTACCGTTTTTTATCTCATTATCCTTCACCTCTTATTTAATAAGGGTAAAAGCTAATTTAGACAATTTTTCGTCAAAAATTCAGTTTTAAATATGTTTATGGTAAGCATAATTAAATTAACATTTAATTTTTAATTAATCCCCATTTTCATCTTGTTAGCTCTCCAACTTCTTATTTGATATAAGCTTAATTAAATTATCATTTAATTTTTTATTAAATTATTATTTAATCTTAAATATTACTACCAATGATACATTAAAAAAATATTTTAACGTTTTTAACAGTAATAACTATTTCTTCACATATTCTTAATTTAAGTTTGGAAGTACCAATTTTTAAAAAATCACTTTTAGCGATGAAATGATTTTGGTCCTTGGTAGTCACAGTCAACAACGAATTGAGTGGTGGCGAAAAATCTCTATTAACAATGAAAATTCGGAAAAACTAGAGTGCCACGGCTGCATGGGTGCAGTCGCTGCTTTTAGGAAAAGGGAGGGTGGAAAAGTTGTAAACACAACTTTTGAACGCAATAAAAATCATAAAAGCAGCTCGTGTATGCATGCGCGGCTGCACTGAAGCCGGACTCAATAATATTGGTCGTTGAAAGTCACTCAACGACGAAATAGGTAGTTGTTGAATATTTTCGAAAACTATATTTGGAATAAGATTTGGCGGCCACAAATCTTGTTGTAGAAAGTCATATTTAGTGATCAAAGTTAGGGTGGCAACTGAAACTCTAAATGGGTCACCTTATTTAGCGACGAAATTAAATTTCATTGTTGAATATTACTTTTGGCGATGAAATTTGATCGTGAAGAATATTTATGTTTTCTTAATTCCTTATTTATTTATCATGACAACTTTTAGGGATGAAACTTGTTTTTGATCACGAAATCTCACATTTAGAGACAAAATTAATTTTGTCGCAAAATGTCTAGTCACTAAAAATAGTTTTTCTTATAATGCTAGTGATAGAACTGATGGCAAAAAAAAAGTACCTTTAGTTTTTATTTCTTTTTAATATTTTGAATATTTTGAATAGTTTATTATGAGAAATTTGAGAAATTTATATATTTTTTAACAATTCTTAATGGAGATGGGAGATATGTGGGATTTTCAAATTAGAGGTGAAGGTAGTCAAGTGGAATTTCAACAAATCTCAGAGGGGGTTTGTGGAATTGACCCAATATGATATATTAAATGATAAAAGTGTGTAAGAGCTTAATAAATTTAGAAAATTATGAATTAGGAAAGCTTATTAGTAATGAAAATTGGAATTTTATTTATACTAGAAACCTTTGTAAAAGTTGGTTTCGGTTTTCTTATTATAATAGAACCAGGTAAAGCCTGCTTTTACTATTAATCCTAACAATTTAGGAAATGAGGGAACTTTTGTAAACTTGGGTTTAGGTTTTCTTGTTTTAGTAGAATCAGGTAAATTTCTTATTTTAGTGGGATTAGGAGCCTATTTTTACAGTTAATCCTAGTAATTGTTTGATTGAGATTGCTATTGGTATTGGGTTTAGAGTACTATATATTATATAGAAAATGCGTTACACCTTTCATTCACACAACTAAAGACAAATCTTAGACACATTCAGGAGGGAAAGTCTAAGATAGGCATGCTGTGTTCTTTTATGTTTTCATTCCAACATTTTCCGTTTCCAACCTAATAGAATTCGGGGGATACTTGTGCTTTTATGTTTCCAAATTTTATTTTCATAAAACTCATATATTTTCGTTTTACCCCTGATTTTGTCCCTAAATATATAAACAGTGTTTCCAAATTACCCAAATTAGGGATCTTTTTTTAGTTTCCTCTCCGTCTCTCCTCTCGTCTCCTCATCTCTCCTCGCCTTCTCCACTGATGCTCACCTCACAAGCCTAGCAGCTTCTCTCCATCTTCCTCGCCACCATCGCCAACCTCATCATCAGCCCCTTCCCCATCGGCACCTGGGCCTTTCTCGGCCTCACCACTTCCATTATCACCAAAACGGTCACGTTTTCCACTACCTTCAGCGCCTTCTCCACTTCCATTGTCAACAAACCCAACTCCAAACACTTTTGTAAATTTTTCTTCAGCATTAATTCATCCAAATCTATTATAAATTCATCATTGAGCTCTCTATCGTCAAATCCTTCAATGGCTTCATGATCTAGAGCTTATATTTGTAGAGCTACAATTTGAGAGACAAAATCCTTGTAACACATCCATTATATACTTTGAGGGTTTTGATCTTTGTAAGGTTGTGTGTTTAACACCTTGGATGAGTAGTCTACTTGACACCAAAAGGAAGTCAATTGGAGGCGTGGTGTATACCTTGGTGTAGTGGTTTGATTAACACCTAGTGAGAGAAAGTCAATTGTGAGTTTATAAACACTTGAATAATGGGGTTTTAATTGGCATAGTGGAATCCTCCAGCTTGGAGGTGTGGACGTAGGCAAGGATTTCGCCGAACCACAGTAAAGTCTTATGTTTGATTTCTCTTACCCTTTCTCTCTCTAGATTACTGTGTTGCAAACTTGTGCTTGCTTATTTGTTAAGTACTCTAGCATATACCATCACTATGTTTAGATTGTGATTTACATTTGATTATTGCTTTGGGATATCGCACTGTTAGTTTAGTATTGATATTTGTACTTTTGGTTTAAATTTGAATATTTGGTAAAATTTTGGTGCATAACTCACCCACAAACCAATTTATCCCCTCTTGGTTGTGTGCACTTTGCATTTCAGTTGCCAAAAAAAAAAAAAAAAAAAAAAATCGATATTGGTTTCTATTAAATACTTACTTTCGGTTTCTACACATATGTCTTACATTAGAGTTAATAGTATATTATGCCTCTCGTTAATTCCTCTAGGAAAATATTCAAATCTCTATATATTTGATTATTTGGATACTATTTATTGTCTATGTGAATTTTTTCATTGGATAAATTGGTCGTTAACATAAGAACATTTTAGTAGTTGCCATAGGTTTTTGGTTATTTGCCATTTTTAATAACTACGATTAGCCTATTTGTAAATAAAGCATATTATTTTTGTGTTGATTTTGATATATGAAAATGTGTTGATTATCCATTGGTATACTATTGTAATCATTGTAAGTTATTGTTTCATTGGTTATATCATACTCATTATGAGAGATTATTGAAGTTTCATTTGGTATTTATATTTAACAAGCTATATCGTTTATGGAAATGATCATCATTTCAAATTTACTTGCTTGATGTTTAGGGGAAAAAAAAAGTGAGTGAATTTCATGGAATTTCATACCCGAAGTTACCTGCTGAAAGTGTGGTGGCTCTGGGTGTTACAATCGTCATAGGCATAAAGAAAAAATTAACATGCTATTTAATGATATTTCATAATGCTTAATAGTAAATTATTTAATGATTATTGAAATAATAATTTTTGAGTAAAAAGAAAGTTTTATGGAGTATAAATTTGGATATAAACAATCTCATCCTTTATTAACCTAGACATTGCCCACAATATTAAATATAAATTTTGCAGGTACAATTTTCAACAGTTGCTCCAATCGGTGTTCACGACTGTGATTAATTATAAACAGGTACCCATAACTCAAATACAAGAACAAGTTATTTAATACTTTATTGAGATATGTCAATGCTTATGTGTCATTAATTTTTCCTTTTATTTTGTAGTATTAGTTGTAACGGTATGACATCAAATACCAATGAACATGATGACAAAGCTGAATGGAATAGTATGAGAGAATATATTTTTATTCGTTTGTGTCATGAGCATGTTTTACAAGGTGAATTACAAACTTCAACATTTTCAAAGAAGGTATGGAATACCATTTCAGACGAATTATACGACGAAACCCAATATCGTTATTCTGTGGCTCAACTTAAGTCTAAGTTCAACCGGTTTAGAAAAAGCATCATGAATTCCCTGATTTAATTGCTTCCACTGGCTTCGGATGGAATCCCGATACTAATACAGTGACAGCATCTGAGGATGTTTGGGAGGAGTACCTTAAGGTAAATCTTTGAATTAGAGTTACTCATGTTTATATGTATTTATTCAAAACACTAATAACTTATGTTACTTGCAGAAAGTTCCATTTGTAAAATAATTTAAACGGAGGGGCTTAGACCACTATGACATGTTGGGAGTTATATTTAATAGTTCTACTGTAACTGGTGTTTGGAGGTTTTCTTTAAGACAAATGCCCCTAACCTCAGATGAGGATCAAGAAGTGGAGGACAAATTTATGAACTTTGGAGTCCACATTGATGTTCATGACATAGAAAATGAGGAGGAGGATGACCCAGTTGTAGGGTCTATTGCCGATAGTGGTAGGAGGAAAAGGGCACGTAGGGCACCTAATAGGAACCTTGATCGTTGTGCAACCCAAAATAATGACCACATGGACAACTTTCTCAAGGTAGCCAGTGAGTTTATGAGTCAGAAACTAAGTCAAGGAAGCAGGAGTGGCCTTTCAGGGGTAGCATCACCTCAAAAGAATCAAATTCAAGAGTGCATTGACATTTGTGAGAATTTAGGTGGTATTGAGAAAGATGTCTTCGTAAAGTTCTTGAACATTATAGCTGAAAAACCTGATTGGAGGACTATTTTTCTAGGTCTCTTGGATGAGAGAAGGAGGGAGTAGTTATCAACCTTGTAGGTGATGTGTACGATAGTTTCCTTTCCAATAGTTTAGGTGTTTGTTCAGTTGCTTTTTGGTTTGTAACATTTATTTAGATGCCTCCTTGAGGCACAAACTTTATTGTTACTGTTGTATTATGTCTGTCTTTGTTTGTCAGCTTTTACGGATATTTTAATGTCATTATGTATTAATGTTACTATAAACTAGTGTTTGACTATTCCATAATCCTTTAGCTTTGAACTTTTATTATTAGTAATATCATAGCTATCATTTGAGGTTATTATACTACTTTAGTAATGGTGGATTGTAGCAAATTAAATGTGTGATAATTTTGGTAATGGTGGATTATAGCAAAATTTAATGTGTGATAATTTGTGAGTATATTGGCACAATCACATGTATCAGACTATATTATGAGTATTTGTTACTGAGTATTTTCAATAGTGTATATACAATGGCAGATGACAACTCAAGCTGTGAATCTGATAACTCTATAGACATAATAGATTGGTGTTCAATTGTAGTTGCAACACATGAATATCAACAGAGACAACGTCAACAACGAATTCAGCGCCTTCCACGGCAACTTCCACAATGCAAAGTTCCGTTACTAACACGCCTGGAATGGATATTGGATATGCTAAGAAGGAATGATAATAGGATGTTTGCTCACTTTAGAATGGATGCAAATATATTTCATAACTTATGTGATAGGGTAGTTGAAGATAATTTGATTGAGCAGGATGAGCATGACCACGTGAGCGTACTTGAGGCAGTTGCGATTTTCTTGTATATAGTATCACAAAGTGTTTGTTATCGCATTACTGCCGAGCAATTTCATCGATCAACCAATACTATAGGTCGACAATTTAAGTGAGTGCTTGATGCATTAATTCAGTTAGCGACACTAATTGTGCAACCAAGAAATTTAGGTGCAACACCTCCAGAAGTACGACATAATCCCAAGTTTTACCCATATTTTCAGGTATAAAGTAACATATTTTCGCAATTTTTTATGAATATAACTATGCCAATGAAGTAGTTGATATAGAGATGCATTGGAGCGCTTGATGGCACCCATATTGCAGCATCGGTACCGGCACATAAGCAAATGGCATACCGTAATCGGCATGGTGACGTGATCCAAAATATAATGTGTACTTGCTCATTTGATATGTTATTTATTTATGTGCTAACGGGATGAGAAGGCAGTGCAAATGATTCAAGGGTATTACAAGATGCACTTTATAATGAGAATAGTGATTTTCCTATGCCAGACACAAGTATACATTACTTAGAAATAATGTATAAACTACTATAACATGTTTCCAATTTTGATGAAGCTATGCATGCGCATGAGATGCTAACTATGGAACATAGGTTATTTTTATTTGGTTGATTCAGGCTATAGTAACATGGAAGGATTCCTTGCTCCTCATAAAGGCCAAGGGTATCATGCAAGTGAATTTAGAGGGGGAGGAAGACAACCTACTGGACAGGAAGAGTTATTTAATAAAAGACATGCATCATTGCGTAATGTAATTGAGAGGTGTTTCAGAGTGTTGAAGAAAAGATTTCCAATAGATTTCCAATACAGACATACGGCAATAAATTTTGAAGCCCTTGCATTATATACGTATATATGTATATATGTATACAAGGTATGCATTGGAAGATTGTTTGAAAGTTTCTTTTTTTTTTTAATCTTAACTAACCACATTTATAGTAAGCACTATAAAATGAAGTGAAAAAGAGAAGAAAATACTTGGGTAAAAATATCGTACGAAGCAAAAGGTGATCTTGTTTGTATAATTAAGCATTTGTTATTTGTTAACAATATGTATAATGGGAGCATGCATTTAGTTTATAACATTATTTGTTAATAATCCTTTTATTTATACAATTTGTAAGAACAAGTGTTTTGGATTCATTTCCAAACGCATTTTATATTTTTGTTTTCAAAATTTGATGTCAATTATTCGTTTTCAAACACATATCTTGTTTTTGTTTTCAAAATTTCAGCTTAAGAATTCATTTCCAAACACATATTCTTAAATCTATTTTCAAAATTGCATTTTACGAATTTCCAAACACATATCCTTTACTTAAAATAGTTTCTCTAAATCATAGAAATTCATTTTTCAAATCATTTTGGAAACAAAAACACATAATTCAAAAAAGAACACACCCGTAGTTATAGAGAGATCACACTTTAAGAGGGAGAGTCTAAGAGAGCTTGAAGGCAATAGAGCGGTGTGTACGGTTGTAATATTTCTTTTCTCCTTTGTAGTGAAGTTTCGTAGCGACAAAGTGGACGTAACTTGACATTGAGAGTGACTCATTATAAAACTTAACGGGCATTTATTTGTTTATTTTTATCTAAAATTTGAATGGCCCTTAATTAAACTTAAATTTAAATAGGTTTCAATATATAAATCAGAATAATATATTCATTTTTTATTTCAACATATGAATTAAAATGTCTGAAATTAGTATTTTTACACATATATCTTTATTGTTTGATATTATTTTCACTTGTGTTTTTTGACATATTAAAAATATTTGTAAATTAATATTTTTTAAAAATTTAATAAAGTATTTAAATATTTATGACTTTTTTAAATTACTAAAATAATAATTTATATTATAATTATATATGTATTTTTTTTTTATAAAAGTCATGCATAAAAGGTAATAAATGAATTAATTGAGGTATTTTTTATAATTACAAATGCTATCAATCATTTAGACATTTTTATTCATATAAAAACTAAAATAATTTAGGCTTTTCCATTCAGATAAAATTATCTTAGAATAAATCTTAAGTCACAAAAACAAACTGGTTAAGAATAAGTTAAATTCAGATCTAAAAAAAATCACCCTCTTAATGTTTTTGACTTGTTATCTTTGTTTCATTTTAATTGCTTTCACAACTACGGATTAGAACTTAAATCCCAACATTAAATACATTACAACTTATTTTATAAGTAATTGATTATGCTCACAACAAAATTAAAGCCAACTATTTTTTAAGAGTTACAATAAAGAAACACTAGTTTTACTGTTTTCCAACTTTAACTTCAATTTATTATATTTTTTAAGCCGTATATTGAACTATGATAGTTATTGACCATTATAAATGTGTGTCAATCTACAGAAGGAATATGCAATTGTAAACAAATTAATGTAATTACTAAAAATACTGATAAACAATTTTTATTAGATATTATTGATAAAATTAAAGATCCAAACATAAAAAGAGAATATTTAATGATATTAAAAGAAATATTAGAACAAGAAAGTAGCATCAAAACTTCAGAAACATTTAGAGCATATCCAAATTATCTTTTCGAAGATCGGTGGAAAAGTTTGCCACGTTTTATTCAAGTTTATCAAGTACAGTATAAACATATTTACTATTTTCTAATCTACTTTTAGTGGTCCTGTTTTCAAATTGGTATCAGAGCCATAGCTTAGAAAAATGGTAGATAGAAGACCAACTGAGAAAAGTGAACTAAGAGATCATATTAGAAGACATGCTGATACTCCAGACCAACCTTATGTCCAACAAATTAGTTTCCATATAGATTTCCAAATTCTCTAGATTTTATCCTGGTTATATACTATTGAGCCTTATTAATTTACACTTGTAAAACACAATAATCATTATGCTTGACAATAATGCTTCCTTTCTATTGTATATAAAAATCATTGTATTCAATTGAAGGGCATCGGCTGAGAAACCAGCTAAGTCCTTTCTTTCTTGTATTTCAAATCCTTTAATAAAATAAGTTTTATTAATTTGAAAACAAGACCGATAATAGTAGATTAGAAAACAATAAATATGCAAATTGATAACGAGTAAGTGTGATCAAAAAGTAAATATGCACATAAATTAAAAAACTTAATAAAGAATTAAATCTTAATAATATTTTTCCTTCTGGATTTTGAGTAATTTGTGCTATTTCTTTTTGTGCTATATTTCTGGGTGGTAATAGATTATCTATCATCCATACTTCTGGTAGAGTAATTTAACTTTACAAAATGAATTTGAAGAAATAAGATTACTAAGTCAATTAGCCATATAAAATTATAAACAAAAAGGATTTAATTATATACATTTTGGATTAATACAAATAGCAATCAAACCATTATAAAAAATATGAATAGATTCTCCAGTATTGATGTTATTAAGAGATAAAACATTACTAAAATTTCAAGATTTCTTATTAGGAGTAGTACAATCAAACCTTTGTAATGGTGCTATTTATTTTAATTGTGCTTCAAATTTTCAAGTTAGTCTACATGATCCAATAATATTAGATACGTTAGTTTTAAATATACATTTGCCAGAATCAATTTTTACACAAAATAGACATGGGTATTTATTACTTTATAGAATATATTTTAAACAAACTAGTTCAGAATTTAACCCAAGATGTAGATTGCAAGATACTAGAGGAGAAACTACAATATTAATGGTAGAAACAGAAGAAAATACTCCAACATCAATTTATACACCTAAATTACTTAAATGGAATGAAACCATTATAAATGTGTGTCAATCTAGGTAAATATACTTAAAGAGCATTGTTATTCTTTTTAATGAAACTAATTACTTATCAACCATCATATTCTATCATTATCAATAGATCTACTTATATTTTAATCTTGTTTGTAGAAAAAGTACAAGCTTGAAAACAAAGTGTGCGTTTGGGGCTGCTATTGCACATTAGCTTTTAGATTCTGCTATTAGTTACGATTATTTTAGTGTTTGGTAAACTTTTCAAGACTTATTATCCAGGAGGCTGCAAACTGCTGTTCCAAGAATTTATTCTTGTATTCGATTGCAAAAGTAGGTAGAAGACAACTTTTACAAATTGATTTTGAAAAGTTAAAATTTTGATAGATGAAAATACCAAAATTATCCTTATAATTTAATATAAATCCAAAAATACCTTTAAACATTAAAATATTTAAAATAAATTAATTATTTAATAAATTATAAAATAAAATATACTTTATTTTTTAAATTACTTTTAAAAAAATTAAAATTCTCACTGGAGCAGCTGTCGGCCACTAGCTATCTTCAGCCACCTACTGCCGTCTAGCGGCACGTGAACTAGCACCGCTGACACTAAGAGACTCACTAGGAGATGCTATACACGAATTCGGTGACGGTTTGGTGATTTAGGTCAGAAATTAGTCGGATCGAACAGTTAAAGTTTCAGAGCTATACGTTTTCCAGTGTCAGCGGTGCTGCTTCATGCATTAGTAGACGACGGTCAGTGGCCAGAGATGGATGACGGTCGGTAGTTGGCCTCGTAAATTTTTTTAAATTTATATTTTTTATATTTTTATTATTTTTAATAAAAATAAATAAATTTAATTATTTTAATATAATATTTTAATTAAATATTTATAATTTAAGTTCTTTAATAATTTTTTTGTATAATTTTGTATTTTTATTAAAAATTAACTTTTGAAGATTAAGTTTACTAAACACATATTTATAACTTTTAGATAGCATAACCATTTTCAACATATATTTTATAAAATATCATAAATTTTTTAAGATAATATAACTAATGACAGATTTTTCTTATAGCAATTCTCATAGCACAACAATCCCAAAAATAGACCGAAAGTCAATAATTGAGTCCTTTATTCCAAGTTTAGGACATGGGATGATCAATGAGAGTTCTAGAAGTATACAGTTATATAAAATAAAACAGTAAACTGTTAAGTAAATTGACGCAGGAGGATTTTTACGTGGTTCGGTTAAAAACCTACATTCACGGACAACTATAGAGCTGCAATTCACTAAGTTCTTGTTTGTACAATCTTTAAGACCTTTTACAATGCTGACTTACTCTCACACACTGACCTAATCTTTGTAAAACAAAATCTTCACAAAGATCATAAACTCTAGTGACACTGTCCACTCTCTGTCACAGATAACTTAACAACACACTGTTAAGTTAAACATAACACACGAAGTCTGACTTTGAATCACATAAACACTTAACCTGCAAGTTATCCTAGGTGTATATTAACTCACACAGACTCAATCAACAACTCATGTATGATTTCTACCATTCATACATGAATCAAAAGACTCAAAGAATCAAATTAAAGAAAACATTCCAATTTGTGTTGAAGCTCTTCTATCAATTTATGGAATGCCAAAATCAAGACTCTCTCACAACCAAATCAGCTAACCAGTTAATCTCTCTTCAACGTCTGTTTTTTGCATGGTTATTACATGATATATATATATATATATAGTGAGAGGCCTAGACGAAATCTCCTAAAAATCCTGTAAAAGATCTAATCAAAATCATGTTAGGATTAGGAGAAATAAAATAGGAAGTGATATAATCAAACTCCTAAGGAATTAGGATAAATAAATATTCTCCTATTCTAATTAGAATACAAGATATTATATCCAAATCTAAAGAGATATTTATTATAAATCAAATCCTTCCTAAGATATAATTCTAGAAACAGTAAAATAAGAATCAAAATAGTATTCTTGTTTCATCTCAAGTTGGTCAAAATATAACATGTGCATGATACATGCATGTTGACACAAAATCTCGTCGCCAATCATTCTCGGTACAAATGCTCGACAACACCACTCGACACTCGACACTTGAAACTCGACACTCAACAGTTTTGACACAACAGACTCGACATGCGACACAATCGCGACACCCGACAAAAACGCGACACTAGACGAAATCGAACCTCGACAAAGTCTCGACACTAGACGAAATGGAAACTCAACAAAGTCTCGACAACCACACTTGACATGATATACTCGACACATCTCAATATATCTCGACACATCTCGACAATATTCTCGACACTTGACAAAGCAACAGCATGACACTGGATACAAGCTCGATAACACTCGACAAATCTCGACATCAGCTCGACGCATAGATACTAACAATCTCCCCCCTTTTTGGCAACTTGTGATGAAAACACCTAACTATTTCCAAACTCATAACAGAACACTGTCATGAAATATATAACCTTGCAAGGCAATTTAGAGCAAATGAAAACATCCATCAAATGAAGTAAGCAAATAATAACACAATTCAAAACTTTGAATGCATACACAACATAAGAAAGTTAGTTCTTACTCCCCCTCACTTCTTTCCCCCTCACTTCTTACTTACAGCGTTGAGGAATAAGCAAAAAAATAAGATCAGAACACAGTTAAAGAGAATTCAAGAGAAAAAAATTAAAGAGAAAAATAACAGCATATCAGCATCATCAGCACAAAAAGGATCAGCAGCAGCAACCAGCAACTCCCTTCTTATGATCTCCCCCTTGATTTCAGCACAAGTGGCCAAAACTAACTAAGTTTGGGAGACTTGCGAACTGGTGGAGAAGTGGAATGGAGAAGGTGCTAGTTGTGCATCAGTATTTTCAGAAGTAGCAGTGACTTCAGCTATAATTCTTTGAATTTCTTTCTCACGAAGTTCTGTACTAGTTGTCTGAGTTGGTGGTGGAGAGGTATGATGTTCTACTTCAGCTGCTTTAGGGAGAGGGAAATCATGAGAGGTTTCCTCAAGAAGTGATGAAGGCTGATTCATTCCAGATTCTACATGTGTTGGTTCATCTGACACAGATTCATCTCTTAAATCTGGAGCTGATGATTGGATTTTCTTCTTCTTCTGGTTAGATGTTTTCTTCACCACTTCAACTGTCTTCTTTCCCTTCCTTCTAGTTCCCTTGACAGGAGATAGAATTGAGTGTGCGTGCTGCTTCTGTGCTGCTGTTATGACTATCTTAATAGTAGATTGTGCAGCTGGACTGACACGACCCGCCCCTAGCTAACGCGGGTGAATCGTGCCTAAAACTGTACTAAGAAAATTTAACTTTTTAAAATATGCTAATTTACAAAAAATTTGGCAGAGTTTTCCTTGTATTTTAGACTAATCCCCTTGCCAAGTACACAAAATTCAACACTTCCAAAATTATTTATATAACCACTAACTTCCTTTTCGGGACCTTAAGTCCTCTGTTAAAATAATTGTATCTCCAAAACAGTCTCTGAAAGAAAATATAGCCTCCGGCCTCAAATGTGATTAATTATGATTCAAAAAGTTTACAACTAAAATTTTAATATAAGTTTAAAAACTCAAGCATGATGAGTAAACAAAAATGTCTAAAAGAAACTAAAACAAATCTTTGATACATATACGATATCAAAATATTTACATATGCAAGAAAACCATCTACGATAATACAATAAGATATAAAAAAGAAAGCTCTCAAAACATCATCAAATGGCCAACCTCAAGCAGCTACTGGCGTTCCGACTGAACACTGCAATCTCCTGGGGAAAAAGGGGTTTTTAAAGAAAAGAAAATAGGGTGAGTATAACCTCAGTGAGTGGGATAGAGTTATTAAAATAGATAAAAATTTGCATAAAATAAAATAATATATCATAATAAGAAATTAATTAAAAATTATGCTTTACTAACATTAATAAGAAAATTACTTAGAAAAGATACAAAAACGAGGAAGCAATTCTTTCAATAATTTCTATGCCTTTCACAAAATCTAAATTTGAATATAAAAATCTTCTAAAGCATTTCTACATGCATTCAACATTCAACATGATAAATATATTAAGTTTCTAAATCTCATAAAACTCATTTCATAATTTAAATTTCTAAGTCATTACAGTTTCACTAATCAAGTACCCAAACTAATCTGACTGATCATGACCTGGCAGGGCTAGGATCGCTCAGGCCAAGATATCACTATACTGATCCTACGCATACGCAGAGCTGCCCCCAAAGGGCTAAACATCCAGATCACACGGCCCAAAGCCTTTATGTGTGCCTGAATGGGTCCCAAAGACCTCTATAATTTTACTATCTGAATGAATTGGGTACTAGCTTAGTAAAACATAAAAATTCAATTCTTTACTTTTAAATCTCTAAAACATTAAACAATCATTTCTGATAACTACATAGACAAAATTTGATAAACTATGAAATATGCTTCATACAAGAATAAAGGAATATCTATTTACTAACATAATAAAGTTTTGCTAACAATTATAAAAAAAATAGAAATTTATAATTTATAGTTCAATTGTTGGTAAAAATAATATTTTTCCCACTCACAATCTCGTGGATCAACTTGTGTGGCAACCCCTTCCGCGATTGAATCCCGGTATGTATTAGGAACCGCAGTCTCACCTAAGGGAAAAACCAAATAAAATTCCTTAATAGCACAAAACCCCAGTCTCACCAATAACATACTAATTCTCCTAATTAACTCCATTTCCAAACTTCGTAAACAGAGCAATTCTGGTTCTCCGATTTTTAACAATTAATTGACTCATCCAAATGGTCTAATATTTTATAAACATCTTTTACACATACATTTCTAATACCATATAAAATTTCATGGCATTATATGCTCATTAGATACCTCAAATCCTTCATTTTTTTTCCAGATACACAAATTCTGTAAATTCATTTCTAGAACTGACCTCTCCCTATTCCAAAATACATGATAATTTGTACTAAATTTGTAAACTCACAAAACTCTCCAGTTTTAATTTACACATATATACAAACTCATATGCCAAATTTCATAATTTTTGAAGACCTCTAGATAACTCAATTAACTTGCCCAAAACTGATTTTCTGCAGAAAAACTGAATTTCCAGTGGTGAACAGTAAACTTCGAAAATTCATAATAAATTGCATACTCCACATTTTTCAGTGAATCCAATTTTAAACAAATCCTTAGGATGTCTATTTTAACATATAAAAATTTCAGAATCAGATTCAAAGTCAACATACTGTTATAATTTTCGGAATCCATACTGTTCATAGAACCCTGGTTTTCCATAATCATTATCAAAACTTCAATTCCTTCAAAATGCAAGAAATTGAAGCCTAAATAAGCATGGAAATCTCATTTCTCTCTCTAGTTTCTCTCTCTATTACATCTCCAAATATCAAACAACCTCCTCCTAATATTGATCTAGAGATAGAATTGAAATTATATAATCTAATTAAACTAAGAGATGAAGAAATTACCTTAAAATCTTCAAATTCCTTAGAAAAAATCAAAATCTTCTCTTGCTTTCTCTCCCCTTATCTCACGTTCCCCCCCTCTGTCTTCTCTTCTAAATTTTCTTCTAATTATTTCCTCATTTAATTCCTAATATAATTGCTAAAACATAAAAGAATGGGCTGGGTTAAATACATTGGGTTAGGTTGTTAACAAAACAAAATGGGCTAGGCTTAAGTAAAAATTAATGGGCTTTACAATACTACCCCCTAAAAAAAATTTCGTCCTCAAAATTACTAGCCTGAGAGAAATAGTTGTGGGTATTGAGCTCGCATAACATCCTCTCGCTCGCACGTAGCTCTTCCTTCGAGTGATTTCGCCACCATACCTTAACCAAGGGAATAGTCTTGGCACGAAGTACTTGCTGTTTCCATTCTATGATCTCTAATGGTTCTTCTTCAAAAGTCAAGTCTTCTTTTAATTGAATTGGCTGCTGTTGAAGGATATGGCTTGGATCATACACGTACTTATGGAGCATAGAGACATGAAATACATTATGTATTTTCGACAACTCTGGAGGCAAAGCTAAACGGTAAGCAACTATGCCCACGCGCTCTATAATCTCGTAAGGCCCAATGTAACGTGGACTTAGTTTCTCACGTTTACCAAAACGAAGCACACCTTTCCAAGGAGATATCTTTAAAAATACTTTATCTCCTCCCTGAAACTCCAGATCTCTTTTGCGCTTATCAGCATAACTCTTCTGTCGATCTTGTGCTACCTTCATCTTGTTTCTAATAATAACTATCTTTTCATTTGTATCCTATACCAGTTCTGGTCCCAATAGTCTCCTCTCACCCACTTCATCCTAACATATTGGTGTTCTACATTTCCTCCCATATAGAGCCTCATAAGGTGCCATTTCAATACTGGATTGGTAACTATTATTATAAGCAAATTCCATTAGAGACAAATAAACATCCCAATTGCCTTTAAACTCCAATATACAAGCTCTAAGCATGTCTTCAAGAGTTTGAATGGTACGCTCAGATTGACCATCTGTTTGTGGGTGAAAAGCTGTGCTGAAATTCAATTTTGTGCCTAAAGCTTTTTGCAAGCTAGGCCAAAATCTGGAAGTGAAACGTGGATCTCTATCTAATATTATTGAAACAGGTGCACCATGAAGACGGGCTATCTCTGCTACATAAATACTAGCTAGTCTATTCAATGAATAAGTAGCTTTGACACGTAAAAAGTGTGCAGATTTTGTAAGACGATCTACCACTACCCAAATACCATCATGACCAGCCATAGTACGTGGAAGTCCTACCACAAAATCCATAGTAATGTGTTCCCATTTCCATTCAGGGATAGGAAGTGGTTGAGAGAGTCCTGCAGGTTTCTGGTGCTCAGCTTTGATTTGTTGGCAAACTAAACACCGAGACACAAATTCTGCAATATCCCGCTTCATACCTTACCACCAATAATGTTCTCTCAAATTACGATACATCTTAGTACTTCCTGGATGCATTACATAGGCTGGAATGTGAGCTTCTTCCATAATTTCTTTCTTTATTTCTTCAATGTTGGGCACACAAAGTCTATTTCCCATAACTAATGCTCCATCATCTCTAACCACAAAATCTGATCGTAAGCCTTTCTTCACTTCTTCTATCAGTTTCATTAACTGAGGATCTTGTACTTGTGCATCTCTAACTTTATTAATTAAAGTAGGTCTAACATGAAAATTGGCTAGTAGCACACTTAAGTCATTTATTGTTAGCTCAATTCCCAAAGACCTCAATTCAATCAATAAAGGTAGATATGTCACCTTCAAATGGGCTATAGAGCTCGAGGACTTTCGGCTGAGTGCATCTGCTACTATATTTGCTTTACCTGGGTGATAGTCAATTGTGCAGTCATAATCCTTGATAAGCTCAACCCACTTCCTCTGCCTAAGATTCAATTCTTTTTGAGTAAATAAATACTTAAGGCTCTTATGATCTGTATAAATTTGACATGCTGCCCCATACAAGTAATGTCGCCAAGTCTTGAGTGCAAATACAATTGCTGCAAATTCTAAGTCATGGGTAGGATAATTTTATTCATGCTTCTTTAATTGCCTTGAAGCATAAGCTATCACCTTCCCGTATTGCATCAAAACACAACCTAACCCCTGTCTAGAGGCATCACTATAAATCACGAACCCCTCATTACCGGATGGAAGAGTAAGTATGGGTGCAGAAGTTAATCGTGTTTTAAGCTTTTGAAAACACTGCTCACAAGCATCAGTCCACTCAAACTTCACCTCCTTACGAGTCAACCGTGTTAATGGAACAACAATTCTGGAAAAATTCTCAATAAATCTCCTATAATAACCTGCCAAGCCAAGAAAAATTCTGACTTCTGTTACATTAGTGGGTCTCTCCCATTTAATAATAGCTTCTATCTTCTGAGGATCTACATACACCCCTTCAGCTAATATCACATGTCCTAAAAACACAACTTTGTCCAGCCAAAACTGGCACTTGCTGAATTTGGCATAAAGTTGTTTCTCCCTCAAGGTCTGCAAAACTATTTTCAAATGCTCTGCATGCTCCTCCTTGTCTCGCGAATACACCAATATGTCATCAATAAACACGATAACAAAACGATCCAAATAAGGATGAAATACTCGATTCATGAGGTCCATAAAAGCTGCTGGAGCATTAGTCAACCCAAATGGCATTACAAGAAATTCATAGTGCCCATAACGAGTTCTGAAAGCAGTCTTAGGTACATCGGCCTCTCTAATCTTGAGTTGATGGTAACCCGAGTGTAAATCTATCTTGGAGAAAACCCTTGCACCTTGCAACTGATTAAACAAATCATCAATACGAGGAAGAGGATACTTGTTGCGGATTGTCACCTTGTTCAACTGTTGATAGTCTATGCATAACTGCATTGTTCCATCCTTCTTTTTAACAAACAAGACCGGTGCTCCCTATGGTGAAACACTAGGTCTAATAAACCCCTTATCAACCAACTCTTGTAATTGAACTTTTAACTCTTTTAACTTTGCTGGAGCCATTCTGTATGGTGCCATGGAAATAGAAGTTGTGCCTGGAGCTAAGTCGATTGTGAATTCAACTTCCCTATCTGGTGGTAAGCCAGGTAAATCTTCTGGAAACACATCCGAGATATCTTGTACAATAGGAATATCTTCTATCTTTGCTTCACCCATTAAAGTGTCAATCACATGAGCTAGGTAGGCTGAACATCCCTTTGCAAATAATCGTTTAGCTTCAAGGGCAGATATTATGCAAGTAGAGAGGATTCGTCGATCTCCACAGAAAATAAATTCAGGTGTTTCAGGTTTTCTAAACACCACCTCCTTCCTGAAGCAGTCCACAGAGGTATGATGAGTTACAGGCCAATCCATTCCTAATATCACATCGAAGTCTCGGATATCTAAAGGAATTAAGTTTGCTAATAGATCATGATTCCCTACCTTCACAACGTAATCCTTAAGAACATTTCCTACCAAGATGGAATCCCCAATAGGTGTGGCTACTGCTAAAGTACACTCCAACGGTTTCAAATCTCTATCAGCATACATAGCAAACGTACATGAAACAAAGGAATGGGTGGATCCAGGATCAATCAAAATGTGGGCCTCACAACCAAAGATAGTCAACGTACCAGTAACCACCTCTGGCGTAGCCTGTGCCTGCTGTTGAGTCATGGCAAAAACTCGTGCCTGTCGAACTGGCTGACTACCCTGTTGATTATTAATATTTCTTGAGGTATTCGTTTGGTTTCTAGCTGAAGAAGTAGGTGTCCCGATTTGAAGCCTTCCTGGACCTCTATCTTTCTGAACAAAACTGCTATCTTGAGTTAAAGTAGGACAAAATTTCTTGATATGTCCTTTCTGACCACAATGATAACAACCAGGTTTACCAAATCGACACTCTCCCTCATGAAACTTGCCACAAGTCTCACATAATGGGTATGGAGTTATTCTAGATTGATCATCATGTTGTCTGCTCCCTTTTCTACTAAACCTCTGATCTCTAGAATTACTTCCCACAGATTGTTGCGTAGCTCCCTGTCTAGAACTTTGTTTTTGCCCCTCTGTTGGACCCTGTCTCTGAGTACTCTTATAACTATCAGAATAAGCTGAATAACTACCTCCTCTCTTGCTTGGTCAGTGGCTACTACTATCAACTGGCCAACTCTGCTGACGTTTGTGGATTGAATCAGCTCGATTAACATCCCCCAAATTTCTCTCAACTTTCATAGCAGCTTGGACTAACTTACTAAAATCACCATAATTGTTGGCAGCAAGTACAACTTTGATTTCTCTACGTAATCCTTCTTCAAACTTTTTACATCTTTCCTCCTCATCAGCCACAATAGAAGGAGCAAACATGGAGAGCTCTAAAAATTTCTTCTCATACTCCTCCACTGATCTGGACCCTTGAACCAGCCTCAAGAACTCATTACGCTTGATATCTTTGTACACAGCAGGAAAGTAGTGATCAAAGAACTCCTTTTTGAATATAGCCCAAGTAATAACTTCCTGTGATGGATGACGATGCTGAACTGACTCCCACCAGTGGTATGCGCCACCCTCCAATAAAAATGTAGCAAAAAGCAACTTCTGCTCTTCAATTCACCCCATAACTCCAAAGTTACGCTCTAGCTTGCTTAACCAAGCCTCTGTACCAGGAGGATCAACATTACCATCAAAACTTTGACCACCCAACATCCTAACTCGCTCTATAGTGTTCTCTTCCCTAACACGCCCTTGATTTTGAGCAACAAGCTGGGCTAGTGCATCTACTGAGTGTATAATGATAGGAGGATCACGGCGGTTCCTATTCTCATTCCCTTTCGCATTTGACTGTTCTTCCTCTTCACGGTTATGTTCATTTTCCCCCTCACCTTCATGTGATGGTGGTGGTGGAGAATTTGCGGTTTGGTTCAGTCCGCCCCTACCTCTAGTGCGAGGTCTACTTGTATGTTGGCTCATGATGATGCCTAAAAAATATAACGCTTCTTTTATCACTACAAAACCATGTTTATGCAAACATGAGAGAGTTAACAAAATCTTAAAAAAACCATGCTCTGATACCAAGTTGACACGACCCGCCCCTAGCTAACGCGGGCGAATCGTGCCTAAAACTGTACTAAGAAAATTTAACTTTTTAAAATATGCTAATTTATGAAAAATTTGGCAGAGTTTCCCTTGTATTTTAGACTAATCCCCCTGCCAAGTACACAAAATTCAACACTTCCAAAATTATTTATATAACCAATAACTTCCTTTTCGGGACCTTAAGTCCTCTGTTAAAATAATTGTATCTCCAAAACAGTCTTTAAAAGAAAATATAGCCTCCGGCCTCAAATGTGATTAATTATGATTCAAAAAGTTTACAACTAAAATTTTAATAGAAGTTTAAAAACTCAAGCATGATGAGTAAACAAAAATGTCTAAAAGAAACTAAAATAAATCTTTGATACATATACGATATCAAAATATTTACATATGCAAGAAAACCATCTACGATAATACAATAAGATATAAAAAAGAAAGCTCTCAAAACATAATCAAATGGCCAACCTCAAGCAGCTACTGGCGTTCCGACTGAACACTGCAATCTCCTGGGGAAAAAAGGGTTTTTAAAGAAAAGAAAATAGGGTGAGTATAACCTCAGTGAGTGGGATAGAGTCATTAAAATAGATAAAAATTTGCATAAAATAAAATAATATATCATAATAAGAAATTAATTAAAAATTATGCTTTACTAACATTAATAAGAAAACTACTTAGAAAAGATACAAAAACGAGGAAGCAATTCTTTCAATAATTTCTATGCCTTTCACAAAATCTAAATTTGAATATAAAAATCTTCTAAAGCATTTCTACATGCATTCAACATTCAACATGATAAATATATTAAGTTTTTAAATCTCATAAAACTCATTTCATAATTTAAATTTCTAAGTCATTACAGTTTCACTAATCAAGTACCCAAACTAATTTGACTGATCATGACCTGGCGGGGCTAGGATCGCTCAGGCCAAGATATCACTATACTGATCCTACGCATGCGCAGAGCTGCCCCTAAAGGGCTAAACATCCAGATCACACGGTCCAAAGCCTCTATGTGTGCCTGAATGGGTCCCAAAGACGTCTATAATTTTACTATCTGAATGAATTGGGTACTAGCTTAGTAAAACATAAAAATTCAATTCTTTACTTTTAAATCTCTAAAACATTAAACAATCATTTCTGATAACTACATGGACAAATTTGATAAACTATGAAATATGCTTCATACAAGAATAAAGGAATATCTATTTACTAACATAATAAAGTTTTGCTAACAATTATAAAAAAAAAATAGAAATTTATAATTTAAAGTTCAATTGTTGGTAAAAATAATATTTTTCCCACTCATAATCTCGTGGAACAACTTATGTGGCAACCCCTTCCGCGATCGAATCCCGGTATATATTAGGAACCGCAGTCTCACCTAAGGGAAAAACCAAATAAAATTCTTTAATAGCACAAAACCCCAGTCTCACCAATAACATACTAATTCTCCTAATTAACTCCATTTCCAAACTTCGTAAACAGAGTAATTCTGGTTCTTCGATTTTTAATAATTAATTGACTCATCCAAATGGTCTAATATTTTATAAACATCTTCTACACATACATGTCTAATACCATATAAAATTTCATGGCATTGTATGCTCATTAGATACCTCAAATCCTTCATTTTTTTCCAGATACACAAATTCTGTAAATTCATTTCCAGAACTGACCTCTCCCTATTCCAAAATACATGATAATTTGTACTAAATTTTTAAATTCACAAAACTCTCCAGTTTTAAACTACACATATATACAAACTCATATCCAAAATTTCATAATTTTTGAAGACCTCTAGATAACTCAATTAACTTACCCAAAACTGATTTTCTGCAGAAAAACTGAATTTCCAGTGGTGAACAGTAAACTTCGAAAATTCATAATAAATTGCATACTCCACATTTTTCTGTGAATCCAATTTTAAACAAATCCTTAGGATGTCTATTTTAACATATAAAAATTTTAGAATCAGATTCAAAGCCAACATACTGCTATAATTTTTGGAATCCATACTATTTATTGAACCCTAGTTTTCCATAATCATCATCAAAACTTCAATTCCTTCAAAATACAAGAAATTGAAGCCTAAATAAGCATGGAAATCTCATTTCTCTCTCTAGTTTCTCTCTCTATTACATCTCCAAATATCAAATAACCTCCTCCTAATATTGATCTAGAGATAGAATTGAAGTTATATAATCTAATTAAACTAAGAGATGAAGAAATTACCTTAAAATCTTCAAATTCCTTAGAAAAAATCAAAATCTTCTCTTGCTTTCTCTCCTCTTATCTCACGTTCCCCCCCCCCCTCTGTCTTCTCTTCTAAATTTTCTTCTAATTATTTCCTCATTTAATTCATAATATAATTGCTAAAACATAAAAGAATGGGCTGGGTTGTTAACAAAACAAAATGGGCTAGGCTTAAGTAAAAATTAATGGGCTTTACATGGACCTGCTGCTGCAGAGGTTCATCATCCTCAGATATCTCTTCAGTTGGTTTCTCAGGAACCCCAGTGTCAGTCTCCACGATCGATGGTTTTGTTGTAGTACAAGGATGTCCTGCAAACATTACTTCCAAAGTAGATTGCTTGAGTTTAATTGCCTTCAAATCCTGCACAATTTCTATCGAGGTAGAGTGGATCAGTGCAAGTTGTTCTTCAATATTGTTCAATTGATTTTTCCTGACTCTCTTGGGTTTCGATTCAGGTGCAGGTAAATCAGATTTGTCATGCAGTCTTTGAAGAAATCCCTTTGTAATGGATTTTGATAGAATTTCAGTTTGTTCATTAGAGCTCATTGGGATGCTATTCTGTGCAAGAATCCCTTGAATCAAATAGGGAAACACAAGCAAATAATAATCAGAGTGATAAGATCCAATCTATATAATGGATCTATAGGCTAGCAAACCAAAGTTAATTGGTCGATTGGTGCCTAAACAAAATAGAAGTTTCACTCTGTCTTCCCGAACCTGATTTTGGTGGGAAGAAGGAAGCCAATTAAACGGAGCTACCTTATGCAACACTCGATATTTCTTCCTAAGGTACTGCTGGTCCATACCATCTCTTGGTTTCCATTCAATGTCTGTTCGACCAGTCAATTCCTTAACAACTTTAGCCATGTTAAATTCTTCATCTAACGCATGTAAACTGCCTATGGGAATGTCTAGGAAAGTGTTTATGACATTCGGAGAGAACTTAACAAACTTTCTTTTACAATAAACTTTGTGATACAGGAAACTTTTAGGATCATCAATGGCAGAAGAGATGTTTGCATAAAATTCCTGAATTAAAACCTTCACGGGGGTAGGAAGTTTGTTACTGTATGAGTCCAATAAACAGACTCAATCATCTCACTCAGGCCATAGGAGTCGAAGTCCGACAGTTTCACCGGCCTTTCCATCTGCAGTTTTTGCTGTGAAGTGTACTTCACAAACTTCTGTTTGATAGCTACTGTGAGGAATTTGTTATTCTTCGGCTTAATTTTATCCTTTATCTTTCTTACTGGCACTTGCTCATCCTTACTGATGGCTGGATCGATAGCAATCTCTGCATGTGTGTGTTGCATCAGAGAAGACTGAATGCTATCATTCTTGTTGTAACTGGAACCGCTGGGGGAAGATAAAGAACTGGCTGAGGTCGCTATTGATAGGGTTTGTAGTCTGCAACAAATTCTAAAAAAAAATAGAGAAAGAGAGAAAGAAGACGAGGGATAGTAGAGAAGCTGTTGTTGAAGGATAGTATGAATAGAAAAAGCCCTAAATCGATTTTGAAATATACTCGGCATTTAAAAAATAATTTTGTTTTTAACAAAATTTAATTTTAAATCTATTTCCAAAACCGTTTCATAACTTCATTAGAAGATAGCAATTCAAATTTGATTCTAACTAGAATAAGGAATTTAATAGAATTAGGATTCCCACCACTGAAACTTCTCCCCTTCAATTCAATAATGTTGGCATGGCATTTGACACATGGACACACAAGAAACTTAAATTTTGGGTAAGCACAAAAGACATTGTTATGAAAAACGTAACAGAACATAGTTAATAATAACATAACAGTAATATCTGAATTATCATATGAATCATTCTATGAAAGCATATCTCAGAGCTGTGTAATTTTCACATGAAAGCTATTTTTCTTCGTGATTCAATTGAGTGATCAGCTTGAGCATGCTTCTTACACACACAAAAATTGATTTTAATGTGAATTTTTCTAGATTAATACAGTAGCTTTCACATAATATAGAGGTAGCCCTTTTTATATGAGTAGGTGACCTCAACATATTTCCTAGATACCCTGAGGTTACTCTCAATGATGGCTTTCACATATCATATATTGGTAGCCCTCTCTGTATTTTTCATTTTAAATCAGTATCTTATTATACACACAAATTTTATATCACAGCTCACACATGCTAATTTAGAAGAAAACTTATGATACTACAGATATGAATAACATAACAGCATACTGTGTTCATTCATATAACTGACAGATGCCTAAGGCTTTTCTTATATTTTCAAATCTTGTTGTATCCAATGCCTTAGTGAACAAGTTAGCCAATCGTCTATCAGTGGAGATATTTTCAATGTTTATCACCTTAGATTCTACTAGTTCCCTTATAAAATGGTATCTAATATCAATATGTTTTGTTTTGGAATGCTGAACAGGATTTTTGAAAATATTTATAGCACTAGTATTATCACAAAACACAGTAATAAGCTTTTGTTCAATACCATAATCACACAACATTTGCTTCATCTACAATAGTTGTGTGTAACAACTCCCTGTTGTTATGTATTCGGCTTCAGCAATAGACAAAGAAATAGAATTCAGCTTTTTGTTGTGCCATGAAACCAAGTTAGTACCAAGATAAAAACAACCTCCTGAAGTGCTTTTTTGATCATCTGCATTTCCTGCCCAATCAGTATCACTAAACCCTGCAAGATATTTATTTGTATCTTTAGAAAACCATATCCCATAGTCATGTGTTCTATGAACATACCTGATGATTTTCTTAGTTGCTGCAAGATGTGATTCCTTTGGATTTGCTTGAAATCTTGCACAAAGTCCTACACTAAAGCACAAATCTGGTCTGCTTGTCGTGAGGTATAGTAGGCTGCCAATAATACTTCTATACAAACTTGCATCAACATCTTTTCCTGCATTGTCTTTTGAAAGTTTAAGGTTAGTACTGATAGGAGTTTTCATTAGTTTTGTATTCTCAAGCCCAAATTTCTTTACAAGATTTTTAGCATATTTTGATTAAGATATGAATATCCCATTATTCATTTGCTTAACCTGTAATCCAAGAAAGAAATTTAATTTTTCTACCATGCTCATCTCAAACTCTTCCTGCATCAACTTAACAAACTCATTAATCTTGCTTTTGTTAGTTGATCTAAAAACAATGTCATCAACATATATTTGACCAACAATAAAATAGTTAGATGCATGTTTGATGAACAAAGTCTTATCATTGCTGCCTCTTTTATATCCTCTGTTTCTCAAAAAATTTGTCAACCTTTCATACCAAGCTCTAAGAGCTTGTTTCAAACCATACAAAGCTTTGTGTAATCTGTACACAAAATCAGGATGTTTAGGATCTTCAAATCCTTTATTGAGATAGCCATTTAAAAATGCTGTTTTAACATCCATTTGGTATAACTTAAAATCAAGCAAACAAGCAATTGCAAGTAGTAATCTGATTGACTCAAGTCTAGCTACTGGTGCAAAGGTTTCATCAAAATCTATGCCTTCTACTTGTGTGTAACCTTGTGCAACTAGCTTAGCCTTGTTTCTTACTACTTGTCCACTTTCATTAGTTTTATTTTTGAATATCCATTTAGTTCCAATGACATTTGTATTTTCTGGCCTAGGAACTAATTCCCATACTTCATTCCTTTTAAACTGATTAAGTTCATCTTGTATGGCTTGAATCCAAACATCTTCTTTTAATGCTTCTTTCACATTTTTTGGTTCAACTAAAGAAACATAACATGCAAAACTTACCTGGTTTCTTACCTTGCTCCGAGTCTTCATCATGCCATCTAGTGTTCCAATGATAGAGCTTGTTGGATGTGCCTTCTGAATCCATGTGGGTGGATCTTTTCTATCATCATCATTCCTTGTTGAATTTTTGTTCAAATTTGAATTGTTTACTGTTACGTCGGCTGTAACAGCAGTTGTTTCCTCTTTCATAACAGTATCTTCTTTATTGTTGCTGTCTGAATCTGATTTTCTGTATCATCTGTGAAGCTGGTTATGCTTTCCTTTTGTGAGTACTTTGCATAATCATCCAAATCATCAAATACTATATTTGCAGATTCCATGACTGCCTCAATTCTCAGATTGTAAACTCGAAATGCTTTATTATTTTGAGCATATCCCACAAAGACTCCTTCATCACTTTTTGGATCCAATTTTTCTAACAGTTCTCTGTCATTTAAGATGTAACACCTGCGTCCAAAAACATGAAAATACTTCAAATTAGGTTTCCTACCTTTCAAAATTTCGTAAGGTGTTTGATTAGTGCCAGGTCTAAGAAAAACTCTATTTGAAATGTAACAAGCAGTGCTTATTGCTTCAGCCCATAGCCTTTTTGTGAACTTCTTGCTATTGAGCATCACTCTTGCCATCTCTTGAAGAGTTTTATTCTTCCGTTCCACAATGCCATTTTGTTCAGGGGTTTTGGGGGCTGAAAATTCATGTTCAATGACATGATATTTGCAAAAGTCAGCATAGCTAACGTTTTCAAACTCCTTTCCATGATCAGATCTTATTCTCACAATCCTTCCAATGTTTCTGTTTTGCTTATTTTCAAGCTTAACACAAAGATTCCTGAAAGCCTCAAAAGTGTCAGATTTTTCTTTAATGAAATCAACCCAAGTATATCTAGAAAAATCATCCATACAAACAAATATATATCTCTTACCTGTAATGCTTTCAATTTGCATTGGACCCATAAGATCCATGTGAAGCAAATCAAGTATTTTGGAAGTGCTAAGATGTGGATTTGATTTGTGTGAACTTCTAATCTGTTTTCCAATTTGACATGGTCCACAAATTTCATTAACTTTGCCATCTAGTTTAGGAACTCCTTTTACAGCACCTAACTTAGTTAATTTAACCAAGTCTTTGTAATTTAAGTGTCCTAATTTTTGATGCCACAATTCTAAATCCAAAATCCTATTATGAAATGCAATTTCTATCAAATAACAATTATCCGAAGATCTATTTCCTTCTAGAATGCATTTACCAAAATTATCTAAGACCATGCATTTGTTTTGTGTAAAATTAACGATATACTTTTCATCACAAATCTGACTAATACTAATAAGATTAGCTTTCAAACCTTCAACCAATAAGACATTTTGAAAGTTGGGTAGGCCTTTGACATTCAAAGTGCCTTTACCAAAGATCTTACTCTTTGCTTCATCTCCATAGGTGACGTTACCTTCCCTACATGCTTTAAAATCTGTTAAAAACTATTTATTTTCAGTCATTTGCCTGGAACAACCACTGTCAAAATACCACAAACCGTTAGAAGTATGTTCAAGAGTAGTAAGAGCAATATGACATGCTGTTTTGTCTTTCTTAACCCACTGCAGTTGTAGTTTTGATAACAGTTTGAACTGTTTTGACCTCTTATGTAAAAAATTCAACAGTTTAAAGCATCTAAGCCTAATATGTTCCTTTTTACCACAAAAATAACAAGTAGGAATGAATTTCTTTACCTTTTCAGGACTGAGTTTGAAAGAACTCAGAGGAGAGACAAATGTCTCACTGCTTTTGGAAGAGTTAAGTTCTAAATTCTTACCTGATGTTGAGGCTTTCACAAAAACTGTTTTTGATGAAAATGCCACATTACCTTTTGTATACCCCAATCCATGTTTGTTAGAGTTATCTCTTCCAAGACTCAAAACCTGATCAAGTTTGGCTGCTCCAATTTTGAGTTCATCAACACACCTCTTACTTTCAACCAGCTCTGTTGTGATTTTCTCAATATGTGTTGTTTTGTCTGTCAACACAGTCTCCAGCTTCGAGATACGATTTTCAGAATAGGATTTTTCACATTCTAGCACCTCAATTTTCTTCTTCAAGATTTTGATTTCTTCCCTCTGATTCAGCCATTCACTATAGAGTGCGTTGTATGTCTCTTGCAACTCTTTATAGTATTCTAGTCCATCTTCTTCATCAGAATGAGCAACACTGATTTTGTAATTTTTTGTTATATCAGACATAACAGCTTTCCCTTTACCAGCTGCAGATGTAGTAAATGCAACAAAGTTGCTCATGCAATCTTGATCTTCTGACTCCGATTATGATTCATCACTCCAGGTTGTTGTCAGTCCTTTGTTCTTCTTCTTGAGATTAGCATATTCAGATTGAATATGCCCATAACCAGAACATTTATAACACTGAATCTGCCCTTTCTTTTCAGGTTGTTTTGACTTCTTCTTGTCATTCTCCTTCCTGAACTTTCCGAATTTTTCTTCGCTTGAGTTTGATGGCTTTCCTTGATTCTTTTTCCTGAAATTTCTTTTCATGAACTTGACATAATTTCTTGTTAAAAAAGCAATCTGTTTAGAATCAGTTTCATCAAGTTCATCATTACTTTCATCATCAGATTTTTTAGCTTTCACATTGAATGCAATGCTTTTACTTTTTTGCTTCCTAGTATTCTAATTAATTTCAAAGTTTTGAAGAATGCCTATCAGTTCATCAACCCTCATCTCATCAGTGTTTTTAACTTCTTAATGGCTGAAATTTTAGGTTGAAATTTATCTGGAATAGACCTAATTATTTTGCTAACAATTTCTGCATCTATGAAAGTTTTGCCAAGCATGTATGCCGAAATTTTAATGTGACATATCTTAGAGTAAAACTCAGAAATTGATTCATCCTCATGCATCATCAGATTTTCAAATTAAGAATTTAATCTCATCAATTTAGATCTTTTAACAGATGTTGTACCTTCATGTTTTATCTCGAGTATGTCCCATGCTTCTTTGGCCACTTTGCACCTTGAAATCTATCCGAAGTTGTTTAAGTCCACTGCGGCAAAGATTGCGTTAAGAAACTTTGAATTCCAGCTGGAACATCGGTATTTCTCATCAGTCCGTTCATCCTTAGGTTTGGGTTCGGAATCACCAAAAGCATTCAACTTTGTTGGCGGTGTCCATCCTTTAAGCACACTAGTCCATGCCCTATCATCAAGAGATTTGATATACATCATCATTCTTACCTTCCAATATGAATAATTACTATCATCAAGGATAGGTGCTTGTGTTCCGGATCCTCCATTGCGAATAAACTCCATTCTTCCAGATCAGGCTGATAGTTTTCTTCACTTGTCTATCAGTGAACCTGCTCTAATACCAATTGAGAGTTCTGAAAGTATATAGTTATATAAAATAAAATAGTAAACTGTTAAGTAAATTGGCGTAGGAGAATTTTTACGTAGTTCGGTTAAAAACTTATATCCACGGATAGCTATAGAGCTGCAATTCACTAAGTTCTTATTTGTACAATCTTAAGGACCCTTTACAGTGCTGACTCACCCTCACACACTGACCTAATCTTTGTAAAACAAAATCTTCGCAAAGATCATAAACTCTAATGACACTGCCCACTCTTTGTCACAGATAACTTAACAACACATTGTTAAGTTAAACATAACACACGAAGGCTGACTTTGAATCACATAAACACTTAACCCGCAAGTTATCCCAAGTGTCTACTAACTCATACAGACTCAATCAATAACTCATGTATGATTTCTACCACTCATACATGAATTAAAAGACTCAAAGAGTCAAATTAAAGAAAACATTTCAATTTACGTTGAAGCTCTTCTATCCATTCATGGAATGCCAAAATCAAGACTCTTTCACAACCAAATCAGCTAACTAGTTAATCTCTCTTCAACGTCTGTTTTTCGCCTGGTTATTACATGATATATATATATATATATATATATATATAGTGAGAGGCTTGGATGAAATTTCCCAGAAATCCTGTAAAAGATCTAATCAAAATCATGTTAAGATTAGGAGAAATAAAATAGGAAGTGATATAATCAAACTGCTAAGGAATTAGGATAAATAAATATTCTCCTATTCTAATTAGAATACAAGATACTATATCCTAATCTAAAGAGATATTTATTATAAATGAAATCCTTCCTAAGATATAATTCTAGAAACAGTAAAATAAGAATCAAAATAATATTCTTATTTCATCTCAAGTTGGTCAAAATATATCATGTGCATGACACATGCATGTTAACACAAAATCTCGTCACCAATCATTCTCAGTACAAATGCGCGACAACACCACTCGACACTCGACGCTTGAAACTCGACACTCAATAGTTTTGACACAACAGACTTGACATACGACACAATCAAGACACTCGACAAAAACGCGACACTCGATAAAAACTCGACACTAGACGAAATCGAAACTCGACAAAGTCTCGACGCTAAATGAAATCGAAACTCGACAAAGTCTCGACAACCACACTTGACACCAATAAACTTGACATGATCTACTCGACACATCTCAACACAATCAACTCGACATATCTCGACAATATTCTCGACACTTGACAAAATAATAACATGACACTGGATACAAGCTCGATAACACTCGATAAATCTCGATATCAGCTCGACACCCAGATACTAACAATCAAGCTCCACGAAGAGAAGAGACTAAACATATCCTTTACGTCCGTTCTCAAAAAAGCACATTAACAAATCAAATCTTGGAGTTAGGTGCATAAAGTTTGCTTATAAACTTTGTACTGTCTTGTTTATCGTACTTATGTTTGACAAAGAGCTAAGTTTATTAAAGCTTGATTTTAGCATTTTATTGTCGTACTCATTTTATAAGGGTTTTTTTTTTTTTTTTGATGACCCATTGAATTTTATGACATTAAAATATGTACCCAAATGATTTTTTTTTTTGACTTCATAAAACTTGAAAGGCAATTTTAACATTTCCTTAAAATGAAATTTAAAAAAATCTAATTTTTTATTTTTAAAAATAGAATCATAATTTTTTTTAAATAATGTTTTTATTGTTCTAATATATGTGGCAAAGTGCTTTGTTTATAATGATCAATTTTTTGAATGTTGTTGTCACAATTATTATATAAATATAAGGCAAAAAAGTCACCCATATCCTTTGCCTTCATATTAATTCCAACCCATTTTCTGTTTAATGTTTACCCTACGTTAGTTTTCAACATTAAATCTAACAGTTAAATTTTGACTCATATAAAGATATTTTTTTCTTATATTTAATCAAAAGTAATTCTTTCATAAAAAATAAAAATCCATCTTATAAATCATTAACATTAAATTTGCTAAAATGCGTTATCTACAGGATCAAATAAATACAAAATAATTACTTAAGATAATAAAATTATTTTCGGTAATTTTGTTTTCTTCTTTTTCCTTTCAGTTCTCCAACACCTTGATGTGTTTAGCCTCCTCTTACAGATAAAACTCACCAATACAATTTGGCATCCTTCAATTCATCAGGACATCCCTGAACTCTTCCATTTCGTAAATTGATTTATACACAACCATCCCAAAACTCAAATGGTTTGAACTCAAATAATTACCGTAAAAAAAAAAAAAATCCTATACTCAAAATTTTCTCTCTAGGTATGAGTTTTGCAAATGGGTTTCTTAAACTCCTAAAACTATATAATTATAATAAATAAAAAATATTATAAATTTAAGCAATGATTTGTGTTTATTTAATTATATAGATTAAGTATTATGCAAATTTATTATCAATAATTCATAGGATAAATTGTTTTTAAATCTTTTTATAAAAAATTATTTTTAGCTAAATAAGGGCGAAACATATTTCTGTAAGTTAAAATCAATCATTTGTTAAATCTAACGGTGAAAATTAACGATAATTAATATTAAAATGAAAGAGTGATGCTATACTTAATAGTGATGTAATTCCTAAACTTTGATCCCAAATCATGCATCATAAATGATGTTGCATTAAACCTAAAGAGTAATGCTATACTTACAAAGTTAGGATACAAATTGATATGGTAATTACTCGGTAATATCTTATCATAAACCACATCACCCACTTTAATTAATTTTTAATTTGTAATGATGATTAGAAGAAAATTCTTAATTCAAGAGAAAGATAATAGATAGAGAAATCATATATAAATGATAAACATTGAAAAGAATTAAAGATTAATTACACTTAATGATGTGGTTAATGATAAGGCATTGCCATGTCATCTTCATTGAAATACAAATTTTATATCTCAACTTTGTAAGTATAATATTATTCTAACTTTTTATTACTATTTTGACTAATTCACAAGATTGCCACTATTTTTAACTTTGTTAGTGCAATTGAAACTTCATCTTTTTCACCTAACTTTCAACTTTCCTTTTTACTTTCACTTCATTTCACTTACTACACGATTAAAAGTTAGATTCCTAAATTTTACGTTAGGGTTTTTCTTATTTTTCAATCCAAAATGCCATACAAGTTTGCATTATAAATGTTTGTTCTAAATATTAAATAATTATCCGAAAATTCAATTTTGTCTAATATTCTAAAGATTTTTTTCTTTCGGTCAATTTTTTCCCTTCTTCCAATTTTTTCCCAAGTAATTTAATGTTATTGCATATATGTATAATATATTCATGTTAATTGTCATTTTTTCAAAATAATTATTTTTGTGAGAAATTGAATATTTGTTCTACTTTTTTATTCTTCCAACTTTTTAGCCCAGTGTTTCTTATTATTATTATTATTATTATTATTATTATTATTATTGAATATATCTGTTAAGAGGCACGTTCATTATGTCTTCCTCACAAGTAGACTAGTGGCTAAGGACGGAGAGAGGTTGTGTCAAGGAAGGCCCCAAAAAGTTTTCTAAATCTTATATAGAAATATTAAATTTTCTTACAATCTAGTCAATTAATTTACCATTTTTTTTAAGTTTGGCATCATTCAATCATGGTTTTTCTTTTAATCTCCCTCATTTTTTATTTTTCATCATTGATGCCCCCAACTATCAAATCTTGGATCCGCTACGTGGTTGGTGTATATATATATATATATATATATATATATATTTTGTACAATCAAGGTTTGGCTACGGTAGTAATTCAATCCAACCAATTTTTTTTTTTCTCTAATTGGGCCTTTATAAGGAACTTTTTTTTTATATGTATACAAAAGTTAAAAAGAGCGTGATAATGTGTTTGATATATTTTCTTAAAATCAAACATAAAATATAAAACTAAAATCAAAGTATTTTTAACATAAAAACATTTGTTTATCTTTTTACAAAATTAAATTTTAAGAAAGTAAAAATACTAAATTAATGATCTTTTCCGAATTTTTGAAATTCTTCTTTGTGAAACTTGAAAAGCGATTGAATATTTTCTTAACATATATAATCTTTGAAAAAAAATTCTTATTTTCTTCTTAATTTTTAAAATCGAAACATAAATTTCTTCATAAAAATGAAAAAAGTTAAATGAAACAACATTAGAGGAAAAGATATATTTTTTAATACAAATTTTTAACATAATTTATCAATATCAATTTATAATTATTGATATCACAAAATAAAATGGTTCATATTGAAAGTAAAAAATTATATTATTAAATTATCAATAATATGAATTATTAAATTTTATACATTAACAATTAAGAAATTATTTTAATTTTGAATAAAAATTTATCTTAAAAAAACGCTTCTCTTTAATGATAATATTAGTCTGCGTTTCACAATACGACAAATATGGCAATCACTTATTTCGGAAATAAAAACAAAAGTAATTAAAGCAGGGTGGGGGTCACACTTTCCATGGCGGTTCTGGTGGTGGAAAGTCGAAAAGGACGGCACAGTGGCACTGGCGTGACGGCAGTTGAAAGGGCAATTTCGTCCTGTTGTTGACATTAACCATCTTTGAATTAAGGGCGGTCCCCCACAAAGCCCTTCACAAGGCCACTATGCTTTCAGCAATTAAAAGCGACAATTAGTTGACCTTGTTAAACAAAAAAAGAAAAAAATAAATATTTACCATAAAAAGCTGTGTGATTGCTTTGGTGGTGAACAGCACAGTCGCGATATTAATAATGAAAGCATTGTAAACTAAGTTTAAAATTTGCAATATCATTTTAAAGTTTAAAGAAAATTAATATGAGAAGATGTGAATTATTAAAAGATAGTTCAATCTCATTTTATTTTATGTATATATCTGTAAGGAATATATATTTTAGAGGTTCATGTTTTAGGCTATTATAAAAGTTTTAAAAAAAATATATGGAATGCAAAATAATCTGCATTTTAGTCTTCACTTAGTATTTCTGTTATCTTAGAGTGTATGGGTTTTTTTTTTCGGAAGCAATACACACTTTTTTATTTAAAAAAAGAAAAGAGAAATTTTATTAGGAAAAAAGTGAAAAATGATAATTAGTATGAGGACAGAAATCTCTTATAAAAAATAGTTAAGTAAATATGAATATAAGATAATCCATTAAGTTGCAATGGAGGAGAAGCCCATAATTGGTTTATAGAAGAATTAAATCCTAAATTAATCAATTGATTTGTACAAGTGTTACCATCACGAAAAAAAAAAAAACAAAACTTAATTTGTGAGTGCATAATAATTTTTTTTAATTAAACATTAGATGAAAAATGTGAGAGATTCATCGTTTTCTTTTGGTTTTTTATAAATAAGAAAATTACACTTAATCAAAGACAATATAATGAACCGTATTGATAAGATAAAAGGCTACCGCATAGAAAATTCTAGTAGTAACACAAGTACCAAAATAAATAAAATAAAATAAAATGCTTGAAGAAAACTATAAGAAAATGAAAAACCATAAAAAGGTAATGAATTAAATTCAGCGAAACGATAGTTTAGAATGCTTTGGATATCATGAAAAAAGAGATTATCAAATTCTCAAAAATGATTAATTAGCAAGTAAGCTGTTTGGACCCACAATGGACTTGTTCAAGTGGCAAGGATGGTCTAGGAGGGAATTGGTAAGGCCATAATGAAGTTATGGGTTGAGAGTGGGTTCTGGTTGCTTTAGTCTTCCCCATGGATTAGTTGTGATTAAGCTGTTTAGACCAGGGGTGTACACGGGTCGGGTTAGGTCGGGTTTTCTCAAACCCGACTCAACCCGACCACGTGTCGGGTTATGGATTTTGGACCCGAATTCGGGTTTTTTAAAACATAAACCCGATTATAATCCAGTCGGGTCGGGTCAGCGGGTCGGGTTAATTTGCACACCCCTAGTTTAGACCATCCCTATACATTTCAAACAATTAAATAAAAAAACATATTTCCAACTTTCAACAATTAACTATATGAAAAAGGTCTTGATAACAAGTTTGACAAGCATTCTTATGACAATTAATTCGACTTCCACGATCAAAATTACGACATCATTGTCGAATATAAATGCCACAGTATATTAAATATTAAAACATGTATAGACGTACGATTGCCACTATTTATGTAACCCAGTAGGCTAAAAAATATCAATAACTAACTTACAATAAGAAAATAAAAACAGTGTGTAAAAAAATCAAATTAACTATTATAAACTTGTAAAGAATGAGGGGAATGGCGTTAGAATATGAAGAGTTTGAGCACTTTTGGGGCCTCCATTTGTTTTGGCCAAGAAGCTTTCAGGGTTTTTGCAAAAATTATTTAACTTTTGTTTACAATGCAACTGAATAAGAATGGCATGAAAATCTTATAACAACCAAAGTAATCTACTTCACTTGCATATATGATTCATATATTAAGAACTTCATTAACCTAGCATATTTAAAGGATTACTTTCCTTGTATTTAAGATTTTCCACCATTCTTAATATATACGGAAGGAATCTTTTGATACAAATTTTTTGACACAAAACACACACACACACACACACACACACACACACACACACACACACACACACACACACACACACACACACACACACACCACACCAACACACACACACACGCACGCACGCACGCACACGTGCGCACACACACACACGCACGCACGCACGCACACACACACACTCACTCACACGCACAAATTTATGACTATTAATGTCATCAAATCCAATGGTTGAGATTGAAAGTAAAAGAATTGTGTTTAATGTTATCAACTCATCAATCATCTCAACATGGATTTTATAAATCAATCACTATAAATTTGTATCTAGTTTTGTGTAAAAAAATTTATGTCAAAAGATCCATTTCCAATACAATTTATTAACATAAATTGATGACCATTGACCTCACTAAATCTAATGGTTGAGATTGAAAGTCAAGAAGTTGCATTTAATGCTGTCAACTAATCAATCGTCTCAACCATTAGATTTTATAGATCAATGACTATAAATTTATGTTTATTTTTGTGTTAAAAATTCCCTCCCCTTTAAAATAAAATTGGAAAAATATCACAGATCACTCCAACCTTTTGCCTTATTGTAATGGAAAAATGTCTTTTGCTCTTTTGTATGAATGCCAACCCTATCTTTTCGAAAAATCATCATAGACTATCCTTTTATTAGTTTAGATGTTTAATGAGGTCAGTTTTCCATCCAAAACCTTTGAAATTAGTAGTATACACTTTACCCTAGTTTTAAAAAGCAAATGTATAAATAAATTAATAACTTATTAAAGAAATGACCTTTTTACCCTTTCATCGAGCCAATTAAAAATGAATCCTCCTGTACATGAGGCTATTGGAAATGATGGATTTACTTTTCATTTTTAAACAAATCAATATAGCCGTTGTGAGCTAATCGTTGCACTATGCATGCCTGTCTTTGCACCAGATTATGAAGCTGGTTTAAACCAGTAAAAATACCATTGAAACACAAACAAATCACAGCTTGAAATCAAACACAACCATGATTTTTACACAAGTAATCTCATAGTAGCCATCATTTGATATAAATATTATCAACAAAGACAATCAAAATCTACAACTTACCATTTGAACATCATTTGACACATCAAAGCTCAAGCTATACAGCAGGCAACAAAGCAATACAAGGTCGAAGAAAATGACATTAAAGGCAAGTGCGAGTACAAAAATGGATCAAGCAAGCTCAAACAATACAAGGTACAACAACAGTATATCAAATATTAGCGCAAGAGGTAGATCTAAAATGCTAAATAGTAACCTAATCAAATTTAAAAAGAGGAGATGCAAATATAGTGCAAAGGCTACTGTTATCATTTCTAAGTCTTTTAACAATCCTGGTAAGCTATATTTTATATGAAAAAAATAGAATATGTAATTTCTATAGGTGGTGAGGGCCTAATGTTGAAGAAGTTAATTGTGATGCTCTTTAAACAGTGAAATGTAGTAATGTGAAAAGTAAGAAGCAAACTAGGGAGGGAATTCCAAAACATTTTATGAAAGATGCGAGGTGATATGAAGCAAATGATGACCCAAAATGAAGTGATTCTGCAAATCAATAAAAAATGAAGAATGTTGTCATGGTGAAAAGGGTTGTTATTCTAAATGTTGCTACTTATTTTGATAGGATTTATGTTAAAGATGATGTAACGTAATGACTTATGTATGAAATGAAGAGCAATCAAACTCATTAGAGTAAACTGATGAACTCACAAGATTAAATCTATATTACATTGCAATTTAAAATCTTTATGAACAAAATAACTAGTTGTATGATTACATTAGAGCATAATTTGCTCCCTATTGCGTGTGCCTAGCTAACTAAAGGACTATACAATTTCCTTTACAAAATCAGCAACCTTATGCTAGATCATTTACAAAATACATACCATATGATGGAAGGTTGCATACAAATTGCACATTAACTTACACAAAAAATTCTAAAAACTTTCAAAATATTCTTCAAATTAACTAACTGATTTCCTTAAGAATACCACCTTTTCACTACATGATTACTTACATAAATTTAGAAAGACAATAAAAGGAATAAAATAAGTAACAAATGCAATAGAAGGTATTTATATTACGTCTTCCTCTCCCCATGGTGGTTGAAGTTTGAGTCTACTAAGATGAGAGGAAAGAGATGAGCATCCAACTCTACAAGAAAATCACAAATACTTGACTACTTTTAACCGTCAAATATGTCATTATTTGACGGTCAACGCATGTCATATATATCACCATCAAATATGATATTATTTGACAGTTGATCAAACGGTAAAATAGCTATTGTAACATATTTGACTCCTTATTATGAGTCAAGTATATAAGCCCCCCTGGGAATTGATTTTTAAGTTATATTTTACTATTCTTTTGATAAATATTTGATAGTAATCGTCAAATATGTTGAATCTAACGATCAAAAATTTCAAATTTTTATACATATGTGTCCATTATTAGCTGTCAAGTATGTGGTGCGAAAACAATATTTAACTGTTTTTCGACTGACAAGTATGACTTTATTAAATAAAAATATATATTATATATTTTACCATTGTTCCAAACAAAGAGCAAGAACTCAAATTAAAATCCAATCTAAACATTAAAAACTTTAACATTTTATAAACTTGTATTTATACAAACAAAGAGGCAAAAAATTTTTATTCAATAGAGAACATAATACAACATAATAATAAAAAGAAGAATCAAAATTTAATATAAAAGAATATAGTTGTACAATTAAAGAGATAATATTACATCCTTCCAAGTTCTTCCTTCTTCCCGAAATAGTTGAATTGTCTGATTGTATAGCTCTCTTGCTCTTTATTTACTCAATCTCAAAACACATCTGTTAAAAAAAAAAAAAAAAGAAACTAAACCATTTACATTTTCACTCCTATGGTTCTCTACAATTGGCTCAGTTCACAAGCTTTGAGTATGGAAATGTCAAATTCTAAATTAATTTTGTCAACTAGTGTTGTCATCAGTTAAAAAATAAATTTCCTAGCATCCATATCATAAGCAAAAACACAGTCATCAACCTTCTTGACTTATGCATTTGATTGATTGATTATTGCCTATGTTAAGTCATGTAGGTCAGATGAAAAATAAAAAAAGGAAAGAATCTTGCATGAAAACTTACATTAGGATCATTGCAATTTGATGAATGTTACTCGACCCATAGGTCATATTGCACTTTCCTAATAAATGGATAATTTTCTTCTCCTGACTCCCTAACTTGCAAGAAGCTTAAATTTTGGACTGATAATTGTTAATATGGATGACTTAATCGATTTAACTAGTCCAAATAGCAGTATTGAGACTTAGGTTATGCTTATATATTGCTTTGATTTATTACAAAAGGAAATATTCAAATTTTAAGAAATATGAATATGCTGAAGCAAAAATCATCAATATGTAGATGTAAAATTATATCCATAGCAAAGGCAGTTTTTCAATTTAATTTATTGTTAAAAAAAAAGAAAAAGAATACAAACCCACATTGGATGTGCATTCCTATCCTTTACATAACAACATAAATATTATCCCACAAAATTTTCTAATTGTTCCAGATTCTATCTGTTTGAGGCTTCATTGTGTTCAAATAAATATATTTATTTTATTAAGGATGGTAGCAAGATAATCAACACAAAATTGTAGCGTAGAGTCTCCTTTGGCTGCAACTAAGCAGGTTCCGAATAAACCTATCAACTTATAGCTTTGAGCCTATGAGTCTATGCAGCTTCCAAATGATCTCTTGAAATTGACATGTTTAATTTCCAAGTGAAAATAGTTAATTGCAAGTGCTTTCATAGCGGAGAACAAAGTGTAATTAAAAGAAGTGATTGCGATTAAGAATATTACTACGTAATGTCAATGTGGACTTTACACATCACATTAAGATTTTTGAATCTTTATTTTCTATGTTGGAAAGTTTATGTAAGAGAAAAATTAAATTGGGTCAAGGAACAAATTTTCATGGGTCATTCATGGGCCATATAACACAAAAAGAAGCAAACAGGGCCTAGAACAAAGAAAGTGAAAGTATTCAGGGCCACAAGTAAGGTTGCACAAGTCCACGTTTAATCACTCAATAAAATTACTTTGACTTAATTTTTATAGAGTATTTTGTGTTTTACCTCAATATACTATGTTTCCAATGAAAAATCTGCATGAACAGCTCTAGTAAATACTTGAAGCAACTCTAAGAATATTTAATTTGTCAAGGGGCAATTTAACTTGTTGAATAACTTTGAAGCAACAAAATATCTTCAGTCATAATAAATGTAATTGTTATCGCTCTAGAATCTATTAATCTAGATCTAATTGTTTCATATGGCAAACGTTATGATATGCCCAAAAGATAAAAAGGATTAACTTAATTAATTTTGTTTAATAATTTAAACAACTTAGTTTAATTTTGTCTATGATGAGCTTAATGATTTTAATTTAGTAAACATAAAAATTCAATTAATTGCTATATTCAATTTATCAAATTTAATTTATTTTGATGTACTTAATCAAATGAGATAAAATTAGTAATATAAAACTGATATAATTAATTAATTGAATAGATTAGAAATTAATTGTACGCTTATTCCTTTATCCTCTAGTTTGGTACTAGATCAATCCCAAATACCAATAGATTACTTTTGTTAATTTAGGTTAATGTATTCATTATAGTTCAATTTTCTTTAATTTATTTATTCAATTTGATTTAATCAAAATCCATTGAGAGTTATAAGCCCACTACTTATATCAAATACTAGTGGCCTTTTTACTCAAATAGTAAAATATTGATAGAAGCTCAGCCGGCATATAATTGCTAATGAATCCAAGTAGACACCAATATAAAACATGAATTCAATTACGCATCAATTTCATCATTAAAAATTCAATCCAACAAAAATTCATGAAAACGATGTATAAACACTTAAAATGAAAAAGGCAACAATAACAAGAAAAAGAAAATTATAACATTGAAAATCGGTAAACACAAGACCCTAATATAACTAAAAACAAGTGTTAAGAAGCTCAAAATGAAAACCAAGCCTGATTGATCGTGTCACTTCTTTCACCAAGCTGTAATGCTTTTAAAGAAAGACACCAACTAATGACGTCTAGTTTTCTTTCATCTAGAGAGAGAGAGAGAGAGAGGAAAAAAAAAGATAATAAAAGATTTAAAGATTAACATACGCTTTTGCCTATCAACAATTATGAGAGACATATATAGTAGTAGAAGCAAAAATAAATACTAAAAAAAATATGTTATTAGTATACCAACAATCTTCATTTGCATTCTTTTATTTCTAAAAACCATATCTATAGAAAATCAATGTTAATTCTTTATTATGAATTAAGTGCTTTAGATCATGACTATCAACAAAAGCTTTCAATTTTATGTCTTCATAACCTAGAAAGACTTTACAAAAATTAAGTGAGAGTAGTACAATCATTACATGAGTATAGTTTATTAATTTCTTTTTGTATATCTAAGTACTAATTAACTAGATATTGTAACATTGTACTCATTACTTAATTTTTTATGAGAAGTGTCGGCCAAATGTGCTATTCAGTTAATGATATAATAATAAACTAAATCAATAACTTGTACCCAAACTCAACAAATGTTGTATTCACTATGAACTCCTGAACCGCGTTGTGGTATTAAGTTCCCTATAAAAAAGACAAACATTACATGCAGGCTTGTTAGGTTGGCCTTAGCTATTTAAAGACTTCTTATTCTTGCATATATAGTTTGATATTGTTATATTACAAAAAAGAAATTAAAGCATCTAAAAGTGGGCCAAAAGAATGGATAACAGTGAGAAGAAGATAAAATTATCACAAAAGTTATCAAATTGGAACCTCAAAATTATCCTCTAATACAAAGACAGACAAAGGTAGACTCATGGAATTACTATTTTGAGTGAAATGAGACTTCTTGTTTTAGGTAACCGGCCCATTATTTCATTTGTACATGGCAAACTTCTAAAAAATGGAACTACGTAGCTCTATCTTAAATATTTTATGAATAAGAGAAAAATTACAATAATTCTATGTATCATGCGTCAAACTATCAATTGAGTTTCCTCAAAAGCTAAAACTTGGAGTTTTTTTTTATTTACTTTAATGTAGAGGAGTAAAACAATCTATCTGTAGAAAAAAAATGAAGCATGACAAAAACAGGGTTAATAAAAGCTACCTCCCAGTAAAGTTGGTGGCAATCCATACATTGCATTTGGCACACCTTGAGACCAACTGATCCTCACTAATTTTCAACTGAAATGTTTCAATTACCTGTAAATGTTATTCACTTTTCAGCCTCTACATCCATATTTCGACTTTGACAGTTAAAGGAAGCAAATCTAACATAAATCGACAGGCCAATGCTTCCAAGAAATAAGATAAAAAAGACAAGTTTGTACAAAGCGTAGGACCATAGATGCAAAAGACAGGACACTGAAACAACAAAACAACCCCTTTAATAAAAATCTTTGTGAAAAGACTGAAAACAGGGCATTCGTTCCCCCTTCATATACTTTAACAATTACTAACAACAAATAACATTACCTAAATTGTGTATTTGTTCAAAAGTTAATCCAAAAATAAATATATAGATGAAAAATCAATCAAAAGTTAGAAAGAACTTGTTCTGCTGTAGAGATCTTCACATGCTACTTTCAAACTTGAAAAACAATAGAAGGAAGAATACCCTTGTAATATCTCCAAACAAGTGTCGAAGAGCAAACCAAAAAGTCTGTAAACAAAAAGGAAATATTAAAAACAAAGTACAAAAGAAAACCTGAAAAATGACCTAAACCAGGGAGAAACAAAAAAATGCTATGTACTATTGCTAATGTTCATGCATTGATACACATAATAAGGACCAGAAACACTGAAAAGAAGAAAAAGAAACCCATTAAACGTCTCTAAAAACATGCATTAGAACTCACTGTACATGTAAGCAATTAGAAAGTCCAAACACATTGTGAACAATAGCAGTAGCTAGCAATAGTTCATTTATCATTAGCAAATTTCTTACCCAAAAAAAGCAAAAAGAAAAAAGAAAGAACGAAATGAACCACATCATAGTTGAAAAACTAGAAATTAATCTTCAAGATTTGTACCAACGAAAACAAGAAATTAAAAAAATCATAATCAAAACATAACAATAATTTAACAACACTACCTTGATCAAATCATGCGGAGAGGAGTGGAGAGGAGGGCTGGAGGATCAACCCTAGATATTAGCCATCAAACTTGTACAACTTGAAAATTCTTGAAAAATAAGATCAACTCTAGATAATAGCCAGCAAAAAACTGAAGAAACCAGGCTCTCAAGAACTCTAGAAACCATAAAGGTCAACTTGAATGCAAATATGAAAAGAAACCTTCAGCAAAGATAGAAAATATGAAAAAGTTTGTTAAAATTGTAACCTAGCAACCACATATCACAGCAACAATGAAGAATCACAACATAATAAATGAAAACATTGAAGAAAGACTCAGAAAACCAAAACAACAAACTAATGCTGTCGTCAAAAACTCAAAAGCTATCATCTTTATAGTCAAATGCAACCAAAAATTTATAAGAAACACAAAAGAAATTGATGAAACTGAGATTAACAAAAAAAAAAAAAATTGAAACAACCAAGCTTTTATAGACAACTCACCAGCCCCAATTCTTCATAATTCAAGACTGCAATCTACATTCAACCCACAAAAAGATCATTAGTCTACCGAAATGAGCACCATATATGAAAAAATCAAAGCACACCCACCAAAAAAAAAAGAATTACAAGAAAAAAGGGGGAGCCGAAGAAACTAAATTGATGTTGTAATGATTAAAAAAAAGGCTTTAAACCCTATAAGAAAAACAGACTACTTGAGAACCAAGAAAGAGAAAACACTTACTTCCTTCCCTAAGCCATTCAAAATATTGATATGTCCTTTAGAAATTAACCAAAACATAGCAAAAAGGATAAATATTGAAGTGGAGAAGTTTATAATAAGATCCAGACATACATGCAACAAAAGATCAAATATTGCCAAAATCTAGAGGAAAGATAGGCTGAACAATAATAGATAATAATGGTATACCTCCAATAAATGGTTTACCTATGCAAAAAATGGCTCCAGCATATGCTTTGACTATTGGATTAGATTAAAATTATTAAATTAATAACAAGCAAATGTTATTTTTTTATAATCATTAATTAATTTTGTCTTATATATGTATATGGGATCCACAATAGATTAACGTTCATCATCATTATTCCCATAGTTGTTCATTACATTTTATTGCAATAGCTAGGGTTGCTTTTTTCACATATGAATTCTCTAGCATATATAAAAGATAAGTCATGTCCTACACAAACTCACACAAAAGACAAATTTCCACATACTTTTTTTCTTAAAAATATATTAATATTCTCAATTAAATAAGTGACAGTCAGGAAATTAATTAATTATTAATTTTATTACCCCACTTGTTAATGTGCATGTATTATATAATTAGCTAGTTTACTTTTTAACAAACACATCACCACTGTCTTAGAAACACCACTCAATTTTTTAGGAAAGTCTGTTCACTCCTTTGTGAATCTCATGAAAATTAAGAGCTACTTCTTTTGGTATTTAGCCTTGTTGACATACTTGAACAGATGAAAAGAAATAAACAGGCAAAAGAATGGTTATGATTAGAATTTTACTAGTCCACAACCATTTCAAATAATTAGACATTGCGTTATTAACTTTTAAGTAAAATAAATAAATAAATTCATATGAAAAGCAAGAACTGGCAGCAAAGAAACAATTCTTACCAATTATTCAACATGCAAGAATCTAGCTTTCCTTTGCAAAAGAAAGACATGTAGTGTCTACACGTAAAGATGTTCATTTTCATTGCATGATTCATGAAATTTTGTTTTTTCTCCACAAAACTTCACTTAATTTTAAATGAGAAGAGTTCATAATTAACTTTAACTTCATAGCCACTAGCTAGCAAATGTCAAGCATATATTCTCCACACGAGTGGATCACTAGCTAAAAATGCTTTATACAAAATGAATGAGATACAATTGATATTATTACACTTTTCATTTCTTCTTTTTGAATTTGTATCAAGCAATGAGATACAATTGATATCATTACACTTTTCGTTTCTTTCTTTCATATATAGATATCATCTAACTTCTTCCCATTATAGATTTATTCATTTTCATCCAATGTGTTGACTGTAATTTGTAAAATTAAGTCTAGAGACAAGGAAAACTATTTGCATGAGAAAATAGAAAATTTTTAGTCAAGCTCAACCCATGCAGGGAAGAAAACTATAAGTACAATCAAGAATAATAAAAGTTTGCAAAACTTGTATCCTTGCAGCAGAGATTCTACAAGTATAGTCTTTTTTTAGGTAGCCTAACATCCAAATAAGGTAGCACAAAATCCAAACATATTAAACCTTAGCTCTGTGACAGATGTGAGGAGTAGTCCTCCAACTATAGGCATCAAAGAAGTCCAAATGGCTAGTCAAAGTATTTCCTGCAAACTAGCCACAGTTTCATTGCCTTGATTGTGAGAATAGAAATGACATGGGAAATAGTCTTTAGTTTCAACCTTGATTACTGGATTAAAAAAAAAAGAACTAATAAAAAATTTAGATAAAAAAGATGTCTTAGTCTAATATACAAGGCCTATTATAGATAATCAATAATACTAATAAAAAGCTAAAGATCAAAACCATTAATATATATGATGGTCACTATTAAGTCAATGAAACCAAAACTTGTCAAATCAAATATTGTAACAAAAACAAATGAATGACATCACAACTTAAAATTTATTCAAGTTAATATGATTAATCATATTAAATAATTTAACTTTTAATAGTGACTTGAAAAAGCGTGTACAAGTCAATATAGAAAAATTTCAAAGGTGAGGAATTTGAGTAATTATAGAATTTAAAGATCAGGTAGCTGCCAACATGAACATAAAAGTAAAAAGAAGCTAATAATTAGTGAATGCTACATTATTTTAATCTAATAATGAATGCAAGAGGACCCTGCCCATGCAATTTAGGTCCACTCCGTTGTACACAAAAAGGTTAATTAAAAGCAAATACCTACCAATTGAAATTGAGATGAAGAACCACCAATTTATACCTTGATTAAGATTGCCACAACATCAACATTTCCTCTACAGCTTGCAGATACAAGTGCATGTAAAGCTACACTGGGGGCTGCCATCTCTGAGCAGATCAAGAGTTTTGTAGCTTTAGCTTGAGTCCACAAGCAAGCTTCGAGTAAAGCATCTTGGCAAGCTGATTAAGATGCACCAGCCTTAAGAAGCGTATCAAGAAGGACAAAATGACCTTTACAAGCTGCAACAACAATTGCAAAATCCTGAAATAACTCCTGGCCAACATTACCTCCAGCTAACTGTGCATGAAAATCAAAGATGAGTGACAAGATAATAAGTGATCAAAGAGTGAAATATATGCCAATTAGTGGCAAAAAAATACCTCCATAGACAATGTTAGCATAATTTAGTTAAACTATATCCATATATTCAACAAGAAGTAAAATTAGGAATGGAAATAAAAACAAAAACAAAAACTTTTAATGCATTTAGAGGGGGGATATTCACCGCAAAAGCTACAAAAATTCCTGAAATATATAAAAATCAAAGCATGATTTAGTTAACAAAACAAATAAACCCCAAACCACCAAAAGTAACATTAAAAAAACATAAAAATTTTACTAGTAAATATCAATAGCATAGGAGAGCTCATAGAAAATAAATTAATTAATTACAAAAAGCTTGCTGGCAATCTCTACATGACTACAGTAAGCAGCCACGAAAAGTGGTGTTCAATTGACACATACTGAATGATTTTAGAAATTTCAATTCCATTATCAATAATTATATTTGAAAATCGTAAATCGGGGTCAAAATTAAAGAGAATTACCGAAGTGTTGCCGAAGTTGATATTGAAAATCATCCAAAACTGAGAATTTCGCTGCTCCTTTCAGGAAAAGGTTTGAAGAAGAAATCGTCAAAGTCATTGTCTCCAGAGAAGAAGTCATTGTCGAGTGTTTTGACATGCATCAGGTAGAGGAAGGTGAGGCGACAATAGGGGTAGGGGTGATGGGGATGGTAACAGTGGTAGTGCTTGGTGTAGTGATTGTCAAAGTAGTCGAGATGAGAGGATGGACTTGACAGAGGCTAGGGCAGAAAGATGTTCTAAGTACAAAAGGCTAAAATGGAGAGCGGGAGCAACGAAACAGAAAGAGGGAAATGGGGAATGAGATATTTTGGACTCTATTTATAGAAAGTGGCAATTATGTAATTTAGTTATATTAGACTGGTGTCAAATAAGTGCAAAAACTGGGTTGACTTTTTCATGCTACATCATATTCGACTTATTTTTAAAAAACACTCAAATAAAATAAATCTTATACGTCAAATATGCCAAAATTTCTTGTAGTGCAACATTTTCTGATGCTTTACCACCCTGAGATGATGTTGCCTGAGACCGTGACGTTGGTTGATGAGAAGATGACCCCATAGTGGAGTTCCTTGCCTTAAACATTTAGGAAAACAAGAAAAAGAATAAAAATAAGTAAACACAACTGAGTTAGTAAATATAATAAGCATATCCCAAAAAAGCAATGACATTATAACATGTTTATTCTTTCTGGATGGGGCATTTATGCATGTCCTTTTTTCTTTTTTTTAGATTGAGCGAGTGTTGTTGGAGGGTAGGATAATGCTGCACTAAGATGATTACAACTGTATATGGTTGAGATGCTACGAGTTGAGAAGATGTCCCCACAGTAGATGTCCTTGCATTACGAATACAAAAACCGAGAGCAAGAATGTTAGAGAAAGTATAAGCATATATGGAAAATTTAAACAGTCAGGACATACAATTTACCCATCTTCTTCTTATTTGTGGCCGGGCCATTTTTGCAGCTCCTTTTGCTGTGATTCTACCCGTCACAGTTTTTGTATCTCATTGTAAATGGTTTTGAAATTGGTGGGTCTTCATCTGTGCCTTTCTCCTCTTTTTCTTAGGCCTCACTGGCTTAGAACTCTTTTTGGGGGCTTCCAAGTTGTCACATGGCACCTCTGGCCCCTCACCTTGATCTGGTATAGGCTTGATGTAATATTCATAAGCTACAATGTATTTGTCCCCTAAATTGATGAACATCTATCATTTTCTCCATTTGTACAAGCAATGACATGGATACAAAGTGTCCCGGAAATTTGAAGTAGTCCACAAAAACAATACTCCTCATTTCACCGCATAAACTCTCTTTTTAATTACAACCTTACATTCCATGTTGCCAAACCACATTACCTTTATTGCATGACTCCATTACCTTCTATCACTAATCATGCTCCTAACTTTTGGACCCATATTTGTGTGGCACTTTAGACACTCTTTTAACCTTTAATGGCCAAATAACAAAAATCAAAATAAAAGCAACTAACAAGTGGAATACAAAAAAAAAAAAAAAAAAAGAAAAGAAAAGCAATGCACTTACTTTCTCTGCATGGTTTTCATAACTCCTCATTATGTCTTTAACCATACTAAGATAGGTCTGACCTTGATCATGCTTCGTCAAAGAGTTAAATGATTTGGTAATATTGTTGGTGACATGATCAACCTTAACCCTTTCATTGAAGACGTGTCTGCTCCAATGTATTGGAGGAATGTTGGCCAAGTAGTCAAAGGCCTTAACATCAACTCTTTTAATTTCTTCCATGGCTAAGTGATAGTCACTGACATTAGAAGCCTTACAAGCCCTCCAAAATAGCTCTTGTAGTCCTGGTCCCATAATATTCTCTCTTGAAAATTTCATACAAATGGTTGCCATTTAATTTGTTAGATGTACATGGTCACTTCACAATCAAAGAATTCATAACTCTTTTTCCTTATCACTCATAAATGTCATAGTAGCCCACACCCATCAATTCTTCAAATGTGTTGACTGAATAGCTCTTGAAACCAATTCCATATGAAATTACATTCAACCTCACAAATTCCTAGGGCTAAGGGAAACATCCCATCGTTGGCATCAATGCCCATAACTGCGGCAATCCTCCCCCCCCACCCCCCCCCCCCCCCCCCCCCCCCCCCCCCCCCCCCCCCCCCACCAACACCACATAGGGCACTTTATGTGATAACCATCTACACTTATAAAAAACCTACAACCCCTACAAAAATCTTGTCTCTGTGCAAGTAAGCTAATAAAAAACCCTTAGAATTTAGGGTTTGTAGATATCAACTTTGCATATGCCCTAACATAGACAGTTGTACTAGGGCTTTTCATTTTTACAATATGGGCTTATTCGATTAACAGGTTAAGTGCTTTTTGGTGGTGTTCCCCTATGACCTTAAGAGCTCTCCTCCTAGCCCTATATAACTTCTATTTGGATGGTTCAAGGCCGAGTCTTCTTTCTACATCCTTTTCTAACCACTCTATATCCAGGTTAGCATTATCTCTAAAATGGTCCTCATTTTAGAACACCTATGTTTAGGATATAATGTCTTAATTTGTAGTTTGTCAGATCTTGTGTTGTAGAGGCATGAATCCTCCAAGGATAGCCTATTGCAGCACATTTACAGGTCACGCTATTTTTCTCATTTTTCACTCTTTTACGCTTAATCCCTTTGCATGTCGAGTACTCTATGAGAACTTCTCTAAAATGGGCAAACTTTTCAAATGTCTAGCCAACCTTAAACTCAGCCTACCTCTTAGAACCAGGCCTAAACAATTTTTTCTAATAGACCCTAGCCATCTTATCACTGCTCACTTCCTCCTTACCCACAACTTATTAACTTTTGAAAATTTTCACAATCACTTTGGTAATGTGAATGGTCATCTAATGACTAATCTCCACTACTACTTCCTTCCCCACTATGACTTCCTGACCCACTATCCTCACCCAACACATCTATATTAGCTTCAGGCCTATAGTCACACTCAAGGTCATACTCACTATGGCACTCTGAGTTTTGAAGAGAACTTTCATTCTCATTGGGGAAATCAAGTTCTTTTTCAGCATCCCCATTATGTAACTGAGGTTCTTTTTTAGCATCCCTATTATGTAACTCAAGTTCTATTTCAACATCCCTATTATGCAACTCAGGTTCTATTTTAACATCCCTATTGGCCTATTTAGGTTCATCCTCATCTACCTAACATTCATTTCAGATTCAATGTCATCAACTTATTAGTCAACTCAAGTTCATTTACAAGCTTACAAGGCACCTCATGAATTTCTTTCATTTTCATTATTTCTAAAAATCAATCATCTAATGCATGCACGTCAATATAACATCATGAAATCAATAATCTAACACATGCATGTCAATATAACAATACAAGTATATAAGTTATCACATCAATTTCATATACTTTACATCAATCTGTAAAAATCCAATTTTACCTAAAATATAGGGTTCCGATTTTAGAAAAAAAACACATAAAACAACATAAAATTTTAAAATAACACAAAAATTACTAATAACAGTAGATAAAAAAAAGTGAAATAAACAAAAACTCATACAACGTGACATTTTTCAGTGGAGAGACACAATATAAGATGTATGAACAGGGCAATAAACTTTACCCTAGCAAAGGGAACTGATAGTTCTGGAGGTATGCAGTTGTAAATAACAATATAGTAAACTATAATGTAAATCAATACAAGAGAATTTTTACGTGGTTTGATTTTAAAAACCTACATCCACGGACAACTATGAAGCTGCAATTCACTAAATTCTTGTATGTACAATCTTTAGGACTTTTTACAGTGCTGACTTACTCTCACACACTGACCTAATCTTTGACAAACAAAATCTTCGCAAAGATCCTAAACTCTAGTGACACTGCCCACTCTCTGTCACTGATAACTTAATAACACACTGTTAAGTTATACATAACACCCGATGTCTAACACAGAATTACATAAACACTCAACCCTCAAGTTATCCTAATTGTCTACTAACTCACTCAAACTTAATCAACAATTTCATGTACGATTTTAATTCTCATACATGAAACAAAGGCTCAATGAATCAAAGCAATAAAGACATTCCTTTTGCGTTGAAGCTTTCTTCTATGAATTCATAGAATGCCGTGACCAACTCTCTCAAGAGCACAAACAAGTCTCCAAGACACAAAAACTTTCTCTCTGCCGACTATTGTCATAACTTGATATATATTGAGAGGTCTGGTCGAAATCTTCCTAAAAATCCTGTAAGTATTTCAATCAAAATCATATTAGGATTATGATAAAATAAAATAGGAAGTGTTTATAGTTAAACTCCTAAAGTAATTAGGACACAATTAAATATCCTCCTATTTTGATTAGGATACAAGAAATATTATCCTGATCTATAGAGGTATTTATTGTGAATCAAATACTTCATATACTAAACATCTAGAAACAGTAAAATAGGAATTAAAATGCTTTTCTATTTTTATCACAAGTTAACCAAAAACTTCACATGTGTATGGCACATGCAAGGATTACATTAACACCAACAATCTCCCCCTTTTTGGCAACTTGTGATGAAAACACTGAACTATTTCTAAGAACAACACATGATAAGTTAGATATCACTGACAGTTATCATGAACAATAAAATAGACAAATATCCCATGTAAAGAAATAACCAAAGAGCTGTTGGGAATCACATAACAGCACACTGTCACAAGATATATAACTGATCAAAGCATTAAAGCGAAGTTTGACAACCACAAATACAATTAAACTCATCTGTAGAATAAATGAAAAATATTTGTTAGACACTGCTACAATCAAATTCATCTACAATTAACTTGTGCAGATTAATATCCCTTAACACAAATCAGTAAGCAATTTAAGTGCACACAACACATGAAATATAGTTCATTCTCCCCCTCACTTCTTACTTATTCCTTTGAGAAACAAGTAACAAAAAAACAAAATTAGTAAGCAGAGAGAACCATGAGTCAAAAGATAACAGAAATGACAGCAAAATAAAATAGTTCAATCAAAATAAAGCCAGTAGTAAAATCCAATAAAAACTGGCCAGCTCCTCCTTTATCTTCTCCCCCTTGATTTCAGCACAAGTGGCCAAAATCTGACTAAGTTTGGGAGACTTTCAAACTGGTAGTGAGGTAGAGCTGCCAGGGCGTTTGATGGATTTGTGAGCCACATGTTTAAACTGACGCCTAGGAGTGGAGGTAGGCTGATCAGATGGAACTGGTTCTAGTTGAGCTGAAACTGGTGCTATCTGTTTAGAAGGGACTGGTGCAGGTGGAGCTTTAATAGTATTCGAGGAAGTTGCAGTGACTTCAGCAACAACTCTGCGTATCTCCCTTTCAATTCTTTCTGCGCTGGTTTCAGTGGTCTTAGCAGGCTGTTGTGTAGAGAGAACTAGTGATTCAGCTACTGGAAGAGTTGGTGATTGAGGTGGTGGTGGATGAGATTCTGCTTCAGCTGCTGCAAGGACAAGGATATCCTGAGATTCTGTCTCAGCAAGTGGTGAGGGCTGTTTCATTCCGAAAACTGATTGTTTTGGTACATCTGATTCAGATTCATCTTGCAAAGTGGGAGCTGATGAGTCTAGTTTCTGCTTCTTCTGATCAGATGATTTTTTCACCACTTTAAGTTTCTTCTTTCCCTTCCTGCTATATCCCTTCACAGAAGCCTTGATTGATTTTTCTTTTGGCTTTTTTGCTGCTGTTCTGTCTTTCTTAGTAGCAGGTTGTATAGCAGGACTTGATGGAATTTGAGCGGCTTCTTCAGGTAGTGGTTTATTGTCCTCTGGTATTTCCTCAGTTTGTTTTTCGGGAATCATAGGCTCAAGTTCCATAGATTGTGGTGCTGTGGACCGAGACTGTCCTGTAAACTGAGCTTCCAAGATAGATTGCTTGAGTTTAATGTCCTTCAAATCGTGTAGAATATCTGTCAAAGCAGAGTTGATCAATTCAAGTTTTTCGTCAACAATTTTCAATTGGTTTTTCCGGACTCTTGGTTTTGGATCAGGTGCAGGTAAGTCAATTTGATCATGCAATCTTTGAAGGAATCCCTTGGTAATGGATTTAGACAGAATTTCTGTCTGTTCACTAGAGCTCACAGGAATATTGTTCTGAGCAAGTATTCCTTGAATCAAACAGGGGAATGCTAGCAAATAGTAATCAGAGTGATAGGAACCAATTTGTACAATTGTTCTGTAGGCTATCAATCCAAAGTTGATTGGCGGATTGGTTCCTAAACAAAATAGTAGTTTCATTCTGTCTTCCCAAATTTGACTTTGGTAGGAAGAAGGAAGCCAATTAAACTGTGCTATTTTATGTAACACTATGTTTTTCTTCCTAAGGTATTTCTGGTTAAGACCATCTCTGGGTTTCCATTCAATGTCTGTTCGACCAGTCACTTCCTTAACTATTTTTACCATGTTATATTCTTCATCTATAGAATGCATACTACCTATTGGAATGTCCAAAAAAGAGTTTATGACATTGGGAGAGAATTTCACAAACTTCCCCCGACAGTAAACTTTGTGATAATGAAAACTCTTAGGATCGTCAATGGCACTTGATATATTAGCATAAAATTCCTGAATCAAAGTTTTTACAGGACGAAGAAAGTTTGATACCGTTCGAGTCCAGAAATTGGACTCAATCATCTCACCGAGACCATATGTGTTGAAGTCTGAGAGTTTCACTGGCCTTTCCAACTGTAGTTTTCTCTATGAAATAATCTTGACAAACTTCTGTTTGACTGCAGCTGTGAGAAATTTGTTGTATTTTGGCTTGACCTTGTCCTTAATCTTCTTCATTGGTACTTGTTCGTCCTCATTGATGGCGGGATCAACTGTAACTGTTGCATGTGTGTGTTGCGCAGGAGATGACTGACTGTTGTCACTACTGTTGTGACTGGAACCTGTTGTGACTGGAACCGCTTGAGGAAGAAGAAGCACTAGCTGTCGAGTTTGATGAGGTTGCCATAGCTAGGGTTTCTGAACTATAGAAGTTTTTTAGAACAGGAACAGAGAACCAAGACGCAGGACAGGGAAGCAACTGTAGGTGAGGGATGATTTGAACAGGAGAAGCCCACAAACTATTTGTTATATATACTAGGCCGAATTTTAAGGAATTTCTGTTTTTCAACAAAAATTTATTAATGACTTCGCTTTCCAAAAACTGTTGAATAACTCCCTTTAAACACATCAATTCAAATTTGATTTAAATTCAAATAAGGAATACTAATAGAATTAGGATTCCCGCCACTGAGACTTCTCCCCCTTAATTCAACGTTGCTAACATGACAATTTTTTGACACATGGACACACAAGTGACTTATATTTAGGACAAGCACATAGGACAGTGTTATGAAAAACGTAACAAAACACAGTTAATAATATCATAACAGTAATATCTGGATTATCATATGTATCATTCTAAGGAAGCATATTTTAGAGTTGAGTAATTTACACATGAAAGCTTATTTTGAATCAATTGAGTGGACAACTTAAGCATGCTTCTTACACGCATAAAAGTTGATTTCAATGGAAACTTTTCTTTAATACAGTAGCTTTCACACAATATAGAGGTAGCCTTTTTCATGTGAGTGGGTGACCTTAACATATTTCCTAGATACCCTGAGGTTACTCTCAATGATGGCTTTCACACATTATGTATTGGTAGCCCTAACTATATTTTTTATTTTAAATCAGTATTTATTATTCATGCAAATTTTATACCATAGCTCAAACATGCTAAATTAGAAGGAAACTTATGATACGACAGATATGAATAACATAAAAACATACTGTGTTCACTCATATAACTGACAGATACCTAAGGCTTTTCTTAGATTTTCAAACCTTGTTGTGTCCAATGCCTTAGTAAATAAGTCAGCCAATTGTTTATCAGTAGAGATGTGCTCAATGTGTATCACCTTAGATTCTACTAGTTCCCTTATAAAATGGTATCTAATATCAATGCGTTTTGTTCTAGAATGCTGAACAGGATTTTTGGAAATACTTATTGCACTAGTATTATCACAAAACATAGTTATAGGCTTCTGTTCAATACCATAATCACTCAACATTTGCTTTATCCACAATAGTTGCGTACAATAACTCCCTGCTGCTATGTATTCGGCTTCAGCTGTAGATAAAGAAATTGAATTCTGCTTCTTGCTATGCCATGAAACCAAGTTAGTACCAAGATAAAAACAACCTCCTGAAGTACTTTTTCTGTCATCCACATTTCCTGTCCAATCTGCATCACTGAACCCAGCAAGACAACCATTTGTATCTTTAGAAAACCATATTCCATAATTACATGTTCTATGAACATACCTGATGATTCTCTTGGCTATTGCAAAATGTGATTCTTTGGGATTTGCTTGAAACCTTGCACAAAGTCCTACACTAAAGCTCAAATCTGGTCTGCTTGCGGTGAGGTATAGTAGGCTGCCAATAATGCTTCTGTATAAGCCTGCATTAACATCTTTTTCTGCATTATCCTTTGAAAGTTTTAGATTAGTACTTATAGGAGTTTTCATTTGTTTTGCATTTTCAAGTCCAAATTTCTTTACAAGATTCTTGGCATATTTTGATTGAGTTATGAATATCCCATCATTCATTTGCTTAACCTGTAATCTAAAAAAGAAATTTAATTTTCCTACCATGCTCATCTCAAACTCTTCCTACATCAACTTAACAAACTCATTAATCTTTCTTTTGTTAGTTGATCCAAAAACAATGTCATCAACATATATTTGAGCAATAATGAAATAGTTAGATGCATGTTTGATGAATAAAGTTTTATCATTGTTGCCTCTTTTATAACCTTTGTTGATCAAAAAATTTGTTAACCTTTCATACCAAGCTCTAGGAGCTTGTTTCAAACCATACAAAGCTTTGTGCAATCTGTACACAAAATTTTAGGATCTTCAAATCCTTTAGGCTATTCAACAAAAACTTCTTCATTGAGATAGCCATTTAAAAATGCAGTTTTAACATCCATTTGGTACAACTTAAAATCAAGCAAACAAGTAATTGCAAGTAGTAATCTAATTGACTCAAGTCTAGCTACTAGTGCAAAGGTTTTATCAAAGGCTATGCCTTCTACTTGTGTGTAACCTTGTGTAACTAGTCTAGCTTTATTCCTTACAACTTGACCACTTTCATCAGTTTTATTTTTGAATATCCATTTAGTTCCAATGACATTTGTATTTTTTGGCCTAGGAACTAATTCCCATACTTCATTCCTTTTAAACTGATTAAATTCATCTTGCATAGCTTGAATCCACACCTCTTCTTTTAGGGGCCGTTTGTTATGCAGTTTTCTCCTCATGGGAATGGGAAACTGAATCCCACCCTTTGTTTGGTTGGCCTAGTTCATTTTTCAAACCCAGGAATCTTGATTCCCTTGGTAATCATATTACTGTCAAAATGGGGTAATCTGAAACCCTTTCATCCTTTGAGTTTCAGATTACCGGGAATCTAACTCCCCCTCCACCAGCACTGTAGACACACACAAAAAAAAAACCCATCTTTGAAATCAATTTATCACCATCAACAAACCTTTTTTCTCATCTCTCACAAAATTCCATTTCAACGTCAACATGTCAAAATTGGAAACTCAAAATCCATCAAAAATCGAATACAAAAATATAAATTAAAAAAAGTGAAGGTGAGAATTTATGCAGCCATGATAGATTGTGGTGGTGTTGGCCATGGGTGGCATCGACTAGATTTGTTGGTGGGGCTGTCAAGGATGGCTGTTGTCGACGATGGTAGAGACGAGGTGGCGACGTAATTAGGTAGGGAAGAAAAAAGAGAAAACAGAGGAGAGGAGGAGGAGGAAGAAGAAGAAGAAGAAGAGAGGGAAGAAAAGGGGAGAAAGGAGCTTTGACTAGAAAGTGATAAGGTGGTGACGTGATTAGGCAGGGAAGAAAAAAGAGAAAACAGAGGAGAGGAGGAAGAAGAAGAAGAAGAAGAGAGGGAAGAAAAGAGGAAAAATAAGCTTTGACCGGAAAGTGACGAGGTGGGGAAATAAAGAGTAAAAAAAAGTTTTTAATTTTTTAATTTATAATTTATATTAGTTAATAAGTTAATTATAAATTTATTAACATATTAAAAAAATTAAATGTAATTTGTTTATTATAATTTACAATGAATTCATAATAAATTAATGCAAAAATTTTCAAAATTAGTACATTAAAAAAATTAAAAATAATTTTGTATTAAATTATGTTATTTTATATTATAATATAAAAATAAAATAAATATTTTTAAAATATTAAAAAAAATTAATTATAAAATTTATTAATATATTATAAATAAAATTAACACATTCATATTCCTGTGTATAACCAAACACAGTCATCTGATTCCCGTAGTAATCAAAGAAAAGATTCCTATAAGCAACTAAACACAATAATATTAGTTTCCCACGTATCAGATTCCCATAATCACTTTCCCAGTAATCTGAATGCTATTCTCATAAAATTAAACCCCCATACCAAACGCCCCCTTAAAGCTTCTTTCATATTTTTTGGCTCAACTAAAGAAATATAACATGTAAACCTTACCTGATTTCTTTCGTTGCTTCGGGTTTTCATCATGCCATCTAGTGTTCCAATAATAGAACTTGTTGGATATGCCTTCTGAATCTATGTGGGTGGATCTTTTCTATCTTTATCATTCCGGTTTGAATTTCTGTTCAAATCTGAGTTGTCAGATGTTATTGTTATGTCAGGTGTAATAGTAGCTGTTTCCTCTTTCATAACAACATCTTCCTTTTTGCTGCTATGTGAATCTGATTTTTTTTTTTTATCATCTGTGAAGCTGGTTATGCTTTCGTCTTGTGAGTACTCTGCATAATCATCAAGGTCATCAAATACTACGTTTGCAGATTCCATGACAGCCTCAGTTCTGAGCTTGTAAACTCGAAATGCTTTGCTGTTTTGTGCATATCCCACAAAGACTCCTTCATCACTTCTCGGATCTAATTTACCTAACTGCTATCTGTCATTTAAGATGTAACACCTGTATCCAAAGACATGAAAATATTTCAAATTAGGTTTCCTACCTTTCAAAATTTCATAAGGTATCTGGTTAGTGCCAGGTCTAAGAAAAACTCTATTTGAAATATAACAAACAGTGCTTATTGCTTCAGCCCATAGCCTTTTTGTCAACTTCTTGCTATTGAGCATCACTCTTGCCATTTTTTGAAGAGTTCTATTCTTCCCTTCCACAATGCCATTATGTTCAGGGGTTTTAGGAGCTAATAATTCATGATCAATTCCATGATATTTGCAAAAGTCAGCATAGCTAACATTTTCAAACTTCTTTCCATGATCACTTCTTATTCTCACAATTCTTCCAATGTTCTTATTTTGCTCATTTTTAAGCTTAACATAAAGATTCCTGAAAGCTTCAAAAGTGTCAGATTTTTCTTTAATGAAATCAACCCAAGTATATCTTGAAAAATCATCCACACAAACAAATATGTATCTCTTATCTGCAATGCTTTCAATTTGTATAGGACCCATAAGATCCATATGAACCAAATCAAGTATCTTAGATGTGCTAAGATGCGGATTTGATTTGTGTGAACTTCTGATTTGTTTTCCCATTTGACATGGTCCACAAATTTTATTAATTTTGTCATCAAGTTTAGGAACTCCTTTTTACAGCACCTAACTTAGTTAATTTAACCAAGTCTTTGTAATTTAAGTGTCCTAATTTTTGATGCCACAATTCTAAATCTGAAATCCTAGCATGAAATGCAATTTCTACCAAATAACAATTATCCGAAGATCTATTACCTTCTAGAATGCATTTTTTGAAATTATCTAAGATCATGCATTTGTTTTGTGTGAAGTTAACAGTATACTTTTCATCACAAATCTGACTAATGCTTGTAAGATTAGCTTTCAAATCTTCAACTAGTAAGACATTTTTAAAATTGGGTAGGCCTTTGACATTCAAAGTGTCTTTACCAATGATCTTACTTGTTGCACCATCTTTAAAAGGTGACATTGCCATCCTTGCCTACTTTAAAGTTTGTTAGAAACTATTTGTTTTCAGTCATGTGCCTGAAACAACCGCTGTCAAAATATCACAAATCATTAGATGCATGATTAAGTGCAGTAAAGGCAATATGGCATACTATTTTGTCTTTCTTAACCCACTGCAGCTGTGATTTTGATAACAGTTTGAACTGTTTTGATCTTTTATGCAAAAGGTTCAACAATTTAAAGTATCTAGGCCTAATGTGTCCCTTTTTACCACAAAAATAACAAATAAGAATGAATTTTCTTACCTTTTCAGGACTGGACTTGAACGAACTTAGAGGAGAAATGAATGTTTCATCACTCTTTGAACTAGGACTTGACTTTAAGGAGTTAAGTTCAGTATTTTTACCTGTTATTGAAGCTTTTACAAAGACTGTTTTTGATGTAGATGCAACATTACCTTTTGTATACCTCAATCCATGTTTGTTGGAGTTGTCTCTTCCAAGGTTCAAGACCTGATCAAGTTTGGCTGCTCCAATTTTGAGTTGATCAGCACACTTCTTGCTTTCAATCAGTTCTATTGTGATTTTCGCAATGTGTGCTGTTTTGTCTGTCATTACAGTCTCAAGTTCTGTAATATGGTTTTCAGCATAGGCTTTTTCACATTTTAGAACTTTAATTTCCTTTTTTAAGGTGTTGATTTCTTCTTTCTGACTCAACCATTCACTATAGAGTGCATTGTATGTTTCTTGTAACTCTTCATAATATTCTGGTCCATCTTCATCATCTAAATGATCAACACTGACTTGACAATTTTTTGTTATGTCTGACATAACAGCTTTCCCTTTATCTGCTGCAGATGCTATAAATGCAGCAAAATTGCTCATGCAATCTTGATCTTCTGACTCCGATTCTGATTCATCATTTCAGGTTGCTGTCAGCCCTTTGTTTTTCTTCTTGAGATTAGCATATTCAGATTGAATATGCCCATAACTAGAACATTCATAACACTGAATCTGTCCTTTCTTTTCAGGTTGTTTCGGCTTCTTTTTGTCATTCTCCTTGCTGAACTTTCTGAACTTTTATTCACTGAGGTTGATGGCTTTCCTTGATTCCTTTTCCTGAAATTTATTTTCATGAACTTGACATAATTTCTTGTTAGAAAAGCAATTTGTTTAGAATCAGTTTCATCAAGCTCATCACTACATTTATCATCAGATTTTTCCGCTTTCACATTAAATGCAATGCTTTTGCCTTTTCGTTTCCTACTACTTTGATTTATTTCAAAGTTTTAGAGAATGCCAATCAGTTCATCAACTCTCATTTCATCAGTGTTTTTAACTTCCTTAATGGCTGAAATTTTAGGTTAAAATTTGTCTGAGACAGACCTAATTATCTCACTAACAACTTCTGCATCAGTGAAATTTTTGCCAAGCATGTATGCTGACTTCGTAATGTGACATATCTTAGAGTAAAAATCAGAAATTGATTCATCCTCATGCATCATCAGATTTTCAAATTGAGAATTGAGCCTCATTAATTGAGATCTTTTAATAGATACAGTACCTTCATGTGTTACCTCAAGTATGTCCCATGCTTCTCTAACCACTTTGCATCTAGAAATATGTCCGAAGTTGTTTAAGTCTACTGCAGCAAAGATTGCATTAAGAGCCTTGGAGTTTCAACTGGATCATTGGTATTCTTCATCAGACCATTCATCCTCTGGTTTTGGTTCGGCATTACCAAAAGCATTCAGCTTTGTTGGTGGTGTCCATCCTTTAAGCACACTAGTCCATGCCCTGTCATCAAGAAACTTGATATACATCATCATTCTTACCTTCCAATATGGGTAATTACCATCATCGAGAATAGATGGTTGCGTTCCAGATCCTCTATTGCGAATAAACTCCATCCTTTCAAATCAACGTGATCGTTTTCTTTACTTGTCTATCAGTGAACCTGCTCTGATACCAATTGATAGTTCTGGAGGTATACAGTTATAAATAACAACACAGTAAACTGTAATGTAAATCAGCACAGGAGGATTTTTACGTGGTTCAGTTTTAAAAACCTACGTCCACGGATAGCTATAGAGCTGTAATTCACTAAGTTCTTGTTTGTGCAATCTTTAGGACCTTTTACATTGCTGGCTCACTCTCACACACTGACCTAATCTTTGACAAATAAAATCTTCGTAAAGATCCTAAACTCTAGTGACACTGCCCACTCTTTGTCACGGATAACTTAACAACACACTGTTAAGTTATACATGACACCCGATGTTTGACACAGAATTACATAAACACTCAACCCTCAAGTTATCCTAAGTGTCTACAAACTCACTCAGACTTAATCAACAATTTCATGTACGATTTTAATTCTCATACATGAAACAAAGACTTAATGAATCAAAGTAATAAAGACATTCCTTTTGCATTGAAGCTTTCTTATATGAATTCATGGAATGCCGTGACCAACTCTCTCAAGAACACAAACAAGTCTCCATGACGCAAAAACTCTCTCTCTGCTGACTATTGTCATAACTTGATATACATGAGAGGTCTGGTCGAAATCTTCCTAAATATCCTGTAAGTATTTCAATCAAAATCATATTAGGATTATGATAAAATAAAATAGGAAGTGTTTATTGTTAAACTCTTAAAGTAATTAGGACACAATTAAATATCCTCCTATTTTGATTAGGACACAATAAATATGATCCTGATCTATAGAGATATTTATTGTGAACCGAATACTTCCTATACTAAACATCTAGAAACAGTAAAATAGGAATTAAAATGCTTTTCTATTTTTATCACAAGTTAACCAAAAACTTCACATGTGCATGGCACATGCAAGGATTACATTAACACCAACAGAAACAAATTGCTACAGCAAGCTTTAGAGGTTTCAGCAAGCTTCAACTCACATTGTTGGGTGAGAAATTAGATGTGGGAAGATGAATAGTCGAGAGTGATAGAGAGAACAAAAGATAGGAAAAGAAAGATAAGGTGGGGTAAAGTGATATTATTTCTATAACTGTTGACTTGCCCCTTTAGATATCGTTGACTCTGGTCTCGTTAAATGAGTAGTTTAACCCTCCATATTCAAGTTATTTACATATACTTAACATTTAAACTAACAGAAGGATAGTCTATGATGATTTTCTGAAAATGTGGGGTTGACAACATACAAAAGTGCAAAAGGCGTTTTTTATGATAATATCTCAAAAAGTAAGGATAGTCTGTGACATTTTTCAATACAATTCTTGAAAATATGTATTAATTATTGAAATAACATATGAAAAGTATATAGTAGCACACATTAGCATAACGTTGCATGTTAGGACACACAACAATATCATTACTATATATAGTTATTATTTGAATTCATTTTGATTACAATTAACTATATAAATATTAAATTATTAATGAAATATTTAATAGTTTGACTTTTATCGATACCTTTAACACAAATTTTTAACTTATAATCTTAATTCCAATTTTGAACGTTTATATGATTTAATTCAATGATCGAGCTCAAAAGTAAAAAAATTATATTTAATGATATTAATTTATCAATCTTTTACATTATGGAATTTATTTGAATGAATGGTTGAAAAGTTAAGATAAAATTTAAGTCAATTAAGTCAAAAGTTTAGGAATGTTGTAAACATGTGCCTTAAAATTACATATGTTAAAATTTTAAAAAACCATAATAGTATTTAATATTTACCACAAATAGAAACGAATTAGAAAATTAACAGCAATTTTTTTTTAATTTCCTGAAGTCATAAGTTTTAAATATACATATTAAGAAGACCCACAAATTTATATTAAAAGATCTCATCTCATTAAAAAAAAAAAAAGCAATAGTTTTCATTGTTTTTTATCTATTCCCATATTGAAATTAGTATTCAAATCTTTAAATAGTTTCGATTAATTTTGTTCTAATTAGTTAACATTGTAAATATCTATAGTATAATGGAAAATATGGACAAAAAAAAAAGCAAAGAGGTGTACATATATATTTACTGAGCTTTTATGAGAAGTAAAATATTTATTACTATTAAATATTCAAATTTAAATCTACTTAAATTGGTTTAAATTCGTTTATTAATGGAATTTAGCACTTATTTCACTGTATACATGCTCGTTCTTCAGTCTTCATCTGTAGCCAACACTATAACATGGGTGTTGAGTCTAACTCAAACCTATCCCTTCTAGCTAGCTAGTTTGAAAAAAATAATCTGAAAGAATTAGTCCAATCTAGCATTTGAAATTTTGATTCAGATAAAGGAAATTAAAGTGCAATAATGAAGAAGAAAATAAATTAGTCAAGAGTTTTATATGGCTATACGATGTTAATTAATAAATTGCAAATACAACAACATCATCACTCATAGAGAGTACTTGTGCATGCGTACGTGTAGAAGAAAATGCTTGATCCTCTCATTGTTGTGTTTTTATTAAAATTTCTTCTATACATTGATAAGGTGTAGGTTCTCCATGTGTCCACCCGCTACTAATGAAAAAACAGTAGCTGCAATATGCTTGGAACTCAACCCTGCTTGCTCAATCTGGTCCTTCTGACTTCCGTGGTCTATGTATCTGTCTGGCAGCATCATCGGCCTCCACTGCAAACGATTAATATATCAAAAAAATTTTATTATTCATCACTTCAGTTATTTTCCTGTAAGTAAATTTTGTCGAATTAGAATTTGGGTTTTTTTCCTAATCTGATTTTGATGCGTTTTTATTTAAGGTTTAATTAGTTTGTTCAATAATTAATAGGTGTTAAAGATTATTATTAATTAATTACCTTGGCCTTGCCATCGAGTAACCCGTTGAGAGCTAGAAAGTGGGAAACATGAGAACTGAAACCTCCAATGGATCCTTCCTCGACAGTAACGAGGACCTCATGCTCTTGGGCCAGCTCTCTGATCAAAGCTCCATCGAGGGGCTTACAGAATCGAGCATCTGCTACTGTTGCTGAGACGCCAAGCATAGTCAAAAGATCTGCAGCTGCCAAGCAGCTTTGGACAATTGTTCCGTATCCCAAAATAGCCACGTGAGTGCCCTCCCTCAGTATTCTTCCCTTGCCAACCTCCAAGGGTATCCCTTTGTTGTTTGGTGGAATCACTGAACCGAACCCATTTCCTCTGGGATACCTAAAGCAACTCGGCCTGTCATCGATGGCTGCAGCAGTGGCTACCATGTGCATCAGCTCCGTCTCATCTGAAGGAGCCATGACAACCATGTTGGGTAAGCAAGCCATGTAAGTAGTGTCAAAGGCACCACAATGTGTTGGACCATCTGCCCCCACTAGACCTGCCCTGTCCATGGCAAATCTCACTGGAAGCTTTTGAAGGTCCACGTCATGAGCTACCTGCACCATCAATGCCCACTCCAGTGAAGTTAATAATAATAGTAATAATAATCTATATATCTTTATCTTGGATTTGGATATAGAAAGCACGTAATTAATTGAAGAATAAATATTTTACATTACCTGATCGTAACCTCTTTGTAGAAAGGAAGAGTAAATGGCACAGAAAGGTTTGAGCCCTTCAGTAGCTAGACCAGCAGCGAAAGTAACAGCGTGTTGTTCCGCTATCCCAACATCAAAACATCTCTCCGGGAATCGCTTCTGAAATAAATTGAGACCCGTACCTCCTCCCATTGCAGCATGAATCGCTACTATCTTCTCATCACTTTCAGCTTCCGCTATCAAGGACTCCGCGAAGTATTGTGTGAATGAAAGCGTGCTCGATTTGGTCTTGAACTGTCTTCCTGACTGGGGATCAAATTTAACAACGCCTGAAACATATTTCGACTCCATCAACATACAATATATGAACCAAACTTCATAAGAATTTTTATTGATTTTTTTGAATGTACCATGCATCTTATCTGCTGCAACCTCAGCAGGCGCATAGCCTTTGCCTTTCTCAGTGATGATATGAATGAGTTTTGTTCCTGACGAGGGTGGCATGGCCTTCACTTGTTCCAAGATGTAAACGAGGTCTTCCAGGTTGTGACCATCAACCGGACCAATGTAGTGTAAGCCTAGTTCTTCAAAGAGGTGAACTCTATTACCAAGCCCCGTTATTCCATTGGTGTCGCCATTGATCTTGATTCCAGTTCCATGGGCTTGCCTCACAAGCTGCTCTAGCTTTTCCTGTTCATTTGATTAATTTATATGTACAAGTTAGCTTTTTAATTTCTTATTTGCAATGGATATGCTTTCTAATTGAGAAATGAATGTACCAAATTTTATGGTCACGTTAGTTCGTTGATTTCCTAATAATTTTTTGAAATGGATTTTAGTTTCTCTAAACCATTATAGACCTTTCTTTTTTATGTTTATAAAAATTTTTTTGGGCTCACATGAAAACGGGTAAGTACTGAAATCAAATTTTTTAAATGGTAATTTACCAATAAGTATTTATTATTTTAATTTTTTTATAACTCACTACTAGGTGGCATGTTAAAATTACCCAATTTTCTAAAATTTAAAATAAAAGTTACTGAGGATAAAATTCGTTCATACTTTACTGACATACCATGTAATATATTGTATTATTTTAAGTTTACGAGGTTAGGTTGGGCTTGAGCCTGGGCCTTAACTAGTCACATCCAGAACATAGAAATAGAACGTACTATTAAATTCTAGCAATCTAGTCATTTAATAAGTTTCTATAACTAGCTCTCCTTTCGTGTAAAGTAGATTTATCAAAATCTATATCTAAATTTGGTATAAAATCTATGTAGTGAAATCTATTCAAATTTGGTAAACAAAGTTATTAGTAGCGAGATTATAATTATCGGGGTTTAAAGAATGAAGCTTCGGAACTCACATCTGTACCGGAACTTTTAAATATAAAATTGTTAGTTTTACAGGGAGTTAAAATCATTAATGTTAATTATATATTCATATACCTTGGCAGCTTGACCACGGTCTGTAACGTTGTGTAGCCTTGCTAAGGCTTTACTTAGAGCACCAACCGGCGGAGCAGGGCCATCCAAGGTGGCCGTGGGCAAGGAGACTTGCTTATTATCATTCAAGAGGACAATAAGATTTGAATCAAGAGTACCTGCATTATTCATGGCCTCGTATGCCATTCCAGCCGTCATGGCACCGTCGCCGATCACCGATATGACATGGTTCTTCTTCCCTAACATGTCTCTGCCGACTGCCATCCCTGCAGAAAGGGCAAGAAGTGAAAAATATTATATCCAGAATTTTTATTTTTTATTTTTCTCTCTTTCAACTTCAATTTTGAGTTTGTAGTTGTGAATTATCTCTAATGATGAATCCATGAGAGAGTTCAATTTCATTTGTATTTTGAATACTATATATATATGTATGTATGTATACGCACGCTTTATGCTGTCATTTTGATAAACTAAAATAAGGAATTAAACAAAAAAAGAAATAAAGAAAGAAATAAAATAAAAGCACTGACTTTCTGACGCTTTGACTAAAATAAAATACAACGCGTTTGTGCAACTCATTACTTTCAAAGTTCATTAAAATTAGTCGGAAGTTAGAGACTTTCTGTCGAAATTGACACATATATAATATTGACTTACTAATAGTTATTAAATCTAGTAGCCATTGTTATTAATACTCGAAGGTAAATTTCATCGAGTACTTAATTATACTTGAAGTTAATTTGGTAAGCTAGTAAGCACATGTGAACGATAAAATTTGTATTTTTCTTTAACGATCTGGACAAAATCTAAGAGGTTTCCAATGCATGCATCTCATAAAATTTTCATTAGATGAAAGGTGGTGATTGATAATTAATAATAAAAAAAGGAACAATAAGCGTTTATTAATATATCAATATTCTGTTCTGTAAAATTCTTAAAAAGCTGAAAAGTGAGCCCAAACCGAGAGAGGATCTCAACTAATTCAAAAAATGGCCGTATACATCAACAAATAATAACAAAAAATGCATAAATAGAACTTAAAATTACTTGGGTGTCATTAGTGATCAGGAAGACGAAGTGAGATATATATATGGATAGATAGATACCTAAACCAGCTGAAATGCTAGTAGAACTGTGGCCAGCCCCAAAAGCATCGTGTGGACTCTCATCTTTCTTTGGGAAACCAGCCAGCCCACAAGTCTGTCTAATTGTATGCATTCTTGATCTTCTTCCCGTTAAAATTTTATGTGGGTATGCCTGCAGAATTTTCCAAGTCCAAAAGCAAAAGTCATCATCATGAAAAAAGCCATATATACATACACGGAACAATATATAGTTGCTTTATAACCAGAGGGAAAATCTTATCTAACTAATATATATAAGAGTCACCTGATGCCCAACATCCCATATGATTTTATCTTCAGGACTGTCGAAAATATGGTGAAGTGCAACGGTCAGCTCGGCTACGCCTAGGCTTGCACTAAGGTGGCCACCAGTCTTTGATACTGTGTACACTATCTCTTCTCGTAGTTCATCAGCCAAATTTCGAAGTTCCTATTTGTAAAAAGAGGTCATCATACAAGTTGATCAACTTTGTGATTCTTTAAACATAAGCAGATTTTGATCAATTGTTTAAATTAATTAATTACATGGACGGTGAGATTCTTCATGTCGGCTGGAGAGTTAATGGAGTCGAGAATAGGAGTGGATGGCTTTTGTCCAGAGTAACTAGGAAACGATTTTTTCAACCGTCCGTTCATGCGTCCCGCTTTTAGCTGCGTCGCCTTCACCTTGGTGTCACTTGTGCTATTCTTGTCAAGGGCAGCTCTAGCTGCATTGAACTAGAAATATTGCAACAGAGAGAATGAGAAAGCGTTAGCATGTTACACACAAATCACCGCCACAAAAATATTATAAGCTAGCTTTATAAATTTGTCAAATAATAATTTCAATTTTCCAAAAATACAATACGTTTAGCTAGTACTTGTGGCTGGTTATATATGTGAAGTGAAGTCTTTGTAATACAAACAATGAAACCAATGCGACTTGGCCAAAGTTGAGAAACCCACATAGCTGAACCCTTATTGAACATAGAAAGAGAGAGATATCGAAACCTTGAGCTCACTGCCTGCTTGGAGAGAAGTTGTGTTTGATGTGAACATGCTTGAAGAAGAATGATATTGGGAATAGAGAGATGGGATTAAGCTTGTTTTGATACAAAAGGAGGCCATTATTGTTATTTCCAAGTGAATTGGTGAACAACGAACGTAGCTATAAGAGAGGGAGAAAGGGAGGGAGGGAGAGAGTATTGAATATAAGAATAAGTAGTGGTGTTGTAAGTAAAGAACAGAACGTATTTATAGGCAAAACTGAGTGAGGGAATAGAGAGAAATGAAAAGACCAATTTGTTTTATACCAAGTCATGATCATTAGTCAATATGGTATGTGCATAAGTTTAGCAATTTTAGAACTCAAAAATAATGCAATAGTTTTTATCAAGATATTAATTAGATGAGTGGAATGCATACAAGAATTGGTAATACATCACATCTTGGATTATTAAAAACAATCCAAGATGATTTAGATGACATATATAGACATGTGGACTAGAGAATTTGGAAAGAAATAAAATTGGAGTTATCTAAGTTTTAATTTCATTTTAGGAATTATTCTTTTAAATTTTCCATTCATTGTCTCTGAAATCTTATACACCTACCACAAAGATCATGTGTCGGTAATATCTAATCCTAATCAATGTTGTTGATCTATAAATTCCGGATCGAATTTACTGAATGACTTATTGGATTCTAAAAAATAAATTTCTTAAAAAATATTAAATATGAATTATGCAAATCTCTCTCTCGGTTACTTACAGAGAAAAGGAATTTACTATAACTGATCGTTATTTCTACTTTAGTAGTGAATTTCTCATTTAAAAAGAAAAAAATGTAGCAAGAAGAAAAATTATACCAAACTATCTGAGTTTCTCAGTAAGTTATTTTGATAAAGAAATACATTTAATGCAACCAATTTTGTTATAAATTCTTGATTATGACACTTCCTATGTATAAAAATTAAGTAACCCGATGTCATTGGACTATAACAACGTGATCAGTTGCAAAGTTTGACCTTAAAACTTTTTTCTATAACAACCACGCTCTCACGTCAGTGGATTAATTAAAAATTTAAAACATTAAAAAGAAATTGATAACATATTGTCACAAATTTATTACATTTCACTTAATGAACATGGGTGGATGATCAATGTTTAACCTTTCTCGATGCAATATTTGAAATGGTTGCGATCACTTATAATTTTCAAAATGTATATATTAATAATAATCTAAAACAAAAGTGATATTGCAGACCTTGCCGCGTATATTTTTACTTTTCATCAACTTATTAATATTAAAAATTGGAATTGAATCAAATTGAACTTGATTTCAATGCATTTCATAAAATGGTAGTGAAAGTTCAAATATTAGTTTTGACCCTTTTCAAAGAGCAGATGATTACTCTGTCTCTGTGACGTGAATGAATTAAGCACTTCATGGAAAGCGAGGATCACGTTCCAGCTTATTGTAATGTACGGGGCGTTTCGTTGTCATAAGAAACTTCACCAATCTGATATGTGGTCTAAATTCAACTTTTGTTTTTCATGTGCATTGACTCGCTGAGAGTAATATCTTTATGGTCCCTGAATTTTGATTCCTTCCCCCAAGTCCCAAAAGTTTTGGAATGACGCCTTCATGGAATTTCGGTGGATCTGAATATCACCCTAAAACGACAACTTACCCCTCTTAATATCCTCGTCATTTATTTTTATTAGGAGAAAAATGATAAATCCGGTTGTGTTTGTTTTTATATTTTATGTTTTTGTTTTCAAAATTTGATAAATGATTGATTTTAAATTTTACGGAATTTTAAAAGTGAAACGTGGTTGTGAAAACACAAGGAACAAGGCCTAAATATTTAGGGGATACTTGACTATTTCTCAAATTGGAGTGAGAATATGGAGCTAGCACAAATGATATACAATCTCCCAACGAAATTTTCTCTTTTCATTGTTGTCAATGCCTTCTAAAATGTGTACATAATTAGTTTGAATAAAGCAACTAGACGAGCATTTTTTTTTTATCAGTCCTCTCATTTGGAAGTTTTTGATTTATGCAATATTCATCTTCATCAAGAACATTCTATTTCTATATAAATTATTGTTAAATGACATGATTTATCAAACTTTGTACGTAAATGAGTGAATATATATGTGTATAGTATTCATTTATTTCAGTAAAATCTCTTTCTTTTAGTTGTTTATAACTTTCTGTACTGAGTTTGGCAAGTTGCCAATCTGAATTATGTAAAAACGTAAATATTTAGTTATTTATAAAGAATACACATGTTTTATATCAAGTTCGAGAATGGATTCATTTATACCGGTATATATAACAAATAGTCAATACCATATACATCACCTATAAAGTTTGATGAGACAACAAATGAGTGTATGCTTTGTATGTCTAGCTTGTTATGCAAATATTCTTCACCCTCTCTTGTAGTTTGCATGTCTAGCTAGGAATGAGTATAGGAGTCTCATTTTCGTTAATTGTCCATTGGTTCGTATAGGATGTATCTATGTTTAATTATAAGTTGGTTGAGTGATGAGGAAAATGAATGAAATTGATATAAAAACGTTATTAAAAATCCTGTTTGTGATTTGGGGTCTCTGTTATGTTTTTCATTTTTTAAATTTTGAATGCGATAATGCATTTTGGGATTTTTTGTGAAATTTGTTGTGTTTACTGGGGCTGCAATACATGTATTAGCGACACAAGTTGGTTGAGTGAAAAAAAAAAAGGAAAAAAAAAACTGTTTAAAGTTCTTTGTTAGGTTTTTTATGTTTTTTATTTTGAATGTGATTAACCCTTGTGTTAAGTGTGAAAAATCATGTGATTTAATTTTTATTTGTTTCTGTAAAAGTATACTGGTATTTTATGGTTGTTTTTGTTCCATGTATTATACCATTGACTATAGAGCTTGTTACATTAATTGATTGAGTACTTAAAATATAAACTCTGCTTATTAATCATATATATATATACATATAGATTTAAATTAATGAGTGAATTCGTGTTTGTTAAAATCCCACGTTAACTATTTCTAGTTGTCAAATGGTGCACGGTTGAAATCTACCAACACACTAAAAAGAACTATATTTAAAAAAACGAATAGAAATGTTATTAAAATTTATTGCATGCACTCACAGTGGTTAATTTTTATTTAAATTCTGGATCTCAAGGCCATGTACATTGCGCACGAAGAGCCTTCGCTCACGTGTAATGTATACCATATCAGTTTATTAATATTTAAATTGTTATAAGAAAAATGAAAGAAAATGATTGAGTGTTAAAAAGATTTATAGAAAATCTATCATATACAAATTTGAAAAACAAATTGAAAATGTTAAATCCTATATTGAAATATTAAGGGAGGATTTTAGAGTTTATGATAAAGAGGTTGGTTACTTCATTTATCATATTATTGTTTTATATTGGACACCTATGATCTTTACAAATGGTATCGGAGTTAAACTTTAGTTCTCTCTAAGAAGTTTGATCGATATTAGAATTTAGAACTCATATTTATACTGTAGATTTTATTTTAAATCTGAAATTCTTTGACTTTGCATAGATAGAAAGTAAGAGCATAGCAGAAATATAAATTCGAACATCAAATAGAAAAGTAAACAGGAGAGAGACAACAGAGAGTTATAAGAACTAATTAGTTAACAAAACGAAGGAAGGAGGAGTAGATAGATGTATAAATTAAATAGAAAATTTGGCAGGCAAAGCAGCCTCTATATATATATATATATATAGAAAAGAAGGTTTATTATTGAGTTCGAAAGGAAATTTGATTGAGTGGCATTAAAAAGAAAGTTTAGCAGCCATGGGTATTGTGGTACAATCATACAACGATTCTAAAATATATTATTGAGTTCAATGAGGCAATTGCCCTCGCCGGACTCCATAGCGGAGTTTATTGATGCCTACTCAAAATAACCCCATATCCTAATGATTAATCATGACTAATAGTGATGATTTCAAGACCAAAAACCTCTTATTTTCTTTATCTATTTAATAGGTCTAGTAGGAAGTTTTGAACTTCAATACTTAGGATGCGTTTGGTGCATCGATTATATAATTGACACTATATTGGATAGCATTGTATTAAATTATATTACATGAGATGGAGTACACTTTATATTATATTTGATTTATCACTATATTGAATAAATATTAAATAATATTGTATTTGGTAACAAACTCAGTTGGTTTGGATTAACTTTTGTAAGCTAAATTAAAATAATTTACAGACAATATTATATAAATTTTAATGAATAATAAAAATTCTTAAATTAAGAATAACAATTAACTTTTAAAAATACATATTATTGAAATAGTGAAAGTATTGGACTGTACAAAATTTTAAATAAAGCTAAATTCAAATGCTATTACTAAATTAATGTAAATAATTAAAACCTTAAATAAATAATATAAATTAGTTAATTAATAGATATTCAATTTTTTATTTCTTATTAAAAAGTAATATTTAATTCTATATTATAAATATTTATATAAAAATTAAAATAATGTTTATTAAATATTTTAATTAAGTTTTATTCTATTATTTTAATTAAATTTTCAGTTAACTTAAAATTACATATTTTAAGTATTTATAATTATTGGACGCAAATCACACCCTCTATTCTCTTATACAGCCTTAACATGAGGCGCGAGGCAGGTTAAGTTTTGGCAAAACAGCGCCAATAGTATGTAGTCCTAATACAATCCTACCCAGGGACGGGGCCAGAAATCCTATTAAGTAGGGGCAATTTCATAGTACAATACATGTACAAAAATTTCTATAAAACAATATATAACATTATAAATAGAATTTTTTATTATAAAAAGAATATGATTTTGCTAATTTTATTATCAATTTTAATTTAAACTTATTAAACGTTGATAAATCTTAGATTTATTTTTAATAGATTCCTAGCAGTTAGCATTCACACAAAAAAAAAATCTAATAATCCTACAAATAATGTGATTTTCACAAACTATAAAAGAAGTAGTTTAATGGTTTTGTTAAGCCTTTTTCTACTAATATTTTTTGGGCTTAAATTATAATACAGTTGATATCAAGCTAGCATTCACAAAAAAAAAAATTGAATAATCCTACAAATAATACGATTTTCATAAACTATAATAGAAATAGTTTAATGGTTTTGTTAAGCATTTTTCTAATAATATTTTTTGGGCTTAGATTATAATACAATTGAAATCAAGCCAATTACATTTATTTTTACATGGACTTAAGTCTTTTTCTAAACAGAAGGGGCAATATGGTTATTTGGTAAAAATTATATATACAATTTAGGAATTTTAAAAGACCCAGCAGGGGAAGTTGCCCCTCCTGGGCCTTAATTGGCTCTAATATCCCTGATCCCATCCCATGTAAATTAGTTGGCAAACATAGGTTAAGAACTTTATGTTGTCCAATTCCATGCTATACTGCTTACCAAACATGCTATAGTCGTATGTTAATAGTATTTTTTAAAAGGGTAATTATCACTCGACCCTTGGTGAAACATCAATCAGTCACCGAAGTTTTCCAAAATATGCACAAAATCCTCAGTCGTTAATCTTTGTTTCATGAAACAAGGGTATTAGAGTAATTTCATATTATAGGTAAAATATCCAAATCAAATAAAAAATGAAAAGGTTTAATTATTTTAATTAGTTTCTTTTTACACTATCTCTTTTATTTTCTTTTTCCTTATCGCTCCCCACTCTCTCATTTGCTTCTCCGGTGAGAACTTTTTGTTTTTGTCAAAATCCATCTCCTCTCCCATCCTCTCTCCCCACGCTCTCCATTTTCTTCTTCGGTGAAAACTCTTCTATCTATAACCAAATCTATCTCCTCTTCCATCTTCTCTCCTCACAAACTCAAAACCTAGCTGTGCCAGCTAGGCTGGATTTTGGTTAGGTTTGGAGATTCGTTGCCACAGCTACACCTTCATAGTGGAGATGGTGGTGTAGTAGCAACAGTAGTAGCCCCGTTAACTATTTATGCAACAGTAAGCAATTGGAGAGGTGTTGGTCGCCAGAGTGAGGAGTTATCTCCCTATTCATCTCAATTTGTTGGCATCTTCGGCATCTCAAATTTTTAATTGTTGTTGTCTTGCTAGGTCTATGTGGAGATGAAGATGATTAGGATTTTTTTAAGTGAATTTTAGGGTTAGGGTTAGGGTTAGGGTTTTGGGGGAAAGGGAATGGATTTTGGAAAATTTCAAGTAAGAAATCTGAATAGTTATCGTTTAATTTAAATTTTGGCTTGTTGGATTTTTAAGGAGATGTCTATAAAAGATTTTTTGTTGCCTACGTGAAATTTTTTTGTGTGATTTTATTATGTTGTTTGATGAAATTAATTCAGTGCGCATATTTGATATCGTGCATTGTCATTTTTTATTTGTAGTAAGGTTTTACTTCTAAAGTTAGAGATTTGAGTTTGGATTCAATTTTTCCTTTCAATCAACTATACATATCGTTTTTTGTAAAAATTCAATTTTTCAGCAAGAAAGTGAAATTGGATTTATGTCTATGTTGGTTTGGTTGAATGTGATGAATTCTAAATTTCAAATGTGCTCACTGATTTGAAAAGAGATTCAACAAAATTGCAGATGCATAGTGATGTTATGTTGGCATGCTACAGCTTATGGTAGGTTTAGTTTGGATATTCATTTGCTAGGTTTGGCAAGGGAGCATTTTGTCATGAGCTTAGAGGTTTGCGTAGCTGCTCGTGCAGCACTTAGGCAACTTGACTTCAAAAGTTGCTAAATAAGCCTTGATGCTAGTCTTCTCGCTCAAGGAGAAGAAAGGACCGTTGAGCCGAAGAGCCTGTAGGCAAAGAAGAGCAGAGATGGAGACAAGAAATGCTAAGCAAAAGAGCTTTGTATTATACTTGAAAGCTTTACAATGCTTGAGATTTGTGTGGATTCTTGTGGATGATTTACAAATGAGCTTGGAGGGGTTTATATAGTGAACCAACTCTCAAATGAATGGCCTAGATCTAATGCATCTAAGGGTCCTAATTCATTCTTATCTACTGCATTATCTAGATATGTAAAAGAGGATATTATCTACTAAATAATCTAGATAAATACAAGAGATAATTAGAGAAGTTTATCTTACTAGAGAATTCTAGAAGATGGGCTTGGGCCTAGGCTTTCTAGAAGCTGGGCCAAGCCTCTAACATCTCTGGGCAATTCTAGCTAGTAAATTGGGCGGGTCGTTACATCCTCCCCCACCTAATTCCGCGACGTCCCTGGCGTGCTCTCATCCTTGTAGCGTTGGATGTGCTTGCTAAATTGCCACAAGGTGTCTTCGTGTTCCCAACTTGCCTCACTATCCGAATGATTTTTTCACCTTACCAAGTATTCGGTGTATGGTTGAACTCCCCTCCTTCGTATAACTCGATCCACAAGGATGTGTTGCACGTCCTTGTCGAATGCGGTGACTACGGCTGTGGGTGCTCTCTTGGACTCGCTTCGACTTGGATCTTCCTTGTCCTCATGATAGGGCTTGAGGAAACTGACATGGAAGACTGGATGGATCTTGAGGTTGGGCGGTAATCGAACATTGTAGGACACTTCACCCACTCGCTTGAGAATTAGGAAGGGACCTTCATATTTTCGCACCAACCCCTTGTGCACTTTGCGAAGTGATTTGAACTGTTGGAGTAGGGGCTTGATGTGTATAAGTCCCCCTCTTGGAATGTGAGGTGTCGTCTCTTGGTATCCGCCCACTTCTTCCTCTGTTTGGCGGCCTTGTTCAAGCATGCTTTTGTAGTATGGGCTTGCTCATGCCATACCTTTGCAAGCTTGTAGGCCGTTGGACTCTTCCCCTCACTTGCCAATTTCAATAGGTTGTCGGCTATGGGGTCGTGCTCTAGGCCTTGTTTGATACCGTTGATGAGCACACTTTGTGGAGGACTCATACTCAAAGTGGCGAGTTTTGCCTTGTGACTTGGGGCGTTGGCCATAACATTTGCCTTGCCCACTTTGTACTCGAGCGAGTCTTGGAGTTGTTTTTCTAACTCCGTAAGTTTGGGTGGCACCATGCTATAAGGCGCCATGACTGGAGGCTTGACATCGAGCTTCAACTTGATTTGATGCTTCACTTCCCATCGTGGAGGCAATTTCTTTGGGAACTCTTGAGGCTTCACATCCTTATATTTCTCAAGGATGGCTCGAATTTTCCTTGGCATTGAGTCTTCGGCAATGGCAACGTCCTCACCATCGTTTTGTTCTTGAACGGTGGCAAGGAAACTTGGATCCATCTTCGTTCCCCGTTTGAGTTATAGTGCAGAGAATGTTTTGCCTTCAACCTTGGCTATGCGTTCCGCCTTGACCATGCATGCATAACTCCCATCGAGTATTGTGAGGGAGTTAGAAGATGGTATGGGGAAGGCATGAACTTGGTCGAAGAATTCCATTCCAAGCACTACTTGAAAGTCATCTATGGGAATGATAGAGAAATCAAGCTTACCGTTCCATGTGCCAAGTTGTACCGTTGTTGCCTTGGACACTCCCAATATTACTTTGGCGGTGAGTTTACTGCCTTGATTGTGTTTCCTCCATTGACATATTTGAGGCCTAACCGTTTGGCCTCGTCTTCGGAAATGAAGTTATGCGTGACTCCTGTATCGAGCATCGCACGCACATCCTTACCATTGATTGTGGCGCTTACATACATTAGACCCTTTTGAACATGGGTGGGTCTTTTAAATGCGCCAATGGTATGGAGAGAAACCATCTCCGCTTGAAGCTCCTCATTTTGCACGCTCTCATGTTAAGCGGCTAAGGCATTGAGGGCCTTCCTCTTTGGGCAATCACGCACCCAATGAGGATCATCACAAATGAAGCAAGGACTTTTAGATTTAGGGGTATCGGACTTACCTTTGTTGGGTGTGTCACGCTTGTCTCCCCCGGATGGTTTTCGTGCACCACCTTCCTTTCGAGCATGTTCCGTCTTGGTATTCTGCTCTCCCCCACCTTTCCCTTGGTTGGTCTTCCTCTCTTTGGATTGGGATGTGTAGTCAATGAGGGACTCGGCCACGGCTATGGCATCATCAAGATTCTGCACGCCACGCCTCTCAAGCTCAACCCTTGCCCAATCTTTAAGTCCGTCGAGGAAATAGAAGAGAGAATCCTTTTCGGACATGTCCTCGATCTTGAGGATGATGCTAGTGTACTCTTCGATGTACTCACAGATTGTGCCATCTTGCTTCAAATGACAGAGGCGACCCCTTGCCTCCTTCTCGGCATTGCTAGGAGAGAAGTGCTTCTGAAGCTCTCTCTTGAAATCCTCCTATGTACGAAGGGATAAGATGCCTCTTCCCACGTTGCTATGCTTGCGACGCCACCACAATTGGGCTTCATCTCAAAGGAATGTAGGTGCAATGCCAATCCTTGAAGCATCATCGTTGACACGCTTGGCTTCGAAGTATTGCTCCAAGCCAAATAGGAAGTTTTCAACTTTCGTGGCGTTTCGAGTGCCATTGGATGTGGCAGGAGTAGGGACATGCATAGTGCTTAGCCCACTTGGGTAAGAAGAGTTACCATGGTCACATTGGTGCTTCTCCCATTCCATGCAAGATTCCTCCACTTCGTCACGGATTGCTCGCAACTCATGCTCCACAAAGATCCGCAATCCCACGACCTCTCGTGCAAGGTTGTGAAGCTCTTTCTCATAAGTCTTGCTGAACTTGAGGATCTTTGTGGGTATTTAAACAAAGATCCCACAAATTTGTTTAAATATGCCTATACAAGTTAAATCCAAGAAACAAACACATTTCAGCAATTAAGCCAAGAGGCAAGAACCCTAAAAATCACATCTTGATGAAAAAATTCAGTTCAGTTGACTTCATAAAATGGAACCAGCATAAATAAAAAAAATAAATAACAAGCTTGAGAGAGAACAAGAATCAATCACGTAATCCAGCAAGCTAACAACAAAACAACCAAACCTAGAACCAAAGAAAAAAGGCAACCAGAGGTTGGTTGATAAGTTGGTTTATACTCACAATTTAAATATCTTTAAGCCTAATATTCTGTCAATTTTTGGGTATTTTTGTTACTTTTACATGTGCTTTGTGTTTGTGTAGGTTAAATAACGTTGGAGTATGAATGTGGAGAATTTGTAAGCAAAAATACGGTAATTTGAGCAATTACAGTCATTATCCTTAAATGGTATGTCAACTTCTCAGATTTTTCTATATCGATATGTAACTAACTAGAGTTCATGTGATATACCGTCGGAAAGCCCCAAAAGTCTACTTTCTGGAAGAGTTTATGGTTCATCAATCAGAGTTTTGTATGAGAAGTTATGTGTATTTTTGTACAAAAGGGTAAAATTATAATTTGTAGTATTTGCGATACTGTAGCAAGTTTATAATTTTGTAGTTGGCCCCCTAAGTTGAAGCTTTCAATTTTTACAATTTAGCCATTACTTATAAATATGAGAATTTTTCTCATTTTAGGATATTTGGGAGAAGAACTCTTCACCCTTTAGAAAGAGAAACTCTCTCCCCTCTTGTGGCAGTTGGTGCGACGGTTTTCGATGCTAGAAATCCATAGTCATCGAATTTGTCTCCAACAGTCTAGTTTTCTTTTTCCCTCCTTTTTAATTATGTTTGTTCCGTGTATTTTTTTTAATATGAATTAAGTTTTGTCTTCTAGGTTAAGATACAGCCAAATTATGATACTCTAGTTAATTGAATTCAATATATTAGTTATTTATTCCATGATTGTTGAGCAATTTAATTATATGCTTAATGCTTGTGAAAGCCTGATCAACTTTTACATTATTTAATATATGAATTGAGACTGAGAAGTGATATTCATATTAATCATTAATTATTTTACCATAAATCAACATGAGATAGAGATATGAATGTGATTTGTGCAATCTTATTGATTTCTTGTGCTTAATGGGTATTAATAGTGAGTTAGACAAGACAAAGATGCGATTCTAAAATATTAATATACATTGTTATTGCTTGAGAAAGAATAACAATTACATCAGTAAAATCGACTGGCAACAATGAGGAATAAGGTTGATATTATAGTAATTAATAACTAGAGTTGATTAATTTCGGCGAAATTGATACCGTAGAGCGTTGTGTCATTGTATTCTCTTTTTAGTTTCGTGACTGCTTTTTGTTAGTGTTAATTTTCTATTAAATCTCCCTACAAATCAAATCTCAATTTTGATTCTTTTTATTTTAAATAAGAGTTAATAAAATTTCGGTAATTAGTAACAACAGTCTTTGTAGGAACGATATCTATACTTTTACTTTATTACTTGTAATGACTCCGTATACTTGTGGATTTTTCACAAGTTTTTTGGCGCCGTTGCCAGGGATTGTCTTGTTTATTAATATCGAAATAATTTAAGTCTATTTTGGTGTGTATCTATATATTGTTTGCATCTAACTTTTGTTTGTATTGTTTTTCTTTTCTTGTTGTTTAATACTATTAAATATTTTTGGTGTGTTGAATTTTCAACTTTTATTTCAGTCTAATTTTTGTGTGATATTTTTTTATCATTAAAAAATTTCAAGAGAAACAAAAGCTTCACGCAATCACGTAAGTCTCCTTGCGTAGGAGCGCAACCTGATTTCCAACCCCATCTTTCTCCCATCATTGTTACTATTTATCACCGGCCGCCGGTGAGTAAGACTTCACCACCCCAACCAAAGTGTAGATCGGGACTCCATCTACCATTCTTTCTTCTTCGCCAACCTCAAACAATCATGGAAACACCTCCAAAACCTCAATCTAAGATTCGGACCACCACCTAAACCACCATCAACCACCACTAGCCACCCATCTCTTCCTTGTTCCTCTTCTTTTCCAGATTCCGACAGTCATCACTCCTCCTCTCCTCCTTAACCAATCTAAATAGAGAGATCTAAGCTTCCATACTCCATCAATTGAAAGAAATTTGGTGAAAATTTTCCAATAGGGGTGTATGCATAAATTTTTAAAGTTGGATAATTCTATAGGGGTTATCTGTCATGTTTTAAAGTTTTTGGGGTGATGGTAACTAGTTTTGTGACTGTTTTTGATTGATTTTCTAGTTGTTTCCAAATTTCTCTTTGCAAATTGAGTTGTTTGAGAATGAATTGAATTCTTGAAATTGATTGTGTGATTTTTGCATTGTTATGGATTATGATTTTGAGTTTTAAGTATTGTTTTTTGTGAATTTGATTTTGTAGTATTATTTGTTTAGCATTCATTTTAGTTTGCATTCATTTTGTTTTAATAAAAATTTCAATCTTGTTTTTAATTGTTTGCATGTTGATTTTCTTGTTTTTAAGCTGTGACAATAGGCATGGAAATTGATTTTGAAGTTATAGATGAATTAAAGGATTTAGTTGTAGCTTTATCCAAAGAGATGCTAAAAGTCGAAGTCAGAGCCTTGTCAGGGAACTTGAGAAATTTGAATGTGAATGTTGTATGTAAATGGTGTGGTCGAGGTCATTGTAGTATTGATTGTACAGTTGGGAACCACTTTGTAGTCCCAAATACTTGCCAGACAAAGCATGTGCCAAACTTTCAAAGGCAAGAATTCTATTATCCCTCAAACACATACCCAAACACCTATGATTCATCTTGGACAAATTTTCCCAACCACTCATGGGATAATGATCTCAATTGTTTTGATTCTCAAATTTTGCAGTCTAAAGAAGAGAAAAGTAGTTTGGAGGAAGCTCTTGTTCAATTTGATGCCAATGTCTCTAAATTTTCAACAAGCGTTTCTCAATTTTTAGCAAACACTTCTCAATTCACGGCTAAAACAAAAAAGACTTTTCAAACCCAAGAAGCGTCAATTCGAAATCTTGAGATGCAAGTAATCCAATTGGCAAGTATGATTTCAACAAAACCTCAAGAAGCAATCTCAAGCAGCATTGAAACAAATAATGAGGAAGTGATGATGATTGCATTGGCAAGAGAAGAACAAATTGACAGGTCCCACGACAATTACAAGGAAGCTGAGGATAGCCAACATACATGCCAATTTAAGGAGAACATTGAGCAGCCACATCTAGCAACATCACCACCATCATATGTGCCACCAATCCCTTTTCCTCAACATCTCAAAAGGAACAACTTAGATAAGCAATTTCCTAAATTTCTTGATATTTTTAAGAAATTACATATTAACATTTCTTTTGTAGATTTGTTGGAGCAAACACCTAGATTTATGAGATTCATGGAAGAAACTTTGTCCAACAAAAAGGAATTGGAAGAACATGAAGTGAAGAAGCTAAGAAAGGAGTGCACCACCATTTTAAGAAAGCAAGTGCCTCAGAAATTAAAGAATTCAGGGAGTTTTCCTTGTTCCACTACTAGAGCATTTTATAATTATGGTACAGACATTATTTTGATGGCATGTTCTATTTTTAAGAAACTTTGCCTTGATGAAACTAAAATCTCTCCTAGATTAGGTTGCAATAGCACCTTAGATTATAGAAATCTTCATGTCATCATGTTAAATTTGTAACCATTACTCCAAGAAATTTTTGAATTCAAGCTTAAATCATCAATTCTTGAAGCAAAATCATGTGAGGAGACCAATAAAACTATCCAAATTTTTAAATCTTTGAAGAAGATTTTTACTTCAACTCCTATCCTAGCTGAACCAGATATAATTAGCTTCAATTTTTCTTCTTTTCTTGTTGTTTATTTTCTTTTAATTAGTTGTTTTTTATGTTTGATTTATACTTGCTATTTTTTTCCTAATTTTGTTTACTTGTTTATTTTATATTGTTTTGTAGGAACGTCGAGCTGATGACATTAAATCAAGTGTTACTTGGGAGATCAAACTATGGAACAGAACTTCATTTCACAATCGACACATAAAGTCCCAGTTATTGCTTCAACTGTCGAGGATCTAATCAACAAATTGCAAGCATTCATTTTTGAACTCGATCCAATAGTGGCTCAAATAAATTGGTTTGAAAGAAGTGATCAGAGGCATGAATTGGATTTGACACTCCGACTGTAATCAGTAACCCTAGTTTGAATCTCTTTACTTTTGTTTTTATTATGTTCATTAAAGTTCTTTTCTTGTTGTTTATTTTTTTGCTAGCAATCTAGTAGGCTAACTTGTTAGAGTGGCAGGGTGAAAAGTTCAAACATTTCTGAAGCGCATTTCGGTTTTGTTTTGTCTGAAGCGGCAGAGTTAGGGAATACAGTTTTGATCTTTTCAAAACCATTCCAACTAACTTGCAGTATAACTAACTTGTTTTGTAACGAACTAGTGTTCTGTTTGGTTTCTTTATTCGAGAGTTATTTTCTTTTGTGACAAAGGTATATAGCTTGAAAACCTTAAGTTTGCGGGCTACTGGTCCTAAGGATTATCGAAATAGGCAGTCGTAACATAGGTCTAACAAATGCTACATACCTTTATTCTTTTAAGTTGTGTGGGCTGATGATAAGTAAATGGGAGAATAACTCTTGGAAAATGATAAATTATGCATAGATTTGTGTGCATAAAATGTTTTTTTTTTTTTGCTTTACTTTTAATTCCTTGAACAACATAGAGCACATTGCCATGATCACTGAGTTGTTTGTTTTCTTAGAGAAGGTTTATGTAATTTAAGTGTTTCATAAGATTTCATTGAATTCTAGAATCTGCTTGATTGTCACTTGAGGCGAAATCCTAGACTATACAACATTAAGATGATTTAGGCCATCTTTGAATCGTTTAAGCCTTTCTAGCCAACCTATGTATGAATTCGATCCCTAGTTTCCCTCTTTGTGCCTATATAAGCCTTTTTCTTCGATTTAACTGACTAAAATTTCTCTTAACCCAAAAATTAATTTTTCCAAATATTTTATTTTTTACCCATGAGCACGTAGATCATTCAAGACTATATTTTGAGCTATGCTATAGTTTTGGGGAGTTGAGAGAGATTGGGAGGTGTATGATGAACACTTAAATATGCATGTTTAATAAGAGTTTAGTTCATCATATTGCATTAATGGTGTCATTAAATTCCTCAACTTAAGCATATTTGTAGCATTTGCATCTTTGGAATTAATTTCTCTTAATTTTGGTTTTGTTACAGGTTCGGTAAAATGGGCATAACTCTCTATTTATAGATCAGAATGGTGCAATTCTTAATGTTTTGGAAAGCTGATTTAATTGTCTACAAGATTGCATTTCACAAGCATCATCAAATTCGGGCTCTTAGTGGACCAAAATTGGGCTTGAAGTGAACCCATCTACAGTCTCGGCCCAGTCTGACCAGGCCTCAGTATTTGGACCGTATCTCTCAAAATACGTATCCAAATTGTGCAAATCAATATGTTCTAGAAAGCTGAGAGAAATATCTACAACTTTCATGAAGACATGTGATTAAAATTCACAACATTTCGATGTCAAAATTGATGGTCAAAGTCGGTGCCTAATGATCCCAATTGTCAAAGATATTTACAACTAATATTTGACAATTATGCCCTTGTAATTTGACAAGTTTGCCCCTGGATGTATCTATAAATAGAGGTGCCTTGTGACCCATTAGGGCATCTTGGCCTTGGCTGGAACATTTTGGCTTTGGCTAGGATCTTGTATTGTGTTTTGTGTGTTTATGTTATTAATGAATTTCCTTTTTCTTGCATTTTATTTTCTTTCTATTATAATGTTCTTCTAATTTCTCTTTTGCTAAGGTGAAAGGGTGAAACCCTTGATATGAGAATAAGGATTCTCTAACCCTTAATATGTGCTTAATAATCTTAATCTTATAATGTTTATTCAATATGATTTATATTTAATTTCTTAATCAATCTTGACACCACTCGTAAAGTGGAGGTCTTGATCCATTGTCGACAATCCTTGGCACATCAAATGCTTGGATCCTTTCTAGATGATGTATGGTTCTTCCTTACCGACACGAATCTAGTTAGGAACCTTGATTTGTTGTAGACATATGATGATTGGCACATTGGATGCTTGAACCCATTTACAAGAAGTGGTATAAATATTGGTGATGAAACAAATATAATTCATATAACTAAAATGGGTTAATTATCCTTATTTGAAATATCAAGGGCGGATCCCCTAACCTTAGCCTTCATTGTTATTGTGTTAATTCCTCTTGTATTTTAATTATTCTATTGTTTATGAACTTTTTATTTTATTTACTATGGTAGGTTCTACCACCTTATGAAATTGTTCTTTAATTTACTATGGTTGGTTATACCACCTATTTCCATGGATGGTTTTACCTCCTCTTGCTTTTTGTTTTATATTTGAATGGTCGGTAATACCACCTACCATCTTACATACTTGTTGATATTATCATGTCACCTCTTTGAATCATCCATATCACATTTGTTTAGCTTATAATTTGTAACGCTTAAATTCCCTTCCTCGTGGATCGACCCCGGTCTCACCGGGTTTTATTACTTCGACACTCCTATACTTGGGAGACAATCCTTTTTCGGATGTGTCAAGTTTTTGGCGCCGTTGCCGGGGAAGGTAAAAATTGGCGTGCAAAATTGTAAGTGTTCTCTTTTCTCATCTTAGATCTAAATTTTTTATTTTTGTGTGTTCATCTTTTGCTCTCTTTTCTTCTCCCTTTCTTGCATGAAAATTTGGTCACGAACATCTAGTGGTAGACTTGTTAGAAAAACATCATCTTCCTTAGAAAACATGGCCAACAATCATGAAGAAATATTCACGGATGAAGGGGACAACCGTTCATGGCCTTGACATGGAGAACCCATATTCCCACTTGAAACTCTTTGAAGAGGTATGTAGCTCCTACACTGACCCAAATTGTAGCATAAACACCATTAGATTAAAGCTTTTTTCCTTTTTCTTTAAAAGATAAAGCTAGAACATGGCTACAAAATTTGAGGTCGAATTCCATTAGTTCATGGGATGAGATGAAACAACAATTTTTGAAAAAATTTTTTCCTACCCATAGAACAAATTCTCTTAAAAGACAAATTTCTGATTTCTCTCAGAAACAAGGGGAAACCCTTTACCAATGTTGGGATAGATATAAGGAACTACTTAATACCTGTCCTCACCATGGTTTCGAAACTTGGAGAATAGTTGCACACTTCTATGAAGGGTTAACACCTCAAGATAGGCAACTAGTAGAATTAATGTGTATGGAGAATTTAAAGAAAAAGACCCTGAGGAAGCACTTGACTTCCTAGATTCCTTAGCAGAAAAGGCACAAAATTGGGACACTGCTGGCACCTATGAGGTACCAAGCAAGGCCCAAACCTCGACATCCAATAGAGGTATTTACAACCTTAGGGAAGACCATGACCTTCAAGCCAAATATGCATCCCTAGCTAGAAAAGTCGAGGCTTTAGAGATGAAAAAGAGTGGTCAATTGAAATCTATTCAAGAAAATGTCTGTAACATTTGTGATGACAATGACCATTCTACTGATGATTACCCAACTTTGCCTGCCTTTAGGGAATGTCTCCATGAAGAAGCCAATGCCTTGAACACTTTCAAAAGGCCAAATCACAATCCATATTCACAAACCTACAATCCTGGTTGGAGAAATCATCCAAATTTTAGCTGGAAAAATGATAATCATGCACAATCTTCACAAGTCCCTTTTCAAACACGACAAAATTTTCAAAATTCTCATGATCATGCATATGCTCCTCCTCCTAGGAATGACTTTGAAGAAACATTGCATTCATTCATTACAAAGCAAGAGACTTTCAATAGTCAAACTACTCAAACACTAGCAAATTTGTCAGAAACTCTTGCAAAATTTGCATCTACATGTAGCATCCAAGAGAAAGGAAAATTTCCTTCTCAAACATTGCAAAACCCCAAAGATCAATCTAACTCAAATGCAGGAAATTCAAATAACCATTATTTTGACCAAGCCAAGTCAGTCATGACCCTTCGCAATGGTAAGGTTGTTGAAAAACACATTCCTAATCCTTGTGAGAAAGAAGAAGAATCGATCTCTAAAGGACAGGAAGAGGCTGCCAACCCAACACCTAGCGAAGAAGAAACCAAATCCTCATCTGTGCCTCCATTTCCTCAAACATTAGCTACACAAAAGAAGCCAACTCACAATTCTGAAATCTTTGAAATTTTCAAACAGGTAAAGGTCAACATTCCCTTGCTTGATGTGATCAAACAGGTACCTTCTTATGCAAAATTTTTGAAAGACTTGTGCACTGTGAAAAGAAAACTAAATGTGAAAAAGAAGGCCTTTCTAGCCGAGCAAGTAAGTGCTATTCTTCAAAATAATATACAGTGAAATATAAGGATCCAGGTTGTCCTACAATTTCATGTGTTATTGGAGACCATAAAATTGAACAAGCTTTACTTGATCTTGGTGCTAGTGTGAATTTGCTTCCATACTCGGTTTTTCAAAAACTCAATCTAGGTGAGTTAAAACCAACTTCTGTCACTCTTTTGCTTGCTGATAGATCAATTAAAGTACCAAGAGGAATAGTAGAAGATGTGTTAGTTCAAGTCGATAAATTCATTTACCCAGTGGATTTTATCGTCTTGGACACACAACCAGTGGAAGTAAGCAATTCAATTCCTGTTATTTTAGGGCGTCCATTTCTAGCTACTTCTAATGCTTTGATTAATTGCAGGAATGGAGTCATGAAGCTATCATTTGGAAACATGACATTAGAACTTAATGTTTTTAATATGTGCAAACAACCAAATGAAGAAGAAGATGAAGTTGATGAAGCCAATGTAATTGAATCTATTGTGGAAGATCACATCCAAAAAGGGAGTTCTTTCTGACCCTTTGGAAACTTCTCTAGTGAATTCATTAGAATCAAGCATGGAACTAGAGTCTGATCTTTCTGATATATGCTCTTTATTGGATTGTGCACAGGTGATGGAAAAAGGCTCAAAATCAAGATTTGAAGAATTGGGGCAAATGAATGAAAGCAAGGAAGATGAAGCTCCCAAGCTAGAATTGAAGCCCTTACCTGAAGGACTGAAATATGCATATCTTGGGGAGAATCAGACATATCCGGTGGTAATTTCTTCATCCCTCACATGCGAGCAACAAGGTAAGTTGATAGAAGTGCTTAAAAGGCATAAAAATGCAATTGGGTGGACTTTAAAAGATATAAAAGGCATTAACCCTTTAATTTGCACACATAGAATACATTTAGAGGAAAATGCCAAAACATCTCAACAACCTCCAAGGAGATTAAATCCACACATGAAGGAGGTCATTAGGGCTGAAGTTCTCAAACTACTTGATGTGGGAATTATCTATCCTATTTCTGATAGTAAGTGGGTAAGCCCTACACAAGTAGTACCTAAAAATCTGGCATTACAGTAGTTAAAAATGAAAAGGGTGAATTATTGCCAACTCGTGTCTCATCTAGTTGGAGGATGTGCATTGATTATAGAAAATTAAATGCTGTCACTAGAAAAGACCATTTTCCCTTACCCTTCCTTGACCAAATTCTTGAAAGAGTAGCAGGAAACCCCTACTACTGCTTTCTTGATGGATACTCAGGCTACTATCAAATTCCCATTGCACTTAGAAGACCAAGAAAAGACCACATTCACGTGCCCCTTTGGCACTTTTGCATTTAGGAGAATGCCTTTTGGACTTTGTAATGCCCCAGCCACTTTTCAAAGATGCATGTTAAGCATTTTCAGTGACATGGTTGAGCATTGTTTAGAAGTTTTCATGGATGATTTAACTGTCTTTGGAAACTCTTTTGATAATTGTCTTGAAAATTTAGAAAAAGTCCTAAAAAGGTGTGTAGAAAAAGGTCTTATTTTGAATTGGGAAAAATGTCATTATATGGTCACTTCATGAATTGTTTTAGGTCATGTGGTGTCTTCTAAAGGAATTGAAGTGGATAAAGCAAAAGTGGAATTAATTTCCCATTTGCCTCCACCAAAAACAGTTAAAGAGGTTCGTTCATTCTTAGGGCATGCTGGATTTTATAGGAGGTTCATAAGAAATTTCAGTGCTATATCTAAACCTCTTTGTACCCTCTTAATAAAAGATACTTCCTTTGAATGGACTCAAGAATGTCAAAATGCCTTTGATACACTAATTGGACTTTTAACAACTGCTCCAATTATGCAATCTCCTGATTGGTCATTGCCTTTTGAATTGATGTGTGATGCAAGCGACTATGCCGTTGGTGCTGTCTTAGGACAAAGAAAAGAAGGTAAGCCTTATGTAATATACTAGGCAAGTAGGACTTTAAATGATGCACAAATGAATTACACAACAACTGAGAAAGAACTACTTGCAGTAGTATTTGCATTGGACAAATTTCGATCTTATTTACTTGGCTCTCCAACAATTGTTTACACTGACCATGCAGCTGTGAGATATTTAATGACTAAACAGGATGCAAAACCTAGATTGATACGGTGGATCTTATTGCTCCAAGAATTCAACATCACAATAAAGGATAAGAAATGAGCCGAAAATGTCGTTGCTGACCATCTTTCAAGACTAACGACAGAGACATTAATTGAAACTTCACCTATCAATGATTCTTTTCCTGATGAATTTTTATTTTCTGTTGCTACTGCACCTTGGTTTGCTAACATTGTAAATTTTCTTGTGACAGGGAAAATGCCACCTCATTGGAATGCTCAAGACAAAAGAAAATTTTTAACCGAGATGAAAATTTTTTACTGGGATGACCCATATCTGTTCAAATATTGTCCAGACCAAATAATGAGAAGATGCATATCCGACAATGAGGTAAGTAGTGTCATTAACTTTTGTCATTCTGAAGCATGTGGAGGACATTTTTCATCTAGAAAAACAGCTGCTAAGATCTTACAATGTGGATTTTATTGGCCCACCTTATTTAAAGATACACATGCATTTTGCAAAACGTATGAAAATTGTCAAAAATTGGGATCTATTTCAAAAAGAAACATGATGCCGTTGAATCCCATTCTTGTCGTTGAAATCTTTGACGGTTGGGGTATTGATTTTATGGGACCCTTTCCACCGTCATTTGGTTTTGTGTATATCCTTGTTGCAGTAGACTATGTTTCCAAATGGGTCGAGGCAACTCCATGTCGAAACAATGACCACAAAACAGTTGTCAAATTCTTGAAAGAGAATATCTTGAGTAGATTTGGAATTCCTCGAGCCATTATTAGTGATGGGGGTACACATTTTTGTAACAAACCATTTGAAACTTTAATGAAGAAATATGGAATAACCCATAAATTTCTACACCTTATCACCCACAAACAAGTGGACAAGTTGAATTAGCTAATAGGGAGATAAAACAGATCTTAGAAAAAACGGTTAACCCAAATCGTAAAGATTTGTCTTTAAGACTTAATGATGCACTTTGGGCTTACCGAACTGCTTTCAAAACATCATTGGGAATGTCTCCTTATAGATTATTTTATGGAAAACCTTGTCACTTGCCTGTGGAAATTGAGCATAAAGCTTATTGGGCCATTAAGACATTTAACACAAATTTGAATGATGCTTACAAGTTACGTAAACTCCAACTGAGTGAACTTGAAGAAATCAGGAATGAGACTTATGAAAATTCTAAAATAGACAAAAAAAATGAAGGTTTTTTAGGAAAAGTGTTGTTAGAAAAGTTCTTTTGAACCTTCACAAAAAGGTAGTGTTGTAGATTCAGTTATGCCTGTATTTCCTGGTAATCTTCTAACACGTGCGTCACGTTGGACTGGGCCTTTCATTGTTAGAAGGTTTTTCCCTCTGAGAGCATTGAATGAGAAACCAAGATGTCATGTGTTTAAAGTTAATGGACAACGGTTAAAACCATTCTTTGAAAATTTTGACCAAAATGAAGAGTCCCTTGCTTTAGTCGATCCTTTTTAAGGATTGATTTTTCCCGGTCAAGTGGCGGATACGGTACTCCTGGCCTTTATAAGTCGGCCTTTTTCAGTTCCCTAAAACTGTTGCTCACCTTGCATCCATTTTCTTTTCTTCTCTCTCATTTTCTTCACATGGATACCATTCTCTCAAAATTGCACAAACATTTTCCCTCTCTTCCTCAAAATGATTTGCTTAAAATTTATAAAGCTCGTGCAAAAAGACTAAGGTTGTTGATGCGTAAGGGTATTCCTACTGATTTAAGATGGTTAATTGAAGCCAAGGTTTGATTCTCTTGTGAGTTTTCAGATAATCTTGTTTCCCATATGCCAGGTTTGGGAAAAAGCTCTTATGCCAAAAAGCGAAGAGCGAAAATGTTACAAGTTTGTCCAAGATGTGCAAGATGGACTTGTAACCAGCGTTGCCGCTCCTTGGGATATTTGTCTAATAATCGAGAGGATAAAGTACAGTTCATCAAGAATGGACTGAGTAATGAGTCTTTGGATGATATCCGAATGACTCTTGAGACGCATTCTTGTGGACTTGTGCAACGTGAAATTTTTAAATTGTGGACACAATTCCGAGAATGATCAGAAACGCTAATGTCTTGGGAATCTGACATCAAAACGACCCTGTTTGCCAGTTTATTATTAGAGTAACTGGATGGGAAGCATATCCCCAACTCATAGAAGGTGGTTAAGCCGTTTCTGGACGTAAAACCAGAGGAAGATGTGAGCCACAGTCACAACTACCTGTACATATGCATGCGTGCCATCATTTTTGAATTTTAATACCTCATTACTGTCATTTTTGAATTTTAATACCTCATTGCTGTCATTTTTGAATTTGTATGTTTTGTTTGACTTATGGTGTCTTATTTCATCATCTTTTGAATTTTTGGGCATTATTGTCAACTTTTTCAACAAACAATCGTGCTACCTAGATAGATATCATCATTAGCATACCTTTTGCACTCCATAAATACCACATGTCTTGTTCTCTTCTTCACACATAGCTAGAGAGTTACATAGACATGGAGGGAACTTCAAAACGTCGAATCCAAAGGATATGTGTATTTTGTGGATCTCGACCAGGTAAAAGTGAAGAGTTTGTAGAAGTAGCGAATTATCTTGGTAGGCTACTGGCTGAAAGAAAGATTCATGTGGTTTATGGAGGAGGTAGCCTCGGGCTAATGGGTTGCGTATCAACAGCTGCACATGTAGGCGGTATCCGTGTTAGAGTTATTCCTAAAGCTTTGGCTGTAGAAAGCATTGTTGGAAAAACTGTTGGGAATCGTTACAGTCCTCCTTGCTATGCATGAACTCATGGCACATATGCTCATCAATTTCAATGCCTTTATTGCTTTTCCACCCCAGGTGGCTTTGGCAACTCTTGAAGAAATTTTTTCTCAAAATTGCCTCATTGGGCCCAACGAATCTCCATAGAACCCATATAGTTTTTGAATTTTAACATTTCTTTGATCCTTTAATAATTTTTTGTTGATGCAGCTATGGAACAAAATTTTATCCCTCATTCGGTGAGACAGATCCTTGTTTCTGCAACTTTTGCTGGCGAGTTACTTGACAAATTACAATAAGTTGAGTATGAACCTGACCCAGCTAGTACTCAAATTAATTGGGCAGGAGGGCAAAATAAAAAGTGCAAATTGGATCTGAATCTTCGTTTGTAATTTTTTTGTCTTTTATTTTATTTTATTTTTAGCATGTTATTTTATGAGTCTTTCAGGTCACTCTCTTGAATAACAGAAGCTTCAGGTAATGTCTCCTATACTTTATCTCTCTACATTTAAACATTGAGGACAATGTTTCATTTGGTTGGGGGGGAAGGATAGTAGACATAAGTGTGTCTTGAAATTTTATTTTTCTTGCAAAAAAAAAAAAAAGCGAGTTAGTAATTAGATTCAGAGTGCGGTGTAAGGATTTCAAATCCTCTTGAGACGCATTCTGGGTCAGGAATGGCAGAGTAGGGAGGGCCAGTTTGAACTCTTGAAACCCATTCTAACCAATTTATCATTTTATTTTGATCTTGTGAACTCATTTTAGCTAACTTGATATTATTTAGTCTTTATTTTTGAATTTTATAACAAGGAGGTCTTATTCATTTCACTTTGAATTATTCAAATCTATGAACTCTCACAACCTTATCATTTAAGAAATTGTGTGCTTATGTACTCATTAAGCAAGTATTCATGAACCTTTCTTCACACACACACACATCCCTTGATGCATGATTGTGAGTGGCAAAATGAAATGTTGTAATATTGAGTTCTTTTGTTTTGTTTAGGATAACAACACAAAGGAAGGGGAAAGTTAAAAAAAAAAAAGAAAAAAAAAGAAGTGAAAAAAAAAGTGAAAAAAAAGAGAAGAGAGCAATTATGGATAAGTTTGGTCTCGTAGCCTCCTTAATTCGAGCAATTAAGCCCGAGGGGTGCCTCAACACCTAATACCCTAAGACCAACTGGTTTGGGAGCTATTGGCCCAAAGCTCGCTACATGGATTAAGAAGAAAGCTTAATGGGATCGAACATTGCACTATCCACAAGTTCTAAGTAAAAATAAAGCATCCGCAACCCGAGTCGTTAAGCTCGTAGGGGTGTCTTAACACCTAGTGCCCTAAGGCCAACTGGTCTGGGAGTCATTAGCCTAAGGCTCGCTACATGGGTTAAAGATGCATTCTTTCAAAAAAAAAAAAAAAGTATAAAATGAATGAATAATATCCCCTACCTTAAGGTTGTTAATGTATAAATGAATGCATAATTATCCCCTACATTAAGTGTTGTTAGCCTTAACAAATACTAGAACGATATGGCTATAGTTATAATAAGCCCCATAGTCATGTGTCAACTGAGCACAAAAGAAGGTTTGTGGATATCTTGACTGAAGGGTACATGAGTCATTTAAAAAAAAATCAGTTGAGAGTTTGTTTATTTGGATAAAATCAAGGAGAGTGCAATAATGACCACCTTGGATGTAAAATTCTATAAATCACTTCTAAATAATAACACTTTAATTGCTAGGGACTAGCAATAAGCTAGTTGGGGGGTGTGATGAACACTTAAATATGCATGTTTAATAAGAGTTTAGTTCATCATATTGCATTAATGGTGTCATTAAATTCCTCAATTTAAGCATATTTGTAGCATTTGCATCTTTGGAATTAATTTCTCTTAATTTTGGTTTTGTTACAGGTTCGGTAAAATGGGCATAACTCTCTATTTATAGATCAGAATGGTGCAATTCTTAATGTTTTGGAAAGCTGATTAATTGTCTACAAGATTGCAATTTCACAAGCATCATCAAATTCGGGCTCTTAGTGGACCAAAATTGGGCTTGAAAGTGAACCCATCTACAGTCTCGGCCCAGTCTGACCAGGCCTCAGTATTTGGACCGTATCTCTCAAAATAAGTATCCAAATTGTGCAAATCAATATGTTCTAGAAAGCTGAGAGAAATATCTACAACTTTCATGAAGACATGTGATTAACATTCACAACGTTTCGATGTCAAAATTGATGGTCAAAGTCGGTGCCTAATGATCCCAATTGTCAAAGATATTTACAACTAATATCTGACAATTATGCCCTTGTAATTTGACAAGTTTGCCCCTGGATGTATCTATAAATAGAGGTGCCTTGTGACCCATTAGGGCATCTTGGCCTTGGCTGGAACATTTTGTCTTTGGATAGGATCTTGTATTGTGTTTTGTGTGTTTATGTTATTAATGAATTCCTTTTTTCTTGCATTTTATTTTCTTTGTATTATAATGTTCTTCTAATTTCTCTTTTGCTAAGGTGAAAGGGTGAAACCCTTGATATGAGAATAAGGATTCTCTAACCCTTAATATGTGCTTAATAATCTTAATCTTATAATGTTTATTCAATATGATTTATATTTAATTTCTTAATCAATATTGACACCACTCGTAAAGTGGAGGTCTTGATCCATTGTCGACAATCCTTGGCACATCAAATGCTTGGATCCTTTATAGATGATGTATGGCTCTTCCTTACCGACACGAATCTAGTTAGGAACCTTGATTTTTTGTAGACATATGATGATTGGCACATTGGATGCTTGAACCCATTTACAAGAAGTGGTATAAATATTGGTGATGAAACAAATATAATTCATATAACTAAAATGGGTTAATTATCCTTATTTGAAATATCAAGGGCGGATCCCCTAACCTTAGCCTTCATTGTTATTGTGTTAATTCCTCTTGTACTTTAATTATTCTATTGTTTATGAACTTTTTATTTTATTTACTATGGTAGGTTCTACCACCTTATGAAATTGTTCTTTAATTTACTATGGTTGGTTATACCACCTATTTCCATGGATGGTTTTACCTCCTCTTGCTTTTTGTTTTATATTTGAATGGTCGGTAATACCACCTACCATCTTACATACTTGTTGATATTATCATGTCACCTCTTTGAATCATCCATATCACATTTGTTTAGCTTATAATTTGTAACGCTTAAATTCCCTTCCTCGTGGATCGACCCCGGTCTCACCGGGTTTTATTACTTCGACACTCCTATACTTGGGAGGCAATCCTTTTTTGGATGTGTCAGTGTAATTAGCATTGATAGTAAGTTCTATTAAAAAAAAAAGTGCCTTCTTTACTTCAATGCCAAATTGAGGACAATGTGTTGTTTAAGTGTGAGGGAGAGGTAGTTGGTTGATAAAAAAAGTCCAAAAAAAGAATAAAAAAATGAGTTCAATTCTACCCCTTGAGAATACTGAAACAACTAAGTTTAGGGGTGTAGTTTCTTTTGTTTTATGTAAATAAACATATTCAGTGTCGTAAATAAGTTTAGGGGAGTTACTGAGTATGTTGTACAGAATATGTTTTGGGGTTGAGCTCTACACAATCTTGATTGTTTTATGTGTTTTTGGGTGTTTTTAGTCAAATTTTTATCCTTTATCATACCTTCACCCTCGCCAAATGTTACAAGCTTAATAAAGTCCTATTTGATCCTTAGTGTTGTACTTGTTTACATTAGTGGAGAGTGTCTTGAAAAGTAGGCCTTTGGAGTTCTATTTTAAGCATTAATTCCTTATCAAATTCATTTTTGTGCATAAACTCATTCGGGTTGCAAGTGATTAAGTGAGAGTGGGCACACACACACACACACTCGAGGAATTTAGGTAAAGCAAAAACTACCATGCTTGATGAAATTTTTGATCAAATGCAAAACTTTTAAAGTTTTCCTTGAGTTGTAATTTTTGTGCAATCTTTGAGGCCTGTTTGTAATTCATATTAACTGAATACTAACTGAGTGTTTAAGTTTCTAGTTTATGTTTATATTCTTTGCTTCTCTTTGTTGTTTCTTTGTTTTGCTCAAGGACTAGCAAAATGTTAGGTTTGGGGGTATTTGATAAGTGAGTTTATACTCACAATTTAAGTATCTTTAAGCTTAATATTTTGTCGATTTTTGGGTATTTTTGTTTCTTTTACGTGTGTTTTATGTTTGTGTTGGTTAAATAACGTTGAAGTATGAATGTGGAGAATTTGTAAGCAAAAATACGGCAATTTGAGTAATTACAGTCATTATCCTTAAATGATTTGTCAACTCCTCAGATTTTTCTATATTGATATGTAACGAATTAGAGTTCATGTGATATACCATTGGAAAACCCCAAAAGTCTACTTTTTGTAAGAGTTTATAGTTCGTCAATCAGAGTTTGGTATAAGAAGTTTTGTGTATTTTTGTACAAAAGGGCAAAATTATAATTTGTAGTGTTCGGGGTACTATAGCAAGTTTAGAATTTTGCAGTTGGCCCCTTAAGTTGAAGCTTTCAATTTTTATAATTTAGCCCTTGCTTATAAATATGAGAATTTTTCTCATTTTAGGATATCTCCCATTCGGGAGAAGAACTCTTCACTCTCTCGAAAGAGAAACTCTCTCCCCTCTTATGGCTGTTGGTGCGGCGGTTTTCAGTGTCGGAAATCTATAGTCATCAGATTTGTCTCCAACAGTCTAATTTTCTTTTTTCCTCCTTTTTAATTATGTTTATTGTGTGTATTTTTTTAGTATGAATTAAGTTCTGTCTTGTAAGATTAAGATGTAGCCAAATTATGATACTTTATTTAATTGAATTTAATATATTAGTTATTTATTCCATGATTGCTGAGCAATTTAATTATATATTTAATGCTTGTGAAAGCCTGATCAACTTTTGCATGATTTGAGATATGAATTGAGACTGAGAAGTGATATTCATATTAGTTCTTAATTATTTTGCCATAAATCAACATGAGATAGAGATATGAATGTGATTTGTGCAATCTTATTGATTTCTTGCGCTTAATGGGTATTAATGTGAGTTAGATGAGATAGAGATGTGATTCTAATATATTAATATACATTATCATTGCTTGAGAAAGAATAACAATTACATCAGTGAAATCGATTGGCAACAAGTAGGAATAAGGCTGGTATTATAGTAATTAATAGCTAGAGTGGATCAATTTCGGTGAAATAGGTACCGTGGAGCGTTGTGTCATTGTACTCTCTTTTCAGTTTCGTGACTGCTTTTTGTTAGTGTTAATTTTCTATTTAATCTTTCTACAAATCAAATCTCAATTTTGATTCCTTTTCTTTTAAATAAGAGTTAATAAAATTTTGGTAATTAATAACGACAGTCTTCGTGGGAACGATATCTGTACTTTCACTTTATTACTTGTAACGATTCCATAAACTTGTGGATTTTTCGCAACATTGGCCCACCACCAAGTTGCGTGGTAGCTCCCATGAACGAAAACTAAAGGTGGGTTATCATTTCCCTTTCTCATCTTTGCTGAAAAGCAACTCGAGGCCAGCCATACCTTTCCTGACTACAACATCCATAAGTTAAGAGCTCTGAAACCGTCGACAAAGTTAAGGCCAAGATCCAAGACAAGGAAGGAATCCCACTGAGCTGGCAGCGTCTGATCTTCACCGAAAAGTAGTTGGAGGATAGCCTCACTTTGGCCGATTATAACATTGAGAAGGAGTCAACCCTTCCCCTTATACTTCATCTCTATGGAGGTATGTTTATTGTGGTCTATATTTTGTTTGTACTTAAATAATTATTTATTATATATTTTTATTATTTAATTTAAAAATATTTATTAAGTGTAATTGTCCCAAACATTAATGAAGTTTGTAATTATTTTTATCCCATAAATTTTATTTCCAATAATACTCTTACATTGTTTAACTTAACATTAGATTTCAAAAATCAAGGGGCAATTTGTAATTACCAGAGTTACAGGGGACACTTTTTTTTTTATGAACCTTAAGGGGGGAAAATAATTATCCCAAATAGATTTCCTACTAAAGTCATGATTAATATCCTATATAAAGATAGGTCCCTCAATTTTTTTTTTAATCCATCAAATTCTCCATTCCCTTTGCTTTATTAAAGTTGTTATATATTTTTTTAATATTATTAAGATTAATAATATTATTTTGGTTTACTCAGTTATATAATTTAGTTTATTGATATTTTGAACGGGGCTTTTATCCTGCCAAAGCGTTTGCAACCATGACACTATGTCAGAGCCTCTTTTGAGACTTCAGGGAACATAAATAAGTCATGGTTACGTCTGGAGAAAGGAGTCGCCACCCAATTATTTAATTGGGAATGAATATGGGCAATCCGATCTCTCGTTTCGAGACCTAAACTATACTCATCCTTTCAAAGATGAGTTCGAGAAGTTTGGTTGAAGTCTTTCACCCCGTCCGAACGTAAATCAGGCCTGCACTTGAGAAATACCAAAGGAAAATAACTCGTGTTGTTACTTAGTCCACTTAGATTATTCATTTTATGCATATGATTTTATTTTTATCTTCATTAGACAAGCGAGGTGATTATTCCATAAAAAACAATTGTATATTTATACAAAGAAAGAGGGAGGAG